>CM053030.1:87289265-87852225 GCA_028564925.1 Lithobates sylvaticus
CTACATATCTCAGCATGCCTTGCAAGCCTGCGACTACTTACAGTTCCACACAAACTTCAGCCTTATAGGTCACTTTTGTCCAGCAGAAGCACAAGCTCTGCTGTAGCACTACATATCTCAGCATGCCTTATAACCATGATGCTGCCTTTTATAGTTCCACAAAGACTTAAGCTTTATAGGTCACTTTTGTTCAGCAGAGGCACAGCTGTAGTACTACATATCTCAGCATGCCTTATAAACAAGATACTGCAATTTATAGTTCCACAAAAGCTTCAGAGTTCCACGAAAGCTTCAGCCTTTCAGATCACATCTTTTTCCAGCAGAAGTGCAAGCTCTGCTGCTTTAGCACTACATATCTCAGAACACCTTACAAGCAACCTGCTGCAAGTTATAGTCCCACAAAAGCTTCAGCCTTATAGATCACATTTGTCCAGCAGACGTGCAGGATCTGCTGTGGTAGCAGTAATATCTCAGCATGCCTTGCAAGCATCCTGCTGCTACTTATAGTTCCACAAAAGCCCCAGCCTCATAGATCTCATTTATCCAGCAGAGATACAAGCTTTGTTGTTGTATCCCTGCATATCTCAGCATACCTTGCAAGCATCATGCTGCTACTTATAGTTCCACAAAAGCCCCAGCCTCATATATCACATTTATCCAGCAGAAATGCAAGCTTTGCTGTTGTATCCCTGCATATCTCAGCATACCTTGCAAGCATCGTGCTGCTACTTATAGTTCCACAAAAGCCCCAGCTTCATAGATCACATTTAGTCAGCAGAAATACAAGCTTTGTTGTTGTATCCCTGCATATCTCAGGATACCTTGCAAGCATCCTGCTGCTACTTATAGTTCCACAGAAGCCCCAACCTCACAGATCACATTTATCCAGCAGAAATACAAGCTTTGTTGTTGTATCCCTGCATATCTCAGCATGCCTTGCAAGCATCATGCTGCTACTTATAGTCCCACAAAAGCCCCAGCCTCATAGATCACATTTGTCCAGCAGACGTGCAGGATCTGCTGTGGTAGCAGTAATATCTCAGCATGCCTTGCAAGCATCCTGCTGCTACTTATAGTTCCACAAAAGCCCCAGCCTCATAGATCTCATTTATTCAGCAGAAATACAAGCTTTGTTGTTGTATCCCTGCATATCTCAGGATACCTTGCAAGCATCCTGCTGCTACTTATAGTCCCACAAAAGTTCCAGAGTCCCAGTTACTATCCAGGGATTTGATTTTACCATCAGAAGCCTAGTTATTTACAACAATCTTTGCGCCTGGGCACACATTTAATTGTAGGCTTAACTAAGCTGAAACCTTCTATATAATAGGCTGGATACAGTTAAATATTTGGCAGCAAGATACAGTCTATTGAAAACAGTCCTCAGCAGTATTAAAATTGGAACACAGTGTTATTTGACCAGAACTTCTGCCCAGAACTCAGACTATGCTCATTGGTATCTCTTCCTATATATTGATTTATTCCTTTTTAGACTACAATGTTTTAACCTGATCATTTTAAAGTGCTTAAATAACCAATGAAAAAAAAAAGCCCTTTATTGATCAGCACATTACTTTAAATTAATCCAAAGCCTTCATGTCAATGAGCTTCATAGAGTGCCTGGCCTCTGCTACATATCTTGGATTAAAATATTGATCCAATGCCACTGTCACCAAATCTAGACAGAGAGGAGCTGCACAGAGATGCCCACCAGGAGCCACAATGACTAATATGAGATACAGGACCCAGCTATTGATCGGTATGGATTGGCAGGCAGCTCTGAGAACTTGATTTGGATGAAGCTTGCAAAAAAAAAGCTGGAGGAAACTGCTTGTTCACATTGGGTTTCCTAAGGAAATCTGTGCTGATCTGCAAGGAAACTGTGCATGACATTGTGTGTCCCACCAGGAAACACAAAACACACACTATCAAACCACCCAAAGCAGGCTGCTGCTTATCTCTGGCAAGCCTCAAATCTGTTAGAAAACAAGGCCAGATGCCCGGTCACTTCCACGACAGGATTAAAGGCTCCACAATGGAAAAAAAAAAAAAAAGATACATGTGGCCATAGACAGGCAAAGCCCTGCACTGCTCCAAGCTGGGGCAGGGACTACAATAGATGTCATCTGGATGTGTCAACTGTCACTGTCAAGATAAACAAACAGATAGAGTGGGTCATTCGGGAACACACTGCCCACTTGCTTCATGATGGAAAAATGCTGATTGCATGTAATAACATTATTTCAAGGATTACATGCATAATAAATACCCAGCAGTCCATCTATACAAAACTGGAGCAAAACTGCCACTTTAAATCAAGGCTTATTTTTTTATTTATTTTTTATAAAGCTGGCTGCAAGCAAAACTTTAGCTGGAGTTTTTGTAACTCATCCCTGGTATGTTGCAAGGATCTGTTGTGGCCAAATATTTGCACTTGAAAAAAGAGAAGAAGTACATAGGACTAGAGGCTACTGTGCACATACTGTATAAGGAGACCAAGCCAGACAGCTCCTGTTTTATGTCACTCCTCACTGCTCAGCCTGAGTGTATACAGAGCTGCACATGGAGCATGGACATACATGGATAACATGCAGCCCTGGGCCCAGGAGCTTACACTTTAATGTTTACTGACAGCAAGCTCCTTAAACTTTATATCCTGGAAGACCATCAAGCCAGAATTGGAAACCTCAGACAGAAATCTGCACCCCCCCCCCCCCCAATCATATAACAGAGCTCTCTATGTTTGCCATAAATTCTGTAATAAAGACGTCTTTGTTCTATCTGATTAAGGCGATTTAAACAATATGCTGCAGACAGTCTCTCCCTTCCCCCTCCTTTATTCATGCTATGTGGCTACAAAGTAGGACAGGAATTAGAACTGTCCTTATAGAACCAGAAAATCATAGAATTCATATATTTATTACAACATGTTCACAAGCAACCTGAGCACTCGCAATAAAATGATAAATATATCATTACATCATATTACAGAAATCCTGTATAATAATAATAATAATAATAATAATATCGCATCACCCTAAAGATAATAATAATAATAGCAACAATAATAATAAAAATAATGGTACAACTCAACTTTTAATATCTACTTCTTCACTTCTTCATTGTAAGTCCCATTATCTAATATGGAACTTCTGCATTACTCAAAAATAAAATCTTACAATACATTGGTACATAAATCTTTCTCTGATAATGGATGTCAGTGAGATAATTCAGCAATGCATCATCCCATATCAGTATTATAATACCCATGCATCACATCCAATCGCCCAAATCCTACCCTACACATCACCCCAAAGGTACCTTATACCTAGGCATGACCCCAAAGAGAATCCAATTACTAAAGATCTGTTCTGCTGCATCACCCCAGTGCACAGACCTACTTCACCCCATATAGGCATGTGCCATGTATAAAGCTGTATAAGGTACCCTCCTGCATTACCCCATAAAGAGATGTGCATCGCATAATCTTGTATTATTCCCACACATATAGAGCCCTAAAAGGTAAACTTCTGCATTACCTCTGTACAATGTATAATCCTACATCACCCCACATAGATACTGGGCCTATAACACCCCATAAAACTGTACAATGTACATACTTGTATCACTCCATATAGAGAAGTATAATGTATACTCCTGCTTCATCCCAAAACAAGCTGTACAGTCTGCATCACTCCATATAGAGCTGTGCACAATAAGCTCTGATCATCCCATATAGAAATAGAAATCCCATATATAGTGTGTATTCCTGATCACCACATATAGATATGCACAATGTACATTCCTGCTCACTCGTTATAGAGGTGTACAATGTATATGTCTGGCCATCCCATACAGATATGTACATTATATGATCCTGATCAACCAATACAGATATGAACACCATATAATCCTGATAATCCCATACAGATATGTACACTATATGACCCTGATCATCCCATACAGATATGTACACTATATGACCCTGATCATCCCATACATATATGTATACTATATGACCCTGATCATCCCATACAGATATGTACACTATATGACCCTGATCATCCCATACAGATATGTACACTATATGACCCTGATCCTCCCATACAGATATGTATACTATATGACCCTGATCCTCCCATACAGATATGTATACTATTTGACCCTGATCCTCCCATACAGATATGTACACTATATGACCCTGATCCTCCCATACAGATATGTATACTATATGACCCTGATCCTCCCATACAGATATGTACACTATATGACCCTGATCCTCCCATACAGATATTTACACTATATGACCCTGATCCTCCCATACAGATATGTACACTATATGACCCTGATCCTCCCATACAGATATGTATACTATATGACCCTGATCCTCCCATACAGATATGTACACTATATGACCCTGATCATCCCATACAGATATGTATACTATATGACCCTGATCATCCCATACAGATATGTATACTATATGATCCTGATCATCCCATACAGATATGAACACTATATGACCCTGATAATCCCATACAGATATGAACACTATATAATCCTGATCATCCCATACAGATATGTACACTATATGATCCTGATCATCCCATACAGATATGTACATTATGTGATCCTGATCATCCCATACAAATATGTACATAATGTGTTCCTGATCATCCCATACAGATATGTACATTATGTGATCCTGATCATCCCATACAGATATGTACACTATATGACCCTGATCATCCCATACAAATATGTACACTATATGATCCTGATCATCCCATACAGATATGTACACTATATGACCCTGATCATCCCATACAGATATGTACACTATATGATCCGGATCATCCCATACAGATATGTACACTATATGGTCCTGATCATCCTATACAGAGTTGAATAGTACACTCATTACCCCACACTGTACAATATACAATTTTGACCATCCCATACAGAGCTGTACAATATAAAATCACGATCGTCCTGTACAGAGCTGTACAATAACATCACACTAATCCCATGTAGAGCTGCACAAAAGAATGTTGATCACCCCATATGGAGCTGTACAATATACATTTCTGATCACCACACACAGAGCTGTATAATATAAAATCATAATCACTCCACACAGAGCTGTACAACATAACACCATGATCAACCTATATAGAAGTATACAATACATAAGCTTCATTACTGCTTTTTCAATGTACACTTCTGACCACCCCATACAGAACTATTCAAGATATCTTTCTGATCAACTCATATAAAGCTATTTACTGTATCCCTCCTGACCACTCCATATAGATCTGGTTATTGTATCCTCCTGATCACCCCTTGTAGAGCTGATCATTGTACCCTCCTGATTACCCCATAAAGATCTAATCATTGGACCTTCCTGATCAACCCTTATAGATCTACACATTGTACCCCCCTGATCACCCATATATATATATATATATATATATATATATATATATATACATACATTGCACCCCCCTGATCACCCCATATAGAGCAGATCATTGCACCGTCCTGATCACTATATATATATATATATATATATATATATATATATATATACATTGCACCCTCCTGATCACCCCATATAGATCTATACATTGCACCCTCCTGATCACCCCATATATACATTGCACCCTCCTGATCACCCCATATAGATCTATACATTGCACCCTCCTGATCACCCCATATAGATATGCACAATGTACATTCCTGCTCACTCCTTATAGAGGAATATACTACACATTGCACCCTCCTGATCAGGCATTGTATACTAGTATAGTATAGTATAGTATACTATACAGTGCACCCTTCTGATCAAGTATATCGATCTGTACATTGCACCCCATATAGAACTGATCATTGCACCCTCCTGATCACCCCATATATATCTATACGTTGCACCCTCCAGATCAGGCATATAGATCTAAACATGGCACCCTTTTGATCATGCATATCGATCTGTACATTACACCCCATATAGACTGATCATTGCAACCTCCTTATCACCCCATATAGATCTACACATTGCACCCTCCTGATCACCCCATATAGATATATACATTGCACCCTCCTGATCAAGCATATCGATCTGTACATTGCACCCTATATAGAACTGATCATTGCACCCTCCTGATCGCCCCATATATATCTATACATTGCACCCTCTTGATCATGCATATCGATCTGTACATTGCACCCCATAAAGAACTGATCATTGCACCCTCCTTATCACCCCATATATATCTATACATTGCACCCTCTTGATCATGCATATCGATCTGTACATTGCACCCCATAAAGAACTGATCATTGCACCCTCCTATCACCCCACAAAGTCTGTGAACTTTCAGCATCACTTTGGCTGTGTCAGGGTGCAGCAGACCCTAAAAGAAGGTCCCCCCCCCCCCCCCCATACCCCCAGCTGAGACCTCTCCGAGAAGCATCGAATGCTGACATCCTACTTACACTGGAAGGGGCTTGAGATTCCCACCATTCGCCACAGGCTTGTAACTGCAAATAAAAGTTCCTGCTCCGTGCCGGGGAGAAGCGGAGACGTCTGGGCTGGGGGGGTACAGAAGAAGGAGGGGGGGATGGGATGAAGGGGGGGTCTGGAAAGTCGTAGCCCCAAAGTGTAGGAGAAGAAGAGGAATGCGACCAGATGATCGGCGTCCGCTGTCACAAGTCAGAGAAGAGGAGGAGGAGGAGGAGGAGGAAGGAGTCCAGCTGGGGGAGGTGAGGAGCTGTGCCGGAGGGGCTGCACCCCCTGGAGCCGCACTCTGTACACGAATATTCGGTGGTGATCGGAGGGGTTTCGGAGACACATTTATTAGGAGCGATGTGTGCATGTGTCACCGACGAGGAAGAAGCCTGATCTGTGCTGATTTCCACCATAAGGCTGCGATCTCTCCCTCCTCCTCCTCCCTTCACCTCCTCCCCTCCACTCTGTTTATTTCTTCCTCTCTCTGACACTTGGGCTCCTTGTAAAGTCAGGCTTGCAGCTCACTGGCAGCAGACGGCCGGGCGGTGCCCCCCAGGTGCAGGGCAGGGAGGTGCAGGGCAGTGGGAGGTGATAGAGGTAGCTGCAGACATCTGTGTCTGGGAAGGGTCAGGGGGGGTCAAGTCCTCCTAACAATAGGGACAACACATTGGATTTTTTTTGGGCTGTGTGCCTGCTGCTTTCTCCTCTTAGACCTGGTGGACTGGTAACTTGCTCCCTAAATGTGGCTGGCCTGTAGTAACCCAAGACAAGCACTTTCCCCCCTGGCCATCTGGACTGTCACAGCTCCTCCTGCCTGCCTGGGACTCATCACTGTGCACAATCCAAGCCTCTCTCACATCCTAATCCCCTTCTGTTACTACATTATTTTTTCTTTTTTTTTTTTTTTTTTCTTTTTTTCAATCTGTTTGTTTTTGCATTAAGTAATGGTCCCAGGGACAACAAAGAGGTGCAACTTGTCTCCCATGTCCTCTTCATCTGACAAAAATATAAAAAAAAAATAAAATCTAGTGCAGGCAAGAAGCAATAGAGAATGATATCTGACCTTAATATGGAGAGGAAAATGAATCGCCTGTGCAATCCATCAATGGGGAGAAGCTGGGAGGGACACATTCGGAAGCACAGGATTGTCTCACATGGTCCTTTGGTGGTCTGCTATGGAAATCCTTATAGGCTCCATTTAACATGATAACATACAAGGATCCTTATGTTCCACAAAGTTATTTTCAGCTAAACCCAACCAGATTTTAAATGAAAGGGGAACTGCCGTCTGCTCGCATCATGTGTAATAAAAACATCTTTGCCATTCTGAAGCTTCCCTTCAACCACTTTGTATATTATTTTATATATACTCATGGGCGTCCGCAGGTAGGGGCAAGGGGGGGCAAGTGCCCCCCCTGGAATTAGGGATCGGATCAGGAGTGATGACCCCCATCACCCCTCTCTGTCACCCCCACTCTCTCTCTCACCTCTCTGTCTTATTCACCCCCTCTCTCTCTATCACCCCCTCTGTCTCTCTCTATCACCCCCCTCTGTCTCTCTCTGTCACACTCCTCTCTCTGTGTCACCCCCTATGTCTCTCTCTGTCACCCCTCTCTCTCTCACCCCCTTTCTCTCTGTCTCTGTTTCTGACAGTCTCTTGGGCCATGTATGCAGTCTCTGGTCATCTCTTGTGCCATGTCCGCAGTCTCTTACAGTCTCTTGGGCCATGTCCGCAGTCTCTGACAGTCTCTTGGACCATGTCCGCAGTCTCTGACAGTCTCTACGGCCATGTCTGCAGTTTCTGACCATCACCTGTTCTACGTCTGTAGTCTCTGACCGTGATAATGTGATAATGACATTGTCGAAAAGGTCAGAGCATGGGTGACCTTAAAATGATGCCCCCCCCTGAAAAAAATTCTGCGGACGCCCATGTATATACTGTGATTCTGTACTTGCCAAATATGCTGCAGAAATCTCCCTCCACTGAGTCTGGCTGCATCCATTTGAACCACTTGCTTACTGGGCACCTAAAACCCCTTCCTGCCCAGACCAATGTTCAGCTTTAACGCTGTCACTCTTTGAACGACAAATGCGCGGCCATACAACACTGTACCCAAATGACATTTTTATCATTTTTTTCCCCATAAATAGAGATTTGTTTTGGTGGTATTTGATCACCTCTGGGTTTTTTATTTTTTGTTGAAAAAATAAAAAAATACCGAAATGTAAAAAAAAAATACAAAACCGTTTTATATTTTGTTAATACATTTTGCAAACAGGTAATTTTTCTCCTTCATTGATGTACGCTGATGAGGCTGCACTGATGGGCACTGATAGGCTGCACTGATTGGCACCGATAGGATGCATTGATTGGCACTGATAAGGTGGCACTGATGGGCACTAATAATCAGCACTGGTGGGCACTGATAGGTGGCATTGCTGGGCACTGATGGGTGGCACTGAAGGTCATTGATAGGTGGCACTGAAGGGCACTAATAGGTGGCACTGATAGGTGGCACAGATAGATGGCAGTGATGGGGACTGATAGGTGGCAGTGATGGGCACTGATCGGCACTGGTAGGTGACACTGATAGGCAGCACTGTTAGGTGGCACTGATGAGGCACTGATTGGCACCACTGGTGGGCATTGATAAGTGGCACTGATTGCTGGCACTTATACACTGATTTGTGGCACTGTGTGGGCACTGGCCGGTGGGATTTGTTGGACACTGATGAGGCGACTTCACCTCTTCCTCTTCGGGACCAATGTCCCTTGCACTGAAGCCGGTGATCGGTCGCTGTCAGCGTGAGGAGAAAAAAAAAAAAAAAACGATTGCCGATCTTCTGTTTACATCACGTGATCAGCTGTCATTGGCTGACAGCTGATCATGTGGTAAGGGGCCGGGATCTGTGATCACCCGAGTCTCATTGACTTGGTGATCACAGCGCGTGCCACGCGCGCCCTGCAGGGGGCGTGCAGGAGCGTGCAAAGGGGAGGACTTCTATTGACGGCCTCCCGGCAAAGTTTAGACATTAATGGCTGTGTGTTGAGTTATTTTGAGGGGACAGCAAATTTACACTGTTATACAAGCTGTACACTCACTACTTTACATTGTAGCAAAGTGTCATTTCTTCAGTGCTGTCACATGAAAAGATATAATAAAATATTTACAAAAATGTGAGGGGTACTTTTGTGAGACACTATATATATATATATATATATACAGTCACCTCAGTCCCTGCCCTCAAGGAGCTTTCAATCTAAGGTCCCTAACTCACATTCATACATACACATACTAGGGCCAATTTAGACAGGAGCCAAAAAGCCTACCAGCATGTCTTTGAAGTGTGGAAGGAAACTGGATTACCCAGAGGAAACCCACGCAGGCACAGGGAGAACATGCAAACACCATGCAGGTAGTGTCGTGGTTGGGATTCAAACCGACAACCCTAGCTAGGCTGAAGCGCTAACACTGTGCTGCCCCAAAAAGCTATAATGTACTAGTATGCACCACATACTAGCACATTATGACAGACTGACTGAGCCCTTATTATAGGCTTACCTGTAGGTACAAGTTCAAGAGTGGCATTTAATTCCACTTTAACCACTTGACCTCTGGAAGATTTACCCCTCTTCATGGCCATGCCATTTTCTGCAATACGACACTGCGTTACTTAAACTGACAATTGCGCAGTCATGCTGTACCCCAAAAAAATGATGTCCTTTTTTCCCCACAAATAGAGCTTTATTTTGGTAGTATTTGATCACCTCTGCAGTATTTATTTTTTGTGCTATAAACAAACTAAAAATGCAAATTAAAAAAAAAAAAAATAAATAAAAAATATTTTCTTCTATAAAACACATCCAATAAAAAAAAATGTAAAAAAAAAAAATCTAATTTCTTCATCAATTTAGCCCAATATATATTCTGCTACATATTTTTGGTAAAAAAAAAAATCCCAATAAGCGTATATTGATTGGTTTGTGCAAAAGTTCTAGCGTCTACAAACTATGGGATATATTTTTGGAATTTTTATTTATTTATTTTTACTAGTAATGGTGGCGATCAGCAACTTATAGCGGGACTGCGATATTGTGGCGGACAAATCGGACACCTAACAAACACCTATCAGATGGTCCTTTGGTGGTCTGGTATGGATGTCCTTATAGGATTAATTTACCATGCTAGCATACAAGGATAAAGCCCTGTACACATGATCAGAATATCGTACAAAATATACCACTTTTGAAGCGATCGTATGATAATCTGATCGTTAGTACACAGCTTTTGTCTGAAATTATCCCAAGGGACAAACACAAACATTTTTCTTGTACAACACCAGATGATACGATACGATCTTTGCTTAATCAGTACAGTTTTTGTCCGAAAATACAATAAAAATACATTACATCACTTCCGAATTTTTATTCTGTCGTAAGGATATTTTGTACTTGAGTAACTTATTCATTTTTGATATGGAGACTAACATGCAAAAAAAAAAAATGGACGATCATGCGTCTAATAATCGCACCTAATAGCCTAAAGTAGTGTGCATGGACACATAGGATAACACTATTTAGCTTCTAGGAGCAGACAAAAAACTGCAACCAGAACTGCAGATAATGTCCTGGCAATCCAGCTTGGCTATCCTCTTTAAGAGCCCTCTCACATTGCAGCCGTGGCCACATTAGCTACTTTTAGCAGTGCTTTACCGTCGTCTTAGCGGCGCTTTTCAGCTGCTAGCTAGGCTTTTATCCCCCCGCTAGCAGCCGAGGAAAGGGTTAATAGCGCCCGTGTAGTGCTGCTGCGGGTGCGAATGAGCGGTGCTCATTCACTTCAATGGGCAGGAGCAGTGGAGGAGCGATGTCCACCGCCCCAAAGACGCTGCTTGCAGGACTTTTTTTATCCACTTCCCGCCCGGCCGTCATTCTGCTATAGGTGGTTTCGTGTCCAATCACGGCTGATCACGATGTCAACAGGAAAAGCCGGTGATCGGCTTTTCCTCACTCGTGTCTGACAGACGTGAGTAGAGGAGAGCTGATCGGTGGCTCTCCTGACAGGGGGGGTCTGCGCTGATTGTTTATCAGCGCAGTCCCCCCTCAGATGCCCACACTGGACCACCAGGGACTCCACTAGGACCACCAGGGAAGTGGGCAACATGTGGATGGCCAGGTATGTACCCCCTGGCCATCCACATGTGCAAATGATGCCCAATCTGTGCCCACAAATGGGCACTGACTGGCACCATCATGTAACAATAAAAATCAGTGATGCCCAGCAGTGCCACCCATCAGTGCCACCCATCAGTGTCCTGCAGTGCCACCTATCAGTGCCCATCAGTGCCCACCTATCAGTGCCCATCAGTACCCATCCATGCCACCTATACGTGCCACCCATAAGTACCCATCAGTGCCACCCATATGTGCCAATCAGTGCCGCCTATGAGTGCCCATCAGTGCCACCTATGAGTGTCCATCAGTGCTGCATACCAGTGCCACCTATCAGTGCCCATCAGTGCCACCTATCAGTGCCCATCATCAGTGGAAGTCAGTGCCACCTCATCAGTACCACCTCATTGGTGCCACCTCATCAGTGCCCATCAGTGCCGCCTTATCAGTGCCCGTCAGTGCAGCCATATCAGAAAACCTTCCTTTTTTACAGATAATTTTAACAGAAACAAAGAAAAACTTGTTTTTTTTAAAAAATTTCTGTCTTTTTTTATTTGTTGCGCAAAAAATAAAATTTGCAGAGGTGATGAAATACCACCAAAAGAAAGTTCTATTTGTGGGAACAAAATGAGAAAACGTCTGTTTGGGTACAGTGTAGCATGACCGCGCAATTGTCATTCAAAGTGCGACAGCAGGAAGGTGTGTAAGTGCCTGGCATTGAAGTGGTTAACATCCTGCCAGCGCATCGCCCCATTGTGAAAACACTCAGCCTTCCACACCGTGACTGCAGATGAGGCATTTTTCAGGCACTTTACAGGCGCTATTTTTAGCACTAAAGCGCCTGAAAAACGCCTCCAGTATGAAGGGGGTCTTAGGCTCCAGTCTCCCACAAAAAAAAAAAAATCAAAAGTCAACAGCTACAAATACAAATACACTTATCTGTCCAGGAATCCAGCGCTGCCCTCACCCGAGCTGATTCTTTATTTGGCTTCGGGTGCAGGTGCTGGCATCGTAAGTAAGGAAAACTGGCAGTGAAACCTTGAGGCTTCACAGCTGGCTTCCTACTGCGCATGCGCGAGTTGCTCTGGGACCTGTGATGTGTCCCAGAAGGGTGCAGGGGAAGGGCAAACTTCTGCTTGGATTGCCATGGTGATCAGACTGGAAGTAGGAGCGGGTACCTATCAAAAACTGGTACGTGCTCCTCCCTTTAAAAAAAATGCCAGTTGTTGAAAAAAGGAGGGGGGGGGGGGCACACCTCTGAACCTCCCCTTTTGGGTGAAGTTCTGCTTTAAGTAGTAATAAACCCAAAAGCAAACATTTATTATATTTCAGCTTACACATTTTTAGATGTAGTGGCTGCATTCGTTTTCTTTTCTCTAGGCTTTCGTTCTTTCTTTTCTTTTCACCTTGTTATTTGGCCAGTAATTCTGTTGTTTTTCAACAGAACAAACTGTCCTGCAGATATAACAGAGGATGGAGGCAAACCATTTACCACTGACAGGTGTGCTTACAATGTTCAGCTTTTATGTACAACCTTTATCCCAAAAGAAAAACAACTGTTTTAACTGCTTATAAAGTATTAGCTAAAGCTTGGCTTCAATTCGTTAATGTATCTAAATCTGCTAGTGCATCTAACACTCTCCCTGCCCAGACTAACAATGCTGCTGTCCAAATGTGTCTCTGTTTCTCCTTCATCCAGAGTGTAGGCACTCTAATACAGGATGAGTGTTATTGGCCAGATCAAACAGAGAAAAAGAAAACTAACACAGCCACCACATCTAAAGCCTCGTACACACGATCGGATTTTCCGATGGGAAATGTGTGATCACAGGCTGTTGGTGGAAAATCCGACTGTTTTGTACGCTCCATCGGACAATTGTCGGATTTTCCGTGGACAAATGTTGGCTAGCAGGCTTTACATTTTTCCGCTGACAAATGTGTGTGTACACAAGTCCGTCAGACAAAAGTCCAAAGTACAAACACGCATGCTCGGAAGCAAGGAGGAGCCAGAAGTGGTCGGTCTTGTAAACCAGCGTTCGTAATGGAGAATGAACATTCGGGATGCGGCAAATTAGGAAATGTGGAAATGCAGCGCACAATTCTCTTCTTCTTTAATGGGATAATAATGAAGCTGCTTTACTGGTGACACTGATGGAGGTATTGCAAACAAATTTTCAAAGGCTTTTATTTTCTAGCGATATCAAGAATAATATTATTATTATTTTTTTTTTTTTTGGGCAAATTACCACAACACCATTATCCTGTAAATCAAATATACAACTATGTTGGTGTCCCTTGTCAATTTTACATTGTATTTTTTTTAATTTAACTGCCTACTCCCAAACTGTCATTTGAAGTAAAACACATAGCAAAGTATTATTCTCCACATTTTTTTATTGTGCATTAAAAAAAGAAAACAAATAAAATTAGACATGCTATCTGCCAATAGATTTTAACCAAAAAGTGCATTCTATGCATCCAAAAATATAGAAAATATACCAAATCAAATCATAACCAAAAAAATAAAATAAAAGCCTCATTCATGTGTCCTGCTTCTTAATATAGGGGATCAACAATGCCAAGAGCTGGTGAAAGCAGGGGTCCGTCATCGGGAGATAATTCTGAAAATAATCTGGATTATTCTCCTGGAGCTCCCGCAGCAAAGGCATATGTATCAGAATACATATTGGCTTAAATTGATGAAGAAATTAGATTTTTTTAATTTTTTTATTGGATGTGTTTTATAGCAGAAAGGTTTTTTTTGTCTGTCTTTTTTTGTATATAGCGCAAAAAAAAAAAAGACATCAATTTTTTTTTTTGTGTACAGTGTCGTATGCCGGTGCAATTGTCAGGTTAGTTAACCGCTTCCCGACCGGCGCACAATGATATACGTCGGCAGAATGGCACGGACAGGCATAAGGGCGTATATATACGTCCCCTTTAAGATGCCACCGTGCGCTGGTCGTGACCCCCGTGAGGCCGGTTGCGGGTCCCGCGGACTCGATCGCCACGGTGACACCCGCGATCGTCTCACGGGAAGGCTGAACGGGGAGATGCGGAAATAAACAGCATCTCCCCGTTCTGCCTAGCAACTAGTGACGCCGATCTCTGCTCCCTGTGATTGGAGCAGAGATCAGCATTCACTAGCTGACAGCCACGCCCCCCCACAGTAAGAAACACACCCCTAGGCATACTTAACCCTACACTGCCACCTAGTGGTTAACCCCTTCACTGCCAGTGTCATTTATACAGGAATCAATGCATTTAAATAGCATTGATTGCTGATGTGTCCGCCATAATGTCGCAGTCACAATACAAATCGCTGATCGCCGCCATTACTAATAAAAAAAAAATATTAATAAAAATGCTATAAAACTATCCCCTATCTTGTAAACACTATAACTTCTGCGCAAACCAATCAATAATCGCTTATTGCGATTTTTTTTACCAAAAACATGTAGAAGAATACGTATCGGCCTAAACTGTGGAAAAAAAATGTTTTTTTATATATTTTTGGGGGGATATTTATTATAGCAAAAAATAAAAAAGAATGTGTTTTTTTCAAAATTGTCGCTCTTTTTGGTTTATAGCGCAAAAAATAAAAACCGCAGGGGCGATCAAATACCACCAAAAGAAAGCTCTATTTGTGGGAAAAAAAGGACGTCAATTTTGTTTTGGGAGCCACGTCGCACGACCGCGCAATTGTCAGTTAAAGCGACGCAGTGCCGAATCGCAAAAAGGGGCCTGGTCTTTGGCTGCAAATTGGTCCTGTCTGAAAGTGGTTAAATTGATGAAGAAATTCAATTTTATATTTTTTTATATTGGATGTGTTTTATAGCAGAAAGTTAAAAAATATTGTTTTTTTTGTCTGTCTTTTTTTGTATATAGCGCAAAAAAATAACAAAAAAAATGCAGAGGTCATCAAATACTACCAAAAGAAAGCTCTATTTGTAGGAAAAAAAGGACATCAATTTTTTTTTTTGTGCACAGTGTCGTATGCCGGTGCAATTGTCAGGTTAGTTAAGGCAGCCAGCGCCGTATTGCAAAAAAATGGCCTGGTCTTGAAGGGGGTAAACCTTCCGTAGCTGAAGTGGTTAAAACAAACCTGTCAGAGAAAATCAGGGACTAGAGTTGCTGAGATTTCACTTTGAAAATACTAGTTGCTTGGCTGCCATGCAGATTCTTTAATCTTTGGAATCCCTGACCTGAAAGAAGTATGCAGATTATGACTTTCCTGATCTGCACACCTGGTCAGAGTCAGTGAGTAAAAAATGGGAAACAGCAGAAGGTAAGGGCAGCAATGGCTTCCTCCTTATTTCTTCTATGACAAATTGACTTTAATTTGGAAGCACAGCATGCATTTACAGGGTACTTATGTAAGTATGAACTACTAGTATAAATACGTTTTTGTTTTTCCTCATAGGCTCAATTTAAAATGCAAATACACAAGAATAATGATCCTTGCTTTCCAAAAAGTTACCTTTATTTTCAACTGAATCCAATGAGACTTGAAATTTTCTTTCATTTAGCCCATGGGCTGAACAAAAGAATCTAACAGATTCTTCCATCCACGCTAAACAGTGTAGATGTATGAATCAGTAATGCTGGCTATTGTATTCTGACAAACGACAGCTGTCAGAATACGCAAACAGCGCCTGCATCTGATTGGATGCAGATGTGGTTCAGCCGACAATAATACTCCCAGCAACATCAAAACTTGTGTGAAAAAAATACTTTTGTCAAGCCGGGTGGTGCCAACAGGGCCACCCACAGAACAAATTTCATCCAGGGTTTTCTTAAATCCTTGGCCTGCTAGGAGAGCCTATATATTTGGGTGGAGTCAGGTGATCTGTGTTCTGTGCCACCTAGACAGCTGTCTGGGTGGATGTGTGTCATATTGCCCGGGCTGCTAGGCCGGAAATGGGGCCTATCCCGGACACATCTGGCTGCTGGGCTGTCTGAGGGCCTATCCAGAAGCAAGATAGCAGCGCAGGGATGGGACTGTGGCTTGCAGTCCAACCAGAAGTGCCGGTTCTGCCGGCTGGAGAACCTGTCGTGGTCGGAGGTAGAGGGGAAGCTGTCGCCAGTAAGGTACTATTGGCCTTATTACCAGGGACCACAGTGAGTAGCTGAAGCAAGTACCGGAGCAGTATTCTCACCAACCGGGGACGGTGAAGAATCGGGAAACTTCAGTGGGAATCAAGCCAGGGACCCAGCCAGCGGAGGTAATGCTTGCAGAGCAGCCTTGTGTGTCAAGCCAGGGACCGAGCAGGCCAGCATAGGTAAAGCTTGAGAGGTATCTTGAGTGCCAAGCTAGGGACCCAGCAGAGAGTGTGACACTTGAGGAAGATACTATTGTGAAGATTGGAGGGGCTCCAGTGAATCAGTGGGTCTAGTGAGAGACCCGGAGCTCAGTGTATGGAAGAACTACAAGAAGTGATTGTAGTGAAAGTGAAGGAACTGTTAGGTCTTGTGTTTGGAACTGTTAAAGTGTCAGGGCTGGGCTCAGCCCTTCCTTTTCTGAGCTGGCCGCTCAGCTGTCGGCTAATTGACAGCTCCTATCTCTCCACAGTGACTCACCTGTAGATGATATCCTGCTCGTCAGTCCTGCCTACTTAACCACTTTAAGACCGGACCAATTTGCAGCCAAAGGACCAGGCCCCTTTTTGCGATTCGGCACTGCGTCGGTTTAACTGACAATTGCGCGGTCGTGCGACGTGGCTCCCAAACAAAATTGACGTCCTTTTTTTCCCACAAATAGAGCTTTCTTTTGGTGGTATTTGATTTATTTTTTTGCGCTATAAACAAAAAAGAGCGACAATTTTGAAAAAAACACATTATTTTTTGCTATAATAAATATCCCCCAAAAATATATAAAAAAAAATGTTTTTTCCTCAGTTTAGGCCGATACGTATTCTTCTACAGATTTTTGGTAAAAAAATCGCAATAAGCAATTATTGATTGGTTTGCGCAGAAGTTATAGCGTTTACAAGATAGGGGATAGTTTTATAGCATTTTTATTAATAATTTTTTTTTTTTTATTAGTAATGGCGGCGATCAGCGATTTTTATTGTGACTGCGACATTATGGCGGACACATCGGACATTTTTGACACATTTTTGGGACCATTGTCATTTATACAGCAATCAATGCTATTTAAATGCATTGATTCCTGTAGAAATGACACTGGCAGTGAAGGGGTTACCACAAGGGGGCAGTGTAGGAGTTAAGTATGCCTAGGGGTGTGTTTCTTACTGTGGGGGGGGGGGGGCGTGGCTGTCAGCTAGTAAATGCTGATCTCTGCTCCAATCACAGGGAGCAGAGATCGGCGTCACTAGTTGCTAGGCAGAATGGGGAGATGCTGTGTATTTCTGCATCTCCCCGTTCAGCCTTCCCGTGAGACGATCGCTGGTGTCCCCACGGCGATCGAGTCCGCGTGACCCGCAACCGACCTCACGGGGGTCCCGACCGGCGCGGGAGCGCTCCGGTCCCGGCGCGCTCCCGATGGCACGGACGCCATTAAGGAGGGACTTATATATACGCCCACCTGCCTGTCCGTGCCATTCTGCCGACGTATATCGTCGTGCGCCGGTCGGGAACCGGTTAAGCCGTCCAGTCCAGATGATCTCTGCCTTCACCTTGGCCACATCTCTAGAGACGCTCTCCTGTGTTCCGGTTAAAGACTTGCTTGGCTGACAATCCTTCTGGCTCCAGATCCTGCTTGCTTTTCTACAACGTTGTTCTCTGGCTCCCTGACATTTTGGCTTGTCTGACTATCCGTTCCGGTTCTAGCTGTACTTCTGTCCCAGTCTGATTCATGGTTTCTGACATAACGACTGTTGCCATAGAAGACAGCAATCCTATACATGCAGATGTGGCTAGTTGCTGGATGCCTTTCCCCGCATGACTGTCCTCCTATTGAAGTCTCGGAGTCTGACAATTTATCTTGCAACTACCTAAGGGTGTCCTGGCCCTAACCCTCTCTCCCCCAAAAAAAGGTTTGTTAAGAGAAATAAACTTTCTTTTTGCATCCAAGAAACGTCTGGCGCCCAATAACTTTAACAACTATACTCCCACAATGCCTCACAACAACCCACTACAGAAGGATGTCAGCTATCGGTGGCCCTGGAGGTTCTCATTAGAGCGAAGGAGGCCTGGGACCTTGCTACAATAATAATATCACCACTAATGTGTGTACTTTACATGAGTACACATTCTCAGAAATGAATTCATAGTTTACCTGAAAATTATTTTTAATAATTGAATTATGTATGCCGTTTTCAGTAAAGCAACCATGTCACAAATAAAAGATGTGCCTAGAAAGCAGAAAGTATATACTAACCTCTCCTGTTGCCCGCACCACTGATTGCTGCTCCGTTTGAAGAGAAATTGCCTGGTGAAGGTTCCTCTGACACTTCCAGGAGTGTTGTTCTCCTGTGCCCTCTGCAGTGCCCAATGGTTCTCCCCTCAAAAATATATACCTACCTCGCCTGCCTACCCGCCATGGCCACTGGCTCCTCCCACCAGCCCCTAAATCACTACTATGTCTTGTAGTAACCTAGGGGTTGGTGGGGAAAAGCCAGTGGCGACGGCATGGTTGGTGGGAGAGGTAAGCACATCTGTGTATCAGACAGTGCAACCCAAATCTTGTCAGCTGTGAAAAAAACAATTACAGGGTAAGACTAATAGAGACTATATATCATGTAGTCTAAGCTGGACCATATACTTACAATTAAACAGAGCAGCAATAAATCATAATCACTGAAAGTAAAGCAGGCCAGTTTTGCTACATTGGCGACAATCTAAAGCCTATGATATAAGTAGACAATCCAGTCAAGTGTTCTCCAGGGGAAGGATTGATTGGACAGATAAGAAACTTTAGCTGATCTCCAAGTTAAGGCACCACTGGAAATGTCTGGCTGTACCTCCACCTTCCTGCAAAATTGGCATAAACCAGGACTGCAGATAAAGTGGTCAACTGACAGATCATGCCTGCAAGCCTGGCTATCCTTTAGTCTATGGCTGCCAAACTAAAATAAACTTATCAAAGCCAGAGACTGTCATTGCTGAGCTTTCCTTTTGGAAATGCTAATTGCCATGCCAGTTGTCTTTCTTTAAGTCTTTGAATCCCTGACCTGAAAGAAGTATGCAGATAATGACTCTTTCTGACTTTTCTGCATGCCTGTTATCAGCCAGTAACTAATAGATGGGAAATCCAGAGGGTCAGAGTAACATCCTATCAACTAGCATTTTCAGAAGGAAAGGGCAGCAATGGCAGCTCCTTCATGACAGATATAATTTAATTTGAAAGCATAACATACACTATATTGTCTAAAGTATTGGAACACCTGCCTTTACATGCACATGGACATAATGGCATCCCAGTCTTG
The DNA here is from genome assembly GCA_028564925.1 of Lithobates sylvaticus. Classification (NCBI taxonomy): domain Eukaryota; kingdom Metazoa; phylum Chordata; class Amphibia; order Anura; family Ranidae; genus Lithobates; species Lithobates sylvaticus. The sequence goes on from CM053030.1 coordinate 87,309,334, forward strand.
GTCCGTAGGGTTGAATATTGAGTCGGCCCACCCATTGCAGCTATAACAGCTTCAACTCTTCACAGAAGGCTGTCCATAAGGTTTAGGAGTGTGTCTATGTGAATGTTTGGCCATTCTTCTAGAATCACATTTGTGAGGCCAGGCACTGATGTGGAGGAGAAGGCTTGGTTCTCAGTCTCGGCTCTTATGCCGCATACACACGGCCAGACTTTACGGCAGAAAAAGTCAGATGGGAGCTTTTCATCGGACATTCCGACCATGTATGCCCCAACAGACTTTTTCTGCCGGCATTTCCGACGGACTTAGATATAGAACATGTTCTAAATCTTTCTGTTGGAAATGCCGACGGAGCTTAGTCCGTTGGCAAGTCCGACCATGTGTACGGGGCATAATTCATCCCAAAGATGTTCTATTGGGTTGGGGTCATGACTCTGTGTAAGCCAGTCAAGTTCCTCCACCCCAAACCCGCTCATCCATGTCTTTATGGACCTTGCTTTGTGCACTGGTCCAAATCATTTGGTGGAGGGGGGATTATGGTGTGGGGTTGTCTTTTAGGGGTTGGGCTTGGCCCCTTAGTTCCAGTGAAGGGAACTCTTAAGGCATCAGCGTACCAAAACATTTTGGACAATTTCATGCTCCCAACTTTGTGGGAACAGTTTGGGGATGGCCCCTTCCTGTTCCAACATGACTGCACACCAGTGCACAAAGAAAGTTCCATAAAGACATGGATGAGCGAGTTTGGGGTGGAGGAACTTGACTGGCCTACACAGAGTCCTGACCTCAACCCGATAGAACACCTTTGGGATGAATTAGAACAGATACTGCGAGCTAGGCCTTCTTGTCCAACATCAGTGCCCGATCTCACAAATGAGCTTCTGGAAGAATGGTCAAACATTCCCATAGACCTAAACCTTGTGGACAGCCTTCCCAGAAGAGTTGAAGCTGTTATTGCTGCAAAGGGTGGACCAACTTAATATTGAACCCTACGGACTAAGACTGGGATGCCATTAAAGTTCATGTGCTTGTAAAGGCAGATGTCCCAATACTTTTGACAATATAGTGTACAGTATATGTACTAGGACCTGTCCACATGTATATATGCAATTATGAGCTACAAGTGGAAATATGTTTTTGTTTGTTTCATTATTTTTTTTCTTACAAAAACATACATGGATTAGATGATTTATATTAACTGATTACATTTAAATATATATCTAAAATATAAAATAATGTAAAATTCTGGTTCACCATTTGCCCATATTTTGGGGAACTACAAGTTCCTGCATGCCTTAACAGCACGTTGGACAAGCCAGAATATTATGTTTTCTCCACTGGTAAATGTGTATCCATTGTAGAACATACAATTTAGAAATATAATTTGTTATTATTGATAATTCACACATTTTACTCTTTCAGTGGTATCTTCATAAGATTATAAACTGTGTTGTTGGATTGCAATTACTTTTATTTATTTTTAGAATATATTTGGCCATACTTACATAAGAATCAGTACACCAACAAATTCTCAGTGTAATACAAAAGAGCGAGAAAGATATATCAAGAACAATATAACTCTTCAATAATCTGGTATATTTGTAGGTGAATGTCCATTATTGCGATCAGATATGGCACAATTCTGACATTAATGAAGATATTAAATAACATGACACATGTAGGTCATTTCTAATTAAAATGACTTTCACCGCTTTTGGTTACAGGTTTAATAATTGTAAATGCTCTCTGTCCCCTAATTTGGCTTAAGTAATCAGCAACTGCACTTAAGTCCCTTCTGTTACTGGCTAAAATAATACTCCTTCCCTCCAGCATGCAAATTAAAATAATTCTAAGGACCTGATTTACTTAAAGAGGGGTTCCCATTTAAAAAAAATTTAAAAGTCAGCAGCTACAAATACTGCAGCTGTTAACTTTTAATATTCGGACACTTACCTGTCCCAGGGTCCAGCGATGCAGGGGATCGAAGCCACACTCGTCCCCCCCTCCGCTCGGTGGTGCCGGCATTTTAACTGTGGGTGCCTGGCTGTGGCTTCACAGCCTGTCACCCACTGCGCATGCGCGAGACGTGCCGCGCCGCGTGCTGTCACTGGTCACGCAATCATCTGGGACCGGTCATGCGTCCCAGATGATTGACAAGAGGGAGGGGGGAGAGGCGATCTCCCTTCCTGCGCCGAGGGAAGTGACGGCAGGACCCCTGGCACTGAAGGAGGCAGACTACCTACTCTACAGACTCCCTAGCAACAGGCATTTAGAGGTGAGTAAAAAATATTTTTTTAGGGGGTGGAACTCCACTTTAAGTCACACACCACTAGTGAGGATGCTGCATAATGGATCCAATTCAGCAATTGACTAGATAGAAAAGCAGGGCGGAGGACAACTGCACCAAACATTAAAGCCCAGCTGCAGGTGAGGCACAAAGCTCACACCCCCCCCCCCTTTTTTTTAAGGGTACATATTTTTTTTTTCAAATTGACTTCTGTTGGGTCAGGGAACACATGGGGTTATCCTCCTGTTATTCCCTCTGGTAGTTGGTAGTCCTTGCTTCTGTATGTAAAGTAGAACTATAAGCTAAACTTTTTTTTTTTCATTTTGGATAGAGTAAGGGAGGGTTATAACCCCTGTCAGTTATTTTTTTGCAATTTGTGTTCCATTGGGGAGATTTCCTTTCACTTCCTGTCCCATAGCCAAAACAGGAATTCCTACAAATTAAGGGAATCCCTTGGTCACCAGAACTAGTGTCCCCATTGGACGATTTCCCCGTATTATTTTTCTGCAGACAACCCCAAATTTAGGATTTTCTTTTACTTTCACTTTCAATGATGACGTTAAACAGGACAAAGAGAGAGGGTGAATCTCCTTAACGGGGGCACACACAACAATAAATATGTGATGGGTGTTCTAATCGATCTCCACTCTACCTAAAACTAAAAAATGTTTTGCCTTTAGTTACTCGTTAAGGCACAATACCGTGAACCCAGGGGTTGTGTCCATGATGCTCACCTTGCTGTTGTCCCATCTGTCTGAGGCTTTAGAGATTTCAGTGGCCATATTCTTCTACTGTTATTTTTTAATAAAAACCTGGCTTAATGTGCAATAGAAATAATGCAAAAAGTTACATAGTTACATAGTAGGTGAGGTTAAAAAAAGACACAAGTCCATCAAGTCCAACCTATGTGTGTGATTATATGTCAGTATTACATTGTATATCCCTGTATGTTGCGGTCGTTCAGGTGCTTATCTAATAGTTTCTTAAAACTATCTATGGCCCCCCCCCGCTGAGACCACCGCCTGTGAAAGGGAATTCCACATCCTTGCTGCTCTTCCAGTAAAGAACCCTCTACGTAATTTAAGGTTAAACCTCTTTTCTTCTAATTTTAATGAGTGGCCACGAGTCTTGTTAAGCTCCCTTTTGTGGAAAAGTTTTCTCCCTATTGTGGGGTCACCAGTACGGTATTTGAATATTGAAATCATATCCCCTCTCAAGCATCTCTTCTCCAGAGAGAATAAGTTCAGGGCTCGCAACCTTTCCTCATAACTAATATCCTCCAGACCCTTTATTTGCCCTTCTTTGTACTTGCTCCATTTCCAGTACACTGGTGCCCAGAACTGGACAGCATACTCCAGGTGCGGCCGGACCAGAGTCTTGTAGAGCGGGAGAATTATCATTTTATCTCTGGAGTTGATGCCCTTTTTAATGCATGCCAATATTCTGTTTGCTTTGTTAGCAGCAGCTTGGCATTGCTGAGCCTATCATCTACTAGGACCCCCAGGTCCTTTTCCATTCTAGATTCCCCCAGAGGTTCTCACCCCAGTGTATATATTGCATTCATATTTTTGCCACCCAAATGCAGGGGATTTTTTGGGTATTAACCAAAATTCCAGTGTAGAAGAGGGCCCTAGTGTAGAGGAGGGCCCTGGACCCTAGTCCAAAACCACAGGCATGATGTTTTTTTTTTTTATACGATTTAGATCTCCACTATTGCCATCTAAACAAGTCTTTCTCACATAGTGTTCCAGGAAAACATAGGGTTCCTCCTTATGTTGCTAAGGGTTCCTTGAGCATTAGAGATTTGGTCTCCAGCCTAAAATGACCATTAATGCAAGAGTGCAATAATCCCCTGACCACCAATGTAAAGGGTTACTGCAGGGGTACAAAGGTTGAAGAGGTGTATCTCTCAAAAAAAAAAAAAAAAAAAAAAGTCAGCAGCTATAAAATACTGCAGCTGCTGACTTTTAATAATCGGACACTTACCTGTTCCAGGGTCCAGCGATGCGGGGGGGGGGGGGTCGAAGCTCCGCTCTCCCCCCGATCCACTCGGTGGCGCCGGCATTGCAACTGTGGGCACTGCGCATGCGCGAGCGGCGCCGCGCGCCGTGATTGGCCGCACAGTCATCTGGGACACGTGACAGGTCCCAGATGACTGGGGAGCCCTTCCTGCGCAGAGGGGAAGTGATGTCACCAGCCGAGGCTATGCAGGAGGCAGAATTCAAGGGACCCCCTAGCAACAGGCATTTAGAGGTATGTAAAAAATTTTTTTTTTTCCCAATTCGTTTTTTTTTATTTTTTTTAGGAATTTTAAGCCTTTTTTTTTTTTTAGGGGGAAACACGACTTTAAGGAAGGCTGATCTAAACTGAATATACAACCTCAAACCTAGTGGATGAAACCTGAAAAACCTCATATAGAAGCTAAAGTTCATTAACAGTCTATTTTTAATGACTTTTCTTCTTGATATACAGATACTACAGGTAAATCATTTAGCAAGAACTCTGTATTACATTTACATTGAAAATCAAATCAAATTCTAGAAAGAATTTCCAGTAAATGTTACAATAGCATTCAAAAAGTTCACTTTTAAAAAATCATGTGTTTCCAGGTATGCAGTTTTCAGGGCTTCCTGGAGTAATAAAAACCAGGCCTGCATTCCACAATTCTGTTGTCCCAAAGATGTTTTTTTTTTTTTTTTTCTAAATGATCTAAACTTCTGACAGGGCTACTTGTGTACCACATACATTCCTCGTTTCCACAGAACCCCACATAGATGTTTCGTTAATAGTAAAATACCCATTCTTTGATGAATTGCATAGCTTCTATTAGAGTAAGCAATACGGCTCGTCTTCTATAGATTTCAAAAATGTTAGCAGATGAACACTACTCCACAATGAGAATTCAAAACCCATTCTTGACATTGGAGCCGTTTGATAGATATATAGCGAAAAGGCGTTCTTCAGTGTGTATATGTTGATGACATGCACTGTTTGGTTAACCAGGTTAACTAAGATTAAACAGCTTATATATACTTCTATGTGCCATTCATTAAAAACAGTCCATCACTTTCTTCTCCTAAGCTTTGGCTGTGATGTCATTGGAATTTTAAATACTGCCGTCACTTTTCAGTGTGTCTCATATATTATTTGTTGGCTTTTAATAAACAGTAGATGTCTGAAGAATAATGGAAACATACTGAAGATAACATTGGCTCTTTTGTCATCATTTGTAATCATTGTTTACATTTTCTCTTCCTCCTCTCTTTCTTTTACTATAGAGCAAAAGTTGGTTGTCTGGGGAAGAGGGACACCTCTGGAATGTTATGCATTACGTCTTTAACTTCTAATTGCTGGAAAAAAAACATTGTAATTTAACCCCTAAACTCAAAATAAGCCTCACTGTTTCTTATTTTTGAGTTTTTTTAGGCCTCATGTACACTGTTGCTGCTAAACGGACGTTGAGTTTAGAGGCTTTTTTTGGAACGCAAAAAATGGGTTCAGAAGCTAAGTTTAGAGGCATTTCAAGTGCTAAAAGGCTTCTAAACGTGGCTAAACGTGGTTTCATTTACAGGCGTTTTTCATTTTTGGCTATTTTGCAAAAAAATTATTCTAAAAGCAAACGTGGCAAAACTCTGCAAAACGCTGCTAAACGAGGCATGTAAACGCGGCAAAACTGACTTTTAAATGTGGGTTACTATCTGTCAAGTTAAATTGTTCAGGAGAGGTTGTAAAAACATCCCGTGTACATGAAGGTTGACTACTTCAATACCGAGCACTTTTACCCCATTACTGCCCAGGCCAATGTTCAGCTTTCAGCGCTGCCACACTCTGAATTACATTTGCGCGGTCATGCATCGTACAGTACCCAAACTAATTTTGATCATTTTGTTCACACAAATATAGCTTTCTTTTGGCGGTATTTAATTACCACTGGGTTTGTTTTGTTTCTTTTATAAGATTTTGCAAAGAAGTCATCTTTCTTTATGAATTTAGGCCAAAATGTATTCTGTTGCATTTCTTTAGCGAAAATAACCCAAATCAGTGTATATTATTTAGTCTATAGGAAATAAACTTTGCTATATATATATATATATATATATATATATATATATATATATATATATATATGAAAAATTGATCAGTCCTGATGTACTGAGGGCCAATATCATTTCTTGAGGCCCAAAAATGTCAGAACAGTACAGATATCCCCTAAATTACCCCTTTTTGGAATGTAGACAGTCCAAGGTATTTGGTAAAAGGCATGACAAGTTTTTTAAAGTTGTCAATTTTTTGTCATAATATTTGGGAAAATTATGAAATTACAAATATATATTTTTTATTTTTTACATACTGTCACCAGTGCAGTACAGCATCATCATGTAATGGGTGTGGTGGTGATCAGGGACACTAACTGGAGACAATAGGATAAAGAAAGTTAATCATTTTTTTCCTATTTTTTTATTTTTTATTGAATGTCATTGCTATATGCAAGCATTTTACTAAATAAAATCAATTCATTCAGTTTGTTTTATTGTGATTAGCTGTGATTGGCCACAGATGATTACATGGCATTGATGGACCATGATTGGCCCAGTCTGTACCATGTGATCACTGTGACTAATCACAGCTAGCAACAAAATTATACACAATGGATGACTTGAAAGGAAGCCACCCATTGTTTACAACTGTCATGTGACCTGCTGTGATTGGTCACATGGTTACAGCGGTCACATGGTACCAGCAGCAGGCCGGTACAGTGTTCAGTCATCGGCTGTTTCCGGTAGATGCAGCCAGTAACAGATCGCACCGCAGCACAGCCCCACGGCCACACATGATGTCATATGATGTCCACCTGGATCGACGAGAGGCTGGCCCCCAGCGTCATTCCCTCATAGGCCGGGTGGGAACCAGTTAAAAATTTTAAGCTTTTTGTTGGTTTTGGATAGAGAAGGGAAGACTTAAAAGCCCGTCATGCTTTTTTGGGGGAGATTTCCCTTCTCCTGCTGTCCTCAAAAAGTGAGAAGACATCTCTCAAAAGGAAGGAGAAACCATCTCTTGGACATCTGTCACTGGAATATTTGTTTCTGTTGGAAGATTTCCCCACTATTCCTGTGCCAGTGACAACTCAAAATTTTGGATTTTTCGTTACTTATAGTCCCAGTGGCTCCACTAGGACTGATCACCAGGACATGACTAAGACTAACAGAGAAAGTGAACCTCCTCAGTGGGGACACCAACATCGATAAAAACCTGTAAGGGGATCTAATCTTTCCATACAAGAAAACATTTAAAAAAAAAAAAAAGATTTGACTTTACATACTTTTCAAAGAGACCAATTCTTTTGAACAGAAATCTTCCCATAAGATTATATTTCATGCATGTTCGTTCAAAAACCCTGAGACTGATGCTGGGCTTAGCCATCTTTGATTTCTGTGATTTCTGCAACCCCAGAAGACTCAGGACTGTCACTCACATTGCACTCCAAATGCTATATAAATGAGGTTATCTAGGATGATGAGCGGAGGGACAGAGGAGCTGGGCTAGCACACAGAAAATTTAGACTGCAAGAAAAGGAGAAGGCTACGATGTGCAAGGTGAAGGAGGGGGTGTCTATTAAAGAATTGACTCTTTCTGAAGACGTCAAATGTGTTAGAAAGTTCAAAGCAGCATTGCAAATTAATAAAATATCATTTTTTTTTTTTAAGTTGCTGACAGAGTCTCTTTAAATTGTATTTATGGAATATCAGGTTTTATAAGACTTTCTATGTCTAGTTTTACTGTTTTTTTTTTTTTTTTCATGGTGACTATTGTCATTGAGACCTTCCAAAATCCAAAATTACCAGTTGTCACTGACATAGGAATAGTATTTTGGGGTTTGGGTTATTTGTCACCAGGAATAAAAATTAAGCAATCTTCTATCCACTAGCTTGATAGAATTTTACCAGATTTCAGTAAATTGTGAAGTAAACTGAGCAACAAATTGACAGCTTTTTTCCACCATGATTGATTCTGCCATTTTGATTCAACCCCCTTGCAGTCAATCAAAACTATCATTTTATGTATTTGATTGTCTTTCCATTTGAAAAAAGATGAAATTTTGAGCACCCTTTCAAATCACATGTATGGCCACACATCCAAAGGCTAGAGACAACAGTCATCCATTCCAGCAAGGAAATAGGGTCCTATGCATGAGTGCTCTTGGGTAGAACAATTGTTTGTTGATCACTTTTGTTCCTTCTTATGATCACATGCTGCTTTCTCTTTCTATTTATTTAACACCAATGTGCAGCCAAGCCAGTCATTTGTGCCTGGGAGCGCACTACATGACAGAAATGCCTAAGGGTGGTCAGATTGTGAAGCACTTATGATGGTACTTGAAAATCTAGGGGAACCTTAAGCGTTGGTCGCAATCAAATTTCTGAGTCTAGTGCTATTGTTATTTTCTTTGTTAAACAGTGCATCTAACGTGCATCTAAATTAGTTAAATAGTACTTGCATCTAAAATGAGGAAAAAAGAAAACAACAAACAAAAACACAGATCAATAGACTTAAATATGCATCATCTAAAAATGTTCAGAACAATGTTAATTACATGTTTAATTAAGACAATTAGTGCAATTATTTTTAATTAACTTTTTTTTTTTTTATGAAACTGGCACCATGACAGTACATCCCTATGTCTACAATGCACAGAACATGCCAAGATATATATTAACATAATTAGATGTAATTAATACCCTCTATTTTCTCATTAAAATGTGCCGAGATTAATAAAATGAAGCAGCACAGATTTGTCTATCAAATGATAAGACTTCATATCCTTATTTAGTCTTTGCTTTCTTTGTGTAAATTTACATGTTTTGTTTTGCCTTATGATACATTTTTGAGAGCAAGAACAAGCCTGATTGAAGCATAGTTATTAATATACAACACAAAACATTAGTGCGCTTATATAAAGAAATTGGTTAGGCACTATTTGCATGACCACAGTACATGACTCCATAGCACTTATTCTAAATAAGGGTTCTCTGAAATGTATAAATGGTTAGTTAGCTGTCCTTTAGATTTTAGGGGGTGGACTATTGCCAGTTGAAGTAGAAAATGTCCTGGCATTAGTGGGAGTAAAATATTAAAAATATAGTAAAAATTTTTAAACACTTTAAAAAAATTGTAAAAAAGTTAAAAATTGTAAAATTAAAAAAAAAAAGGTACAACAGTGCCCCATCATTGGTGTCAATGAGAGGAATAGTGGCCACCTTGGTATCATTTGGAGGAATAGTGCCCCATTATTGGTGTCACTGGGAGAAAATATGCCCCATTGGTGGTGTCAGTGAAAAGAATAGTGCCCCATCATTGAATAGTGGGAGTGGAAGGAATTATACCCCACAGCGGGAGTCATTTGAAGGAATGGTGCCTCATATTTGGTGTCAGTAGGAGGAATAGTGCGTTGTATCATTGGGAGGAATGGTGCCCCACGGGCCAGCGAGAGGCAAGCAAAGGGCCACATCGGGTCCACAAGCCACAGTTTGGAGACCACTGTTCTAAATAATATTAAAAGAACAGCCCATCTGAAATGTATATTTTAATTAAATATACATTAATGGCTTCTTACATGTTTGCCATCTTATATGTCTACCTATTATTAGTCCTAGCTCTGTTTTAGCCCACCAGGACCTTTTAGGTGTTCTTCCTCCCCCATGTGTGTTCCAGCTCCTCTTGATGCATTCTCCCTACTATGAGGGGTGTTCAAGTCAAACTGGGACTTTTGAGTTTATATAATAAAAAGAACAATTTTCAAGGAGTGGAAACTGCATTTATTTTTCAACATACTTCCCTGTTACATTTATACACTTATCCCAGTGTTTAACTAATGTCTGGAAAGCTTTGATATAGAAAGATTTGTCGGTACACCTGAACCATCCTAGGAAAGCCTGCTTCACTTCATCATCAGTGCTAAAATGCTGACCTCCAATTAACTCTGTTAGGGGTCCAAACAGGTGGAAATCACTCGGAACGAGGTCCGGGCTGTAAGGGAAATGTGGCAATATCTTTCAGCCGAGTCGCTGTAATGTGCACATGGTGCAGTGAGTAGTATGAGCTTGTGCCTCTTTTAACTTCAACTCTTCTGTGCCAGTCAAAAGCAGAAAGCCGTTGAAAATGTTGCATGGACGTATGGCCATCTTTGAAACATTCACACCATTCAAATGGTTTACTGTGGCTGAGCGTCTCACCTCTGTACTGTGCTTGAAGTTTTCTGTAGATATTTGTGGGTTTTACGCCTTCATTCACAAGAAACTTCATCACCACATGCTGTCCCATGCACACGCGATAGGACATTCCGACAACAAAATCCATGGATTTTTTCCGACGGATGTTGGCTCAAACTTGTCTTGCATACACATGGTCACACAAATCTTGTTGAAAATTCTGAACGTCAAGAACGCGTTGATGTACAACATATACGACGAGCCGAGAAAAATTAAGTTCAATAGCCAGTGCGGCTCTTCTGCTTGATTCCGATACGTGGAACTTTGTGCATCAGAATTGTGTACACACCTAGCAGTAAGAAGGGTCGCTGGTTCAAATCCCAACCACGACACTACCTGCCTGAAATTTTGTTTTCGGAAAATTTGAGATCCAGATCTCAAATTTTGTGTGTCGGAAATTCCGATGGAAAATGTTCGATGGAGCCCACATATGGTCGGAATTTCCAACAAAAAGCTCCCATCGAACATTTTCCGTTGGAAAATCTGACGGTGTGTACGGGGCATAACACTGTTGTCTGCCATCTTGAATAACTGTCTCTGGACTGACTCACCATGACATGTGCACAACCTATAAGTAATAAGATACACTTGCTACTTACTACTGTGTGTAGTACCACCACGCTAGCATCCCTTTTTATACTTGTAAATGTAAAAGTCCCGGTTTGACTTGTCTGCCCATCGTATAAAATAAAGAACATTTCTCACAAATAGAGTTGGATCTCCTCATTAGGGATGAGCCCGCGGTTCGAGTTGAACGTAAGTTTGACTCGAACATCGGGTGTTTGTTTGCGCGCAAATGAACCGAACATATGGTGCGTTCGCGGGAAATTAGAGCACAGAGGAATGTCCCATAATGCACTGCGAGATCACAGTGCATTGACGTCTGATGATTGGCCAAAGCATGCACCTGACCTGCATGCTTTGGCCAATCACAGCACGCTCTGCTGCAAGAGCCAGAATTGGCCAAAGGCAGCGTGATGCCGGCCGAAACCATCCGAGTGCCTGTTACAGTGTGTTTGAGCGGGACCAGCGGGGTGGATCTTGTGGAGGTGGTGCCTGAGTGTATCTTGTAATGTCATGGTGCAAGGGAGCCGAGTGGAGAGCCTCATGTGCGGCTCTGCAGGATGGAAGCAAGGCAAGCGGGACTGTCAGTGATGTTTAGACTGGAGTATACAGAATGGACCACCTGGCGTCGAGAGAGACTGTCATTGTGACTCAGGAGGGGACGTGCTTTGTCGGTGAGGTGTCATTATCATCATCTATACTGCTGCACACTACTGTCAGAAATATGCCTTTTTTTATGTTTTTTTGCGTTAAAGACAGGCTCCATGCTCCCCCCAAAAAATTTACTGCTGACTTTTAATATAAGGACACTTATCTGTCCAGGGATTCAGTGATATCCTCACTCGAACCAATTCTTCAATGGGCTTCGGGTGCAGGTACCAGCATAGCAAGTAAGGGAAACAGGAAGTGAAGCCTTGCAGCTTCACAGCTGGTTTCCTACTGCACATGCATGAGCCGTGCTATGCCTTGTGAATAGTCTCGTAGTCTTCTGGTATCTGTGTCTCAGAAGACTTCAGGGGATGGAGAGGGGCCGAACTTCTGGCATAGATCAATGAGGTGTTCTGGGATAGAAGTGGGAGCAGGTACCTGTCAAAACCAGGTTCCAGGCTCCCATCGAACATTTTCCGTTGGAAAATCTGACCGTGTGTACGTCTGCCATCTTGAATAACTGTCTCTGGACTGACTGTTGTCTGCCATCTTGAATAACTGGCATTAATTTATGAGGTGTTCTGGGATAGAAGTGGGAGCAGGTACCTGTCAAAACCAGGTACCCGCTGCCCTCCCCCCCCCAAAAAAGTGCCAAATGTGGCAGTGGGGGGGGGGGGGGGGAGGGTACAAACAAGCAGAACTTCCCCTTTTGGGTGGAGCTCCCCTTTATTATATACCTTAAATCACATTGCTAATTGCATATTGTAATTGTCTGCACCCTAAATACTGAAATTTGCACTTAAAATTTTAATTTTGTAACTTTTGGAAATGCCAGAAAAAACTTGGCCGTGTTAGTAAATTTTGGGTGTCGTGTCAGTAATTTCAATCTGGTAGGTTGGCAACACTGGCAGTAGATCCCACACCTGCAGGTATACAGCTATGATCCTTAAAGTGGTTGTAAACCCTTACAGACCACTTTGACCTAAAGGTAAGCCTAAATTAAGGCTTACCTGTAGGTTCAAGAAATATCTCCTAAACATACACGGTTTAGGAGATATTTACAAAAAGACAGGCACTGCTGTCTACGGCGCATGCGCAGGCGCACTGAGCACGCCGCTGCTAACGGCGATATGCCGCTAGTGGCAGATCCCGTGCGCATGCGCGGGAGTGACGTCATGGCGGCTCCGATCAATCACAGGGCCGGAGCCGCGATACCCGAAAGAAGATGGACACTCCGTGGAAGAGGGGACATCAGTGACATCGTTGGCTCCTGTGTCTGGTAAATGACACATAATGGGCTACTATGCGATGCATAGTAGCCCATTATGCTTTACCTTTGCAGGGAAACAAAGGCCCATGCGTGCATTGCTGTTTTTCAGGAGGAATTCAAGCCAAAAAATGTTACTTTTCAGGGTACTGCTTAGGCACAATTAAAGTGCTCTCTCTAAGATAGCACATCTTCACTTTTTAAGCTCAGGTCCACTATAAAAATTGAACCCTGAGAAATTGTTTCCTTATCCTGCAGTAAATTGCCTCTAACACATCCTTTTTCTGATTATTAATCCTAGCATTTATCTTGTCAGCTGCCTGTGAAAATGAAGAGCAAATGTTCCCTGGTTCCATGCACCATCTTCCAAGCACAGAATGATGTGATAATAGTCTACAGTTCGACCAAGAATTACTGTGAAATATCTCATAAAAAAAAGTCAACTGAGTGGACCTTTATACTTACTGGCTGCAATATTTCTTCCATTTGAAAAAGTTGGCATGGCTTTCGTATTTCTACTGACATTTTGGTACTGGCTAGTCCTAGCAATTGTGAGTTTGAATAGAATGTTTGCTCTAAAATAAGCTTTTTATTATTCTTGATAAACATTTGGTGAAAACCAGGCCACTTATATGAAAAAGATATATAAGGTATTCAGATGTTTCTTCAAAAGCAAGGAACACATAAGCCAGGTTTTACATCTGAAATGCAAGCGCTCTGTAATTTGGGCCCAGCACAAGAGGCCTCGGCATAAAGGATTAATCACCCAACTGAGATAAAACACTTCATTGAATGGATTGAACTGTTTCTTTGGATCATCAAAGGCAGAACACTGAAGCTGTTCTACAAAAATATGAGACAGAGGTCATTGACTAATGTTGTACTCCCTCAGGCAATATTGTAAGACCAGCATAGGGTGAGGTTTTCCGGGTATGAGGGCTTCTTAGCTGTAAAGTGGCATTAGTCAAGGCTTGACCTTTATAATCTGCAACGTTAAACCAATAAAATTGTTCTTTTACAAGAAGACTGATTGATTATGTGATAGTAGCCACCCATGTGATGGACTTTGGGAGCATAATTGGTGGCTATACATGCTTGCTTGTTTTTTTCCACATTTTCCCAACTTGGCCTACTCAAGTTCAAAATCCATAAGCAAGCAGCTTTATGATTCACCTTCTGGGCTTGCAAGCAGTAAGGCTGAACATTTTTACTATGCGTGTGCCTTTTATTTCCCCTGGTATTGTTTATATTACTAATACTAGTTCCATTGTGCTACTAGTAGTTTGTTGCTGATTGCTGCTACTAGATTAACAAATTTTATTGCTAATGCTACTACTGCCATGCTGCTGTCAGGACTGAAGTTCCATTACTTTAGCCTGTAGGCACCCAATCAACACCTCTCTGCTACGATCACCTTTGTTACAAAGAATATTACTGGGCATAGCTGGCTTAGCATATGGTGACAACGAGTAAGTAGGCTTAAAAGAGATGACTATATTTCTACTAATGATGGTACAAATTTGTGTCTGACAACTATAACAGGTAAAAACACTCTCTTTGTCTCTGCCACCTATAAAGATGTTTCTACTAAACCTAATGGGAGATCCAGCCTTGGCTACTGGGTTAGTGCTACTAATGCTATTAAGTCTACAAAAACTTAAATGTATTTTTTGGGGATTTTATGTAATAGACCAACACAAAGTGGCACATAATTGTGAAGTGGTAGGAAAATGATAAATGGTTTTAGGATGATGGATTGAACAGTGCTCTGTGAGATGTTCAAAGCTTGGTATATTTTTTTTATAACCTAACCTGCTTTAAACTTCTCCACAACTTTATCCCTGAGCTGTCTGGTGTGTTCTTTGGCCTCTTTACAATGCTGTTTGTTCACTAAGGTTCTCTAACAAACCTCTGAAGGCTTCACAGAACAGCTATATTTATACTGAGATTAAATTACACACAGGTGGACTCTATTTACTAATTGGGCGACTTCTGAAGGCAATTGGTGCCATTCGATTTTAGTTAGGGGTATCAGAGTAAAGGGGTCTGAATACAAATGCACGCCACACTTTTCAGATATTTATTTGTAAAAAAAATTGAAAACCATTTATAATTTTCCTTCTACTCCCAATTTGTGTTGGTCTATTACATAAAATTCCAATAAAATACAATTACGTTTTTTGGTTTTAACATTACAAAATGTGGAAGATTTCAAGTGGTATAAATACTTTTTCAAGGCACTGTACAATTTGGCTCCTGTCAAAGCTTCTTAAATCTTTAATTTTGAAAAAGAAATAAGATGGACTTTTGAGGTGCCAACACAACACAACAATATATACAATGCTGTGAAAAAGCACAGTGGTGTGAAAAAGTGTTTGCCCCCTTCCTCATTTCCTGTTCCTTTGCATGTTTGTCACACTTAAGTGTTTCGGAACATCAAACCAATTTAAACAATAGTCAAGGACAACACAAGTAAACACAAAATGCAATTTGTAAATGAAGGTGTTTATTATTAAAGGTGAAAAAAAATCCAAACCATCATGGCCCTGTGTGAAAAAGTGATTGCCCCCTAAACCTAATAACTGGTTGGGCCACCCTTAGCAGCAACAACTGCAACCAAGCGTTTGCGATAACGTGCAATGAGGCTTTTACAGCGTCCTGGAGGAATTTTGGCCCACTCATCTTTGCAGAATTGTCCTAATTCAGTTACATTAGAGGGTTTTCGAGCATAAACGGCCTTTTTAAGGTCATACCACAACATCTCAATAGGATTCAGGTCAGGACTTTGGCTAGGCCACTCCAAAGTCTTCATTTTGTTTTTCTTCAGCCATTCGATGGTGGACTTGCTGGTGTGTTTAGGATCATTGTCCTGCTGCAGAACCCAAGTTCGTTTCAGCTTGAGTACACGAACAGATGGTCGGACATTCTCCTTCAGGATCTCTTGGTAGACAGCAGAATTCATAGTTCCTTTTATCACGGCAAGTCTTCCAGGTCCTGAAGCAGCAAAACAGCCCCAGACCATCACACTACCACCACCATATTTTACTGTTGGTATAATGTTCTTTTTCTGAAATGCAGTGTTCCTTCTACGCCAGATATACTTGGACACACACCTTCCAAAGAGTTCCACTTTTGTCTCATCGGTCCACAGAATGTTGTCCCAAAAGTCTTGGGGATCATCAAGATGTGTTGTGGAGAAATTGAGACGAGCTTTGATGTTCTTTTTGCTCAGCAGTGGTTTTCTCCTTGGAACTCTGCCATGCAGGCCATTTTTGCCCAGTCTTTTCCTGATGGTGGAGGCATGAACGCTGACCTTAACTGAGGCAAGTGAGGCCTGCAGTTCCTTGGACGTTGTTGTGGGGTCTTTTGTGACCTCTTGGATGAGTCGTCGCTGCGCTCTTGGGGTAATTTTGGGCGGCCGGCCACTCCTGGGAAGGTTCACCACTGTTCCATGTCTTCGCCATTTGTGGATAATGGCTCTCACTGTGGTTCGCTGGATTCCCAAAGCTTTGGAAATGGCTTTATAACCCTTTCCAGACTGATAGATCTCAATTACTTTCTTTCTCAATTGTTCCTGAATTTCTTTGGGTCTCGGCATGATGTGAAGCTTTTAAGGATCTTCTGGTGGACCTTACTGTGTCAAGCAGCTCCTATTTAAGTGATGCCTTGATTGTGAACAGGTGTGGCAATAATCAGGCCTGGGTGTGGCTAGAGAAATTGAACTCAGGTGTGGACAACCACAGTTATAGTATGTTTTAACAAGGGGGGCAATCACTTTTTCACACAGGGCCATGATGGTTTGGATTTTTTTTCACCTTTAATAATAAACACCTTCATTTACAAATTGCATTTTGTGTTTACTTGTGTTGTCCTTGACTATTGTTTAAATTGGTTTGATGTTCCGAAACACTTAAGTGTGACAAACATGCAAAGGAACAGGAAATGAGGAAGGGGGCAAACACTTTTTCACACCACTGTATTTTCCCCCTTTCTGATTTTTAGTTTTTTGCATATTTGTCAGACTTAAATGACTCAGATCATCAAACAAATTGTATTATTACACAAATATAACCAGAGTAAATAAAAAATGCAGTTTTTAAATGATAGTTTCATTTATTAAGGCAAAAAAGTTGTCCAAACCTGCCTGGCTTTGTGTGAAAAAGTAATTGCCCCCTAAACCTAATAACTGGTTGTGCCACCCTTGGCAGCAACAACTACAATCAAGCGTTTGCGATAACTGGCAATGAGTCTTTCACATTGCTATGGAGCAATTTTGGCCCACTCTTCTTTGCGGAATTGTTTTAATTCAGCCACATTGGAGGATTTTCCAGCATGAACAGCCTGTGTAGGGTCATGATACAGCATCTCAATTGAATTTAAGTCTGGGCTTTGACTAGACCCCTGTAAAACCTAAATTTTGCTTTGTGTGAACCATTTGGAGGTGGACTTGCTGTTGTGTTTCAGATCATTGTCCTGCTGCATTACCCAAGTGCACTTGAGCTTGAGGTCACAAACTGATGGCCAGACATTCTCCTTTAGGATTTTCTGGTAGAGCTCAGAATTCATGGTTCTGTAGCACCCTCCACCATAGGTAGGTGCTAGAGTGAGGATTTTGTAAAGAGAAACTGTCAGTTCAGGTAAATTTGCTTCAGGCTAGGACTGCTTGTTTTGATCAGGGGGGGGGGGGCAGAGAGTGGTTAGTGCAGCAGTGGGTGTGACCACCTGTGCTTTAGTTCTGAGGCACCTCCCCTGCTTTCAGGGAGAATGTTCTGTAAGAGGGGCAGGGCCTAGGACTGGAGTGGCAGGCATGTGAGTTGCCCTGACCAATTCCCAACTGGAATTGGTAGGGGGCAGGCCTCCCATATAAGCTGAGGTAACAGCCCGCTGGGGAGGAGTTGTCGGCCGGGAGACGTGGATTTGCAGGCCAGACTATCTGGGAACATTAGTCCACCGATCAGCACATGTTACTAAATTACTGGGCCACTGGGGAGAGGTACTGGGACTGTTCAGAGTGGTCTCTTTTGTCAAAAAGAGGATTATGTGACAGGAAAAGTAATGCTCTACAGTGGAAGATTGTGCAGAAGGGTGGAAGTCCTGGGAGCAACAGTCTGCAGGAGATACGCAGGAGAAATAGTCTGCATGGTATTATGCAGGGGAAGTGACTGTAAATATCAGTACTTCAAGGTTCAACTTTCGTTCTAATTCTTAAATATGATGGCAAAGCAATTGTTCTATGGACATCCCATATTTCCTTTCCCCCAACCAAGTTATGAAATGCTGTATTCATTTTATGCCAGATGTAACGGGACGCACAACTTCCAAAAAGTAACATTAAACAAAACAACGCAAATGACCGCTCGCATCAAATTCGTGTGATTGTCTCAGGCAAGTGACTATTGATGTGTGTGCATGCTGTTAGAACAGCATTGCAGTATCACATCTGGGGGGTGTCTATAGGTAGCCTGTGAAGGAGGGCAGGTTTCCTGTGCTTAGAACTGTGATGTTAGTCCTAACTAGCACCTTGTCCCCATGTTGATTAGGACAAGGGCCTCTTCCCCACAACCCTGGCCGGTGGTTGTGGGGGTCTGCGGGCGGGGGGCTTATCGGAATCTGGAAGCCCCCTTTAACAAGGGGACCCCCAGATCCCGGCCCCCCCCCTGTGTGAAATGGTCAAAAGTACCCCTACCATTTCACCAAAAAAGTGGCAAAAATGGTAAAAAGGACAGGAGACAGTCTTTGACAGATCCGCTTCTTCTTGCGCTGGTCTTCTCGTCCTTCTCGTCCGGCAAAGCAGCCCCAGACCATCACGCTACCACCCCCTACCCACCACCCCCCGCCCGCAGACCCCCACAACCACCGGCCAGGGTTGTGGGGAAGAGGCCCTTGTCCTAATCAACATGGGGACAAGGTGCTTTTGGGGTCTTAGACCCCCAAAGCATCCTCCCAATGTTGAGGGCATGTGGCCTGGTACGGTTCAGGCGAGAGGGGGGGCGCTCTATGTGGAAATTTTTTTTGATGGGTCTGGTATGGATTTTGAGGGGGACCCTTTTTTTTTTTTTTTTTTTTTTTTTGGCTTGTTGATTTTATGCCAGATGTAACGGGACGCACAACTTCCAAAAAGTTTAAAATGTCTCATCCCCAAACACTTTTTATGACATTAACATGCATATTAGCCTTTAAAATGAGCATATTTGCCTAAAAGTCTTGGGGATAATCAAGATGTTTTTTGGTAAATGTGAGATGAGCCTTTGTGTTCTTTTTGGTCAGCAGTGGCTTTGGACTTGGAACTCTCCCATGAATGTCATGAACACTGACCTTACCTGAGGCAAGTGAGGCCTGCAGTTCTTTAGATGTTATTCTGGGTTCTTTTATGACCTCCTGGATGAGTCGTCGTCATGCTCTTGGAGTCATTTTTGTAGGCTGGCCAGGTAGGTCCTCTACTGTTCCAAGTTATCTCCATTTGTGGATAATGGCTCTCCCCGTGGTTCACTGGAGTTCCAAAGCCTTAGAAATGGCTTTGAAACCCTTCCAAGACCAATACATGTACATTACTTTGTTTGTAATCTGTTCTTGATTTTGTTTTAGATTGTGGCATGATGTGTGGCTTTTTGTGATCCGTTAGCGTGCTTCACTTTGTCAGGCAACTTTTATTTATGCGATTTCTTTATTCAACAGGTCTGGCAGTAATCAGGCCTGGGTGTGGGAAGTGAAATTTAACTCAGATTTTCCAAAAATTGTGGTTAATCACAGTTCATTCATGATTCATCATGGGAAGGGGCAGTTACTTTTTCACATAGGGCCAGGCAGGTTTGAACAGCTAGTTTTTTCCATTAATAAATTAAATAATCATTTAAAAACTGCATCTTGGATTTACTTGGGTTATCTTTGTGTAATATTAAAATTTGTTTGATGATCTGAATCATTTAAGTGTGAGAAATATGCAAAAAAATAAAATAAAAATCAGGAAGGGGGCAAATACTTTTTCACTCCACTGTACAGTATATTGTTGTGTTGTGTTGACACCTCAAAAGACCATCTTTTTTCTTTTTCTAATTTTTACTATATTATATTATTATATTAATAGTAAATAGGACATTTTCAAAGGCCAAATACCCAAAACATGGTATAACAAAGGCATATATAAGTAAAGTGCTATAGGTCTTAGTCGGGACACTTGTCTCGACTACAAGTAGAGGGCTGGTAAAAGAAAGGGCAATTTATAAGGGAAAAAAAAGCATATAACACATAAACAGTAAGTGTATAATAGCATCATGTAAACGCATTGTCCTTGTCAACGTGAGCCAAATTCCTAGAGGCAAAAGTAAGTAATAGAATACTAGCCGAGAGGGAATATGAGAAGTAAAGGGAGGAGGATAAAAGCAGGGACAAGAGGAAAGGGGTTACAAGTCAGAAGATAGGAAACAGGAATGAGTGTGAAAAACAAAGCAAAAAATAAAGGTGAGGAGGGGGTGTGGGAGTGATGGGAGGAAAGCTGCCTTGATAGCACAAAGGATTAGGGGACTTTAAAGCGGAGCTCCACCCTAAATTGTATCTGCACCCACTTCCGGGACTAGCTAGCCACAGCTGCCCGCCCCTATCCGCAGCTGCCCGCCCCCCCCCCCCCTGTTGTGTCTTGGGAAACACACAGTTCCCAGGACACAACGGGGACCAATAAAGACGCGCAGCGCGACTCGCGCATGCGCAGTAGGGAACCGGGCAGTGAAGCCGCAGCGCTTCACTTCCTGATTCCCTGACAGAGGATGGAGGTGGGGGCAGCCGAGAGACGAGCGATCGCTCGTCATCTTCTGCCGACATCGCTGGAACCTGGAACGGGTAAGTGTCTATTTATTAAGAGTCAACAGCTGCAGTATTTGTAGCTGCTGACTTTTTATATTTTTTGTGCAGGTGGACTCCCTCTTTAAGTAGATGGGTGAACCACTCCTTAATAGTCAGTATATGGGTTGTTCCTAGTGTATTGGGATGCACAGTTTGGCAGCATTAACCATATGAATTGCTGGTGATTTAAAGTATGCCCTATTGGGAAGAGAGGTATAATGTAAAAGGAAGTATGCTGGGGCAAAGTTAAGGTTGTAAGTAGCACCTCAGACCAGTAGGGTTGAAGAAGTGGGCATGTCCACCAAATATGTAAGAGTGTGCCCGGCTACACTGTGCATCTCCCCATAAATATACTTAGTTCTACTTATAAAAAAAATAACAACAGTAGGAGTCATCATCAATATATCCTAATAAATCTACAAGTATACAAGAACATTTGTCTTCAATGTGTTCCCTTTGACACCCCTGCTTTGCTATGGTTACTTCTTTTGCTGCTATCAATTTTATCTGATCTCTTCTCTTCTGCCAAGACCTCCTGCTCTCTACCTCTCTCATCGCCTCCTTTCATGCTTACCTGCAGGACTTCTTCAGAGCCTCTCCCATCCTCTGAAACTCCCTACCCCAATCTCTCTGGCTATCTCTCACATTATCCACCTTCAGGTGATCAATGAAAACTCATCTCTTAATGGAGGCATGTAGGCAGGTGCAGTCAGTACTCCCCACTGTAGGTGGTGCTTGACCGAAATGACAATACAGAAGGGAAGGGAAGTGGTAAAGAACATGGTTCCTCTATGATTTCCTGCAGTCACCAGGGGAACAGCCTTCCGACTGGACACTGGTGCCCTTCATGACCTTGGTGGCCATCTTGGGTCAGGGCAGTTTCTATTTAAAAAACTGGCTCCTGGGTTTGGCACGCAGTTTGGGAGTGGTTAGTGTAGGGATGGGATGACAGAAAGAGTGTTCACAGGTAGGAAAGTATTCCGGATGAGTATAGACATGCAGGGAGTACGTCCTTCCTTGGTTTTAGAAAGCCTCCCATTTGGGTTTGACACGCAGTTTGTAAGTGATTAATGTAGGGATGGGTTCCCTGTCTGGCAGGGAGGGTGTTCAGAGGTAGGGAAGGGCTCCAGAAGAGTAGGGACAGTGGCGGGAGTACGTTCTTCCTCAGTTTTAGGAAGCTTCTAAAAATTTGGGTGTGGACTGGCCAGGCTGCATTTCCGTTCCTCATTGCCAAAGATGTCAGCATCATTTTAACCTAATGCTCCTGTGCTACAGTTTCATAAGTGGTTCCAGTCGGCTGTGGCTACCCGCTGGGCTTAATTGTGCATTTTTGGGACTTTCTTAACCCCTTCCCGACCAGCCGTCGCAGTTATACTGCATCAGGTTGGCTCCCCTGGGTGAGCCATCGTAGCTGTATGTTAGCTTTTTAAGAGCAGGCACGCGTGCGTGCCCTCAGAGTGTCCCCAGAGCTGATGCACGTGCCTGGTGGGGGCGATGACTGACAGGCACTCGCTATCACTCGTGACAGAGCGAGAACCAGGATCTGTGTGTGTAAACACACAAATCCCGGTTCTGTCAGGGGAGAGAAGACAGATCACCTCACAGTTAGAACACATCTAGGGAATGCAGTTAACCCCTTGATCGCCCCCTAGTGTTAACCCCTTCCCTGCCAGTGACATTTATACAGTAATCAGTGGCTATTATTAGCTCTGATCGCTGTAGAAATATCACTGGTCCCAAAAAAGTGTCAAAACTGTCTGTCGCAATGTTGCAGTCCCGATAAAAATCACAGATCACTGACATTACTAGTAAAAAAAAATAATAATAATAAAAATGCCATAAATCTATCCCCTATTTTTAGACGCTATAACTTTTGCGCAAACCAATCAATATACGCTTATTGCAATTTTTGTTTTACCAAAAATATGTAGAAGAATACATATCGGCCTAAACTGATGAAGAATTTTTTTTTTTGGGGGGAGATTTATTATAGCAAAAAGTACAAAATATTGTGTTTTTTTCAAAATTGTTGTTTTTTTTTTTGTTTATAGCGCAAAAAATAAAAAACGCACAGGTGATCAAATACCAGCAAAAGAAAGCTCTATTTGTGGGGAAAAAAGGACATAAATTTTGTTTGGGTACAGCAACGCACGACCGCAAATTGTCAGTTAAATCATGGCCTGGTCAAGAAGGGGGCAAATCCTTCCGGGGCTGAAGTGGTTAATACACTGTTCTCATTCACCTCTGCCTCTGTGTGTTCACTTCTCTTTGACACACCATGCTGCACCCTGCTCACAGGCCTACCTCTCCTCCACCTAAAAATTTAACTTTTACTTTCTCCATCAGTTCATACCTCACAGTTATTACCTTTTAGATTGTAATTTAGAATGTAAGCTTTTACAAGCAGGACCCTCCTATATCTAATTGAATAGTAATTGTACTGTCTCCAGGGGCGGACTGACCATTCGGCCATTTGGGCACTTCCTGAGGGCCCCGGGCCACTAGGGGGCCCCATCAGGGTTGCCAGCCTCAGTAAAACCAGGGACAGTATGTAAAAATCTGTGTTTTTTTTTACATCTGTTTCTGAAATGTCCCTTACCGACATCCTTTTGGTCTAAAAATCCTGAGATTACAGGTGCCCCACCTCTCCAGTACCTTTTCAGCCAATAGAAACTTGTCTGTGTATACTGTGTGTAAATGTATGTGAATACTGTGTGATTGTATACTGTGTGTGTGTATACTGTGTGGCCCCATAATCTCTGATTGCCTGGGGGCCCCAAAATCTCCTATTGCCCAGGGGCCCCATGAGTTGTCAGTCCGCCCCTGACTGTCTCCATTTATTTTGTGAAGTGTTGTGTAAACTATTGGTGATATACTGTAGAAATCCTGTATAATAATAATGATAATTTGTCCCTGCTATGAAAATGTTACAATTTCTCGAGGAGTACATCATGTTAATCTAAGACATGTGATGTTTCTCCAACTCTTCCTTGTAACATGTGTGCTCAATGTTCTTGGTGACGTCTCATGTTCTATAAAAACAAGTTATTATTATAAGAGTAGAAGTAATTTAAGAATTAGTTGTTACACTGGTTTCCTGGAAACTCCTAGGAAGGTTTCTGGAGGATCCTCACTCTACAGCTCTTTGGATGTGTGTATTAAATTGCTACAATACATTGTACATTGGAGAATCGTTCTTGCAGATGGAAATCCCAAACAAGCTCGGGCTGAAGGTGAGGCCACAAACATTACTACAGCCTTATTACCACTCTACACCCTGCATTTGAGCAAGTAGCTAAGCACTAGGGTGTGTTATAGATAAGCACGAAGGAGAGTGTGTAGAGTTCTTTGTAATAAGTACACCATTGCAGAATAATATTATTATATGTATTTACTGTATGTAGAGCTGACAATTCACATAGTGCTTTACATGTTGTACACACGGCTGCTGTAAGAACCCCGTTAATCCTGAAACCAATCCCCTTGTGTGCCTGCAGCAGCTCCCGGAGGGAGAAGGGGGAATCTGCAGGGGCGGGGGCACATAGGTGAGCCCGGACAGCAGGGGGGGCAGGGGCACATATATTAGGATCAAGGATCAGCTTCTTTAATAAGGCAGTGCAGCCTGCCCTCCTGCTCGGCAGGTGCCTGGGCCCCCC
The DNA here is from genome assembly GCA_028564925.1 of Lithobates sylvaticus. Classification (NCBI taxonomy): domain Eukaryota; kingdom Metazoa; phylum Chordata; class Amphibia; order Anura; family Ranidae; genus Lithobates; species Lithobates sylvaticus. The sequence goes on from CM053030.1 coordinate 87,333,853, forward strand.
CTTTCTAAACTGTTGGGACCCGGGCCCAGTACAGGAGGGCCAGCTGTATGGCCCTGATTGTACATCTACATCAGCCCCTGCCTTGAAGGAGCTTGAAATCTTAGATGGTTATATCACGTGCATATATACTAGAACCAAATAACCTACCAGCATGTCTTTGGTGTGTGGAAGGAAAAAAAGTACCCAGAGGAAACCTATGCAAGAACACGGAGAACATGCAACTCCATGCAGCTAGTGTCCTGATCAGTGATGGCTGGTGGCACTTACCCCATCTAGGTCGTGTGCAGCGCTTTCTCCGAGTGGCGGCTTTCCCTGCGTCTCCTCCTCCTTGGCATCACGGGGGCTTCCGCCGTGTGTCACCTCCCTCCTCCTCCTCCTAGCTGGCCAATAGGATCACTTCTCCTCTCGCCCAATCGGGTGACGGGTCTCAGGACCCGCTTCCTGATTGGCCTGGAAGATAATCAGTGAATATTAATTTGCTATTGTTACACAACTGGTTGGGCTCGGGGCGCAGAAACCATCTTTTTTTGAGGCCTATTAGAGCCTCAGGCTCTTATCACGTGCTTCAAAAAAAAAATCCATGCGTCCGACTCCCTGCATGTAGATTAGGGGGCTGGATGCATGGATAGGGGGGCGGAGTCCCTGCGCCCTGCATTACAGGCCGCCACTGGTCCTGATCAGAGTTCAAATCAGGGACCCTGGTGCTGCAAGGCATAAGTGCTAACCTCTAAGCCACCATGCTGCCCCTACTGGAATTGCAGTGAGTATCTAAGCAAATGGGACACCCATCTGAGTGGTGTAGGGACCATTTGACACCTGCATGAGAGTGGCAGGGATATATAATTATAAGTTCCCTAAGGGACTGATCTGAATGGTGGTATTTACTGTAATAATCAGCATAATATATCAATTCTATATATATCAAAAATAAAATAAACAGTAAAAGAATGTGACTGGTTATTTCATATCTGCTGCTGTTTGTTTAATAAAAAATTATATGGAGCTGTGTTACTGGCATTTACTTGTCAAATTAATAAATGAAAGTGCTGTTATCTCAGAGAAAGATGACCTTTAAAGACTATTATGATTAGTGAATTTCCCTATAAATCTGAAGAACAACATTTTTGCATCCAACTAACATCTGTGATTGCATTCAGCAAGTCTGCTAGTACATGCTTACTGTAATATTGGATTCTTACAGTGGGCATGTCAGCATTTCCCTTCATATAAGCATTAAAGGGGTATTAAACTCAAAACCAAAATTGTAATATACTGCAGCTTACCAATCATTATGGTGGCTGCATTCGTTTTCTTTATCCCTCTGTTTTCACCTGGTAATCTGACCGATAACACACCTCTTGTATTAGAATGCCCCCACTCTGGATGAAGGACCACAGGGGGCACAGCAGACAGAAGCATTGTTTTGTCATGTTACAAACAAAAACGTAAATGTATGTTATTGGAATTTTATGTGATAAACCAACACTAAGTGGCACATAATTGTAAAGTGGAAGGAAAACGATAAATGGTTTTGAAATTTTTTTACAAATTAATCTGTGAAAAATTTGTATTCATCCCCTCTGAGTCAATACTTTGTAGAACCACCTTTCACTGCAATTACAGCTGCAAGTCTTTTTGAGTATGTCTCTACCAGCTTTGCACATCTAGAGAGTGACTTTTGCCCATTATTCTTTGCAAAATAGCTCAAGCTCTGTCAGATTGATGGAGAGCGTCTGTGAACAGCAATTTTCAAGTCTTGCCACAGATTCTCAATTGCATTTAGGTCTGGACTGGGCTATTCTAACACATGAATATGGTTTGATCTAAACCATTCCATTGTAGCTCTGGCTGTATGTTTAGAGTCATTGTCCTGCTGGAAGGTGAACCTCCGCCCCAGTCTCAAGTCTTTTGCAGACTCTAACAGGTTTTCTTCTAAGATTGCCCTGTATTTGGCTCCATCCATCTTCCCATCAACTCTGACCAGCTTCCCTGTCCCTGCTGAAGAAAAGCATCCCCATAACATGATGCTGCCACCACCATGTTTCACGGTGGGGATGGTGTGTTCAGGTTGATGTGCAGTGTTAGTTTTTCACCACACATAGCATTTTGCTTTTAGGCCAAAAAAAATAATTTTGGTCTCATCTGACCAGAGCACCTTCTTCCACATGTTTGCTGTGTCCCCCACATGGCTTCTCACAAACTGCAAACTGGACTTCTTATGGCTTTCTTTCAACAATGGCTTTCTTCTTGCCACTCTTCCATAAAGGCCAGATTTGTGGAGTGCACGACTAATAGTTGTCCTGTGGACAGATCCTCCCACCTGAGTTGTGGATCTCTTGGCTGCTTTTTTGGTGAATGCCCTCCTTGCCCGGCCTGTCAGTTTAGGTGGATGGCCATGTCTTGGTAGGTTTGCAGTTGTGCCATACGATTTCCATTTTCGGATGATGGATTGAACAGTGCTCTTTGAGATGTTCAAAGCTTGGGATATTTTTTTATAACCTAACCTGCTTTAAACTTCTCCACAACTTTATCCCTGGCCTGTCTGGTGTATTCCTTGGCCTTCATGATGCTGTTTGTTCACTAAGGTTCTCCAAGGGCTTCATAGAGCAGCTATATTTATACTGAGATTAACTTACACACAGGTGGACTTTATTTACTAATTAGGTGACTTCTGAAGGCAATTGGTTCCACTAGATTTTAATTAGGGGTATCAGAGTAAAGGGGGCTGAATACAAATGCACACCTCACTTTTCACATATTTATTTGTAAAAAAAATGTGGAAAACCAATTATAATTTTCCTTCTAGTTCGGAAATTATGTGCCACTCTGTGTTGGTCTATCACGTAAAATCAGAATAAAATACATTTACATTTTTGGTTGTAACATGACAAAATGTGGAAAATTTCAAAGGGTATATATACTTTTTTAAGTCACTGTATATGTATTGTCTGTGAAGGTCCTTTATCCAGGTCATGATATTTAGTGTCAGTTACATTCAAATTTTTGTAATGTTGATGTTTTACAGCTGATCCAAGCAGCCTATTTAGTGCTCCCAGGGAACAGTGGCTTGAATAGGCCGCAAAACGTGTTCAACAATAAAGAAGTCCAGTTAATTGTGACTAAGTACTACTAAGTACTACTAAATACAAACAATAGAAAGAATTGCATTTCATAGCATGATAAAGGGGTATCTATGACTCCCAACAAAAGGGCTTAGTGCTCAGATATTCATTAATTTTGTTCTCTTTGGTTCCAGTAGGAAGTGCCCATGGCCTTCTTGTGAATGTCTCTCCAGAGTGACTTACTCTCCATCAGTGTTGGTCATCTTACTTTAAAAAAGTAATTAGTTAAGTTACAAATTACTTCTCCCAAAAAGTAATTGCATTAGTAACTCAGTTACTACATTGGAAAAGTAATTAGTTACGCAGCAAAGTAACTGACTTTTTTTTAAAATAATCTATACGTGTAACTAAGGGGCGGGTCTAGTATTACTGTAACCAAGGGGCGCATTCATTATTATTGTTACATATCGTGTAACCAAGGGGCTGCTCTATTATCACTCTAACCAAGGGGCAGATCTGTTATAGCGTGTAAGCAAGGGGGCGGGTCTATTATTATTATATTGTGTAAGGGGCGGATGGCTACAGAAGAGGGCGAATGTTAAATTAATGGGCAGAGCTCGATATATAACAATAATAATAAATGCGCCCCTTGGTTACAGTAACACTAGACCCGCCCCTTAGTTACACGATAGACGCCCCTTGCAGAGTAGCACAAGCATCAGGAGCGTGCGGCATCGCCTCGTACAATTACATGTTAACTGCACCTGCGCGGTGTAGAGTTCACTCAGAGCTGTTTAGGTTCGGCAATTTTCGGAAGCTCCGTAGTCCTTCGTACTGCGCAAGCCCTGCGCCTGCGCAGTACAGGGGGTCCTTATCCGGCGGGGGAACTTTTTCGGCAGGACACCGGAATTACACTACTGCCATCTAGTGGCGGTAGATGTAATTGGGGTAACTAAGCCAAAGTAATGGGAACTGAGTTACCATGAGGGGAAAAGTAATCAGTTAGATTACTCGTTACCCTCTAAAGTAACTGCGTTAGGTAACTCAGTTTATTTTAACTCAGTTACTTACATCACTGCTCTCCATAGACTCTCTTTACCAATGTGAGGTCTAATATAGGTTTTGGATGCAGCTCCTCCCACCTACATTTTCACAACTGTTCAGAAGGAAGGCAATGGCACTGCATCACTCCAAGTGGGTAGGAAACCACCTTGCATGTCTGCGCTGCACTGTGCTGTTGGTGACAAAGGCAGAAGTGATCCAAGAAATAGCCATGACCTCTCTCTGCTTCTTTCCTTCAAATCTGAACCTGTAGATTCAGGTAACGTAGCTATGGTATTTGTCACCTCCTCAACCATCCTGAGGGCTGAATGCTATGGGACCCCAAAAATGTAATAAAATGTACACTTTTACTGTATTTCACAAAAAATCTGAAAACACAACTAACAACTAACACAACACAAATAACTTCAAGGGTCATGGGTACATCAAAAATACAGTATAGACAGACTGCGATAAAACATGTGCATTGACAGATCCAAGCACAAGAGAAAATATCTCTCTACAAAGATGCTTTTCTTATATTTATTTATAATTATAAAGGGGGTACATAATTCAGTATGGAGGAGCATCAGACCCTATTACATTTAGACTTTAAAATAGCATGTATGTATGTATTTAACCACTTAAGCCCCGGACCATTTTGCTGGCCAAAGACCAGACAACTTTTTGCGATTCGGCACTGCGTCACTTTAACTGACAATTGCACGGTCGTGCAACGTGGCTCCCAAACAAAATTCACGTCCTTTTTTTCCCACAAATAGAGCTTTCTTTTGGTGGTATTTGATCACCCCTGTGGTTTTTATTTTTTGTGCTGTAAACAAAAAAGTGCGACATTTTTGAAAAAAACACATTATTTTTTACTTTTTGCTATAATAAATATCCCCCAAAAATGTATAAAAAACAATTTTTTCCCTCAGTTTAGGCCGATACGTATTCTTCTACATATTTTTGGTAAAAAAAATTGCAATAAGCGATTATTGATTGGTTTGCGCAAAAGTTATAGCGTTTACAAAATAGGGGATAGTTTTATGGCATTTTTATTAATAATTTTTTTTTTTTTTACTAGTAATGGCGGCGATCAGTGATTTGTATCATGACTGCGACATTATGGTGGACACATCGGACATTTTTGACACATTTTTGGGACCATTGTCATTTATACAGTAATCAGTGCTATACAAATGCACTGATTTCTGTGTAAATGGCACTGGCAGTGAATGGGTTAACCACTAGGTGGCAGTGTAGGGGTTAAGTGTGTCCTAGGGGCGTGTTTGTGTGTCTAACTGTGGGGGGGCGTGACTGTGTGTGACGCGTCACTGATCTCTGCTCCGATCACAGGGAGCAGAGATCAGTGACATTGTCACTAGGCAGAAGCAGGGGAGATGCTTGTTTACATTAGCATCTCCCCGTTCTTCCTCCCTCGCAGGTATCCCGGTGGCGATCGAGTCCACGGGACCCGCAATCCGACTCACGGAGGTCCTGACTGGCGCGTGCGAGCGGCGCTGGCAGCGCGCACATGATGGCACGGCTGCAAATTTAAAGGGAAGTACCTGTACGCCCATTTGCCTGTCCGTGCCATTCTGCTGACGTACATCTGTGTGCGCCGGTCAGGAAGTGGTTAATGTATATTTTTCCCTTTTATTCAGTCAGGTAGATATAAAATATTACATGTGGATATTTTGTATTCTTATATGCAGCCAATAAATGGAGATCTTGGTTCCTTTTCACCTGTTTTCAAGAATTTACCTCCTTTGTTTAAACAAGCCTGTTTACAGAGGTTGGCAGCTTAAGCTGTATATATACTGTGACGGTATGCGAGGTGAGGTCATAGATAATCAATATATTTCACCTTGCATTTCTTCTATTGTCAGAGACTGAACTGGAATCCGGCCCGGATTTTTCCAGCCTCTATGGCAGGCTTGGTTCCGGTCTGGGTCTTGTGGTACACTCGAGTCCATGCTCAGGACTTCACAAAGGAGTTTGTGGTACAGACGGACGCCTCTGAGGTGGGACTAGGGGCTGTACTATCCCAGAACAGAGATGGTGAGAAACACCCGGTTGTATACCTGAGCCGGAAACTGAACAAGCACGAAAAAAAGGATGCCATTGTCGAAAAGTAGTGTCTTGCTATTAAATGGGCTTTAGACTCCCTGAAGTATTACTTGTTGGGGAGGTCATTTAAGCTGGACACCGACCATGCTCCCCTAAAGATGTGTGACAACAGAGAGAAAAATGGCTGCGTGACAAGGTGGTTCCTGGCTTTACATCCCTTCAAATTTACAGTAGAGCATAGGCCGGGCAAGCTCCAAAACAATGCACATGCCCTCTCCCGTATGCACTGTATGTTTGGGACAATTGCTCAGCCACAGGGGCTTGAGCAGAGGTGGTGGATATGTGACAGTATGCAAGGTGTCATAGATAATCAATATATTTCACCTCGCATTTGTTCTATTGTCAGAGACTGAACTGGAATCCGGGCCGGATTTTTCCAGCCTCTGTGGCAGGCTTGGTTCCAGTCCGGGTCTTGTGGTCCACTTGAGTCCATGCTCAGGTGGATTTAACCACTTCTCACCCGGCCACTGCACATAAACGGCCGGGTGGGCTATCTCTTCTTCTGAGCTGACATTCAGAAACGTCTCTCAGATGAAGCGGGATCGCACGCGCGCTCCCGCGCAGCGGTGCCAATCTATGATGCGCTCACGTCACCCGGACACGGTGCATCATAGATCGGCAGGAGGGCTCTGTGATTGGCCCTCCTGATCACATGACGGCCATGTCCAATCACGGCCGTCATGTGATGTAAACAAACAGTCGGTTGCTAGGCGATCGGCTCTCCTCCCACGGAAGTGATTGCTGAGAAGAGGATAGCGGATCTCTGCAGCCGGCTGGTGATCATTGAGTATGAGCTGTTTTTTACAGCTTTTTACTCACTGATCACCAGTGTAGTGTCACCTCACAGTAAAACACACTAGTAAACACACAATAAACACATACATGTCCCCAAAACACATGTCCCCACATAGTAATGATCCCCAAAACACATGTCCCCCACATATATAACAGTAAAATCACATGTCCCAATGATCATTTGCACACATATGTCCGTGATCACCTGCACACATGATCATTTGCGTACATATGTCCGTGATCACGTGAACCAATTATTATACACTTAACAGGATTTTTTTTTACCAAAAACACATAGCAGAATACATTTTGGCTTACATTTATGACAACATTTGGTTTTATTGGATTTCTTTTAAAATAGAATAAAGAAAATATATAATTTTTTCCAAATTTCCGCTCTTTTTTCGCTTATATTGCAAAAAATTAAAAACGGAGTCGTGAATAAATACCACCAAAAGAAAGCTCTATTTGTGCGAACAAAATGATAAAAATTTAACTTGGGTACAGCATTGCATGACTGCACAATTCTTATTGAAAGTGCGAGAGCGCTGAAAGTTAAAAATGGTCTGGGAAGGAAGGGGGTGAAAGTGCCCAGTATTGATGTGGTTAAACGACCAGGAAGAGAGCACAGCAGTGCTCTGGCCTGAGACTCAGAAGGGAATCTGAGATTGAGGAGCTCTGTTTGTTTGGATTGAAAATGAAGGTTTGCTTTACCTCATGTTTTGTGGGTGACAGGGACCAGCCCCACATCGTATAGAGAGCAGTGTACTGTTTAGTTTAGCACCGGACAGCAAGGATTTGTTTTACTGTTTTGTTTATTTTTATGACTTTGCAAACCACCTGCAAATAAAGCTGGCAACCCGCCAGATTTTAAAGAAACTGCCTGTACACTGACCTTCATTTCAAGAAAAGGTGATCCCCACAAGCTAATCTCCCCACAATACATACACAAATAATTAAGAGCAATGGCCTCCCTCCCTTCAGATGCTCTGGGGATCCTTTGTCATACGAATATCCTGGAATAGATCTTTATTGGCAATAAACCAAGACTATATTAACATATTAAAACAGAGCAAAAGCTAAACATCTGTTAGAAATGGATACAGTAAAAAACATGAATTGCCTTTAAGCCATTATAATTTAATTTGATTGCAGACAAGGCCAAATTTATGTATTGACTGGATGACAGATTCCCTATATTTGTTTTAGTGTTACAGTACATGTGCACAAATACTTAATTTTCACCAGGTATGCACACCAGGGCTTCTAGGCCTCGAAGTTCTGTGAAAACCTTCAATCCTTGTTCTATCTCCATTACTTGTCTTTACACCCTTGTAGATTTGCATCTCTATTTTGCTTCAGCCATGTATACAGAGGTGAAGATAACCATTAGGGCCTATCAGCAGTAGATGCTTGGAAAAGATCCGATTCATGCAAATATTTTTCAAATAAAATGTATAAAACCTGCATTTACCGCCTTTCATACTGGGATTGGGCCATGTATGCCTACCCTTGTTACACTTTGAACATTATCACTGATCACACATCTTTTTCTTTTTACAGCAATTAAAACTTGACAGAAAGTTTGACTTCTACCTACTCCAATAAAAACTAAAAGAAAACAAAAATTTTCTGGAGTTAAGATTTAAAACAAATTTGCTGGAATTTATTTGCAGAGCAATTTTTGAGAAAAAAAGTCCATGGTGGTTTTGCAGGAAGGAAATAGTCTGTTTATTTAAGTATCACTACCACAGAACAAATTTTTTAAGTGTGCTTACCCGAGGCAATGTATGCACTGTATATCTGTAGCACCCTCTCTACCTTTAGGTAAGTGCTAGAGTAGTGGGTTTGTGTTCTTACTGTGAGTGCAGGTAAATTTAGGCAGGCCTATGCTGTGCCTCAGCTCTTGGGTGCCTCCTCTGTTTACAGAGAGAAGGTTCTGGAAAAGGGTCAGAGAGCTGGAGTGACATGGGGTGCATGTGGGAGCCCTGACCAATCCCCAACTAGGAAGTTCCGCCCAATTTTTTTTTAAAGTCAGCAGCTACAAATACTGCAGCTGCTGATTTTAAAATATGAACACTTACCTGTCCAGGGCACCCGCGATGTCGGCACCCGAAGTCGATCTGTCCCTCGGCTGTCGGGTGGATGCACCGTCATCTTCGGTAAGGGAATCAGGAAGTGAAGCCTTGGTTCCCTACTGCGCATTTGTGCGAGTCGCGCTGCACGATTCCACTAGTCCCTGCTGTCTTCTGGGACCTATGTGTCTCCCAGAAGACAGCGTGGGGGGGGGGGGGGGACGGAGGTGGCGCCAGATATAGCATAGATATCCGTGGATACTGTGGCTATCTATGCTCGGAAGTGGGAGCAAATACCTGAATTATACAGGTATCTGCTCCCCCTCCCCCCTGAAAGGTGCCAAATGTGACACCGGAGGGGGGGGGGGGGGGGGAGGATTATGAGCGGAAGTTTTATTTTTGGGTGGAACTCCACTTTAATAAATCAGGTAAAGCTTCACTTTGCAAAAATGATCCAGTCACATGCAAGGGAAATTTAAAAAAAAATGCATTTTTGCTTGCACGTGATCGGATGATGGAAGTCAGCAGAACTTTTGCTCATTTACTAAGCTCTGGAGCAACTGCTCTTACAGAATGCAACTTTGCAAAGTGCACATTCTATTTCCCTTTAGTAAATCAACCCCAAAATGTCTGGAGTGAAGTTTTCGTGGGCAAATCGTATTGTCTCTTTGGGGGAGATTTACTAAACTGGAGCACTCGAAATCTGGTGCAGCTGTGCATGGAAACCAATCAGCTTCTTCTTGTTCAAGTTTAACAAAGCAAAACCTGGAAGCTGATTGGTTTCTATGCAGAGCTGCACCAGATTGTGTTCTCTCCAGTTTTAGTAAATCAACCCCTTTGGGTCTCACTCTGCCCAGGAGACATTTAAAACCCTTTACTTTGCCAACAGAACACGATTCCCTGTCTTCCTCATCTCTTCTCCCTTCGACCCCTGTCTCTTTCAGTTTTTAAAACCAGGAACCCTGCATAACAAAGTGAATCATAAAGTGGTGAAAGGTTCTCTTTAAATGTATACAGCGTATTATCTAACATGGTTCACTGTACAATTAGGAAGATCAGCTGAATAAATCTGCAAGTGCATTAAATGACACAAAGACTTCTCTATTGTATCAGCTTGGAAATGATACATTTCTTTTCATTAGAATCAGTGTCAAAGTTCAGGAAATACATTGCTGTTGAGGTTCCTGGAAGAAATCAGCATTGTATTAACCGTTACTGAAGGGAAACCGTTGCTGAGACATACACACCAGCAGACTCACACGGTCCCCCAACATCCCCACCTGCTGTGCTGCCACCTGCAATCTACAATTGTAACCCATTAAAAGACGGTAATAAAATAAGCAGTCAGAAAACTGTTTACCAAAACAAGTGTGGGGCAAGAGTCAGATGCCAGGCACTACAAACTCTTCCTAAAAGGGGAAATCTCTGGTAGAAACACATTAAAATGACATTTTTTTTACATATCTTACAGTCGGTTTTATGCAAGTTTTATCATTCCTTAATGTATATGTTGAAACTGCTTTTTGCTGAGTTTCCCTTTTTCACAGAAACAGTAAGCCTGATCTTCATCCGAAAACCTGTCCCATAGTATTTACTATAGCTTGTTACCTCTGGGTTCTATATCAGTTTTCCTTCTAACCTCCCTCATCCAGGTAATTTTTATCACATGTATCTTTAGGAAAGCAGATCAAAGGACTTGTCTCACCCTGCTTGTCCACATCGGCCTTTTGTCCGCTCGTCGAAACCAGAACTCTGAGGGCCGTTCGCATCAAATTCGTGTGATGCGAACGGTCCACAATGCACTGCGCCAGTCGCAGTGCATTGCTGGCTGATGATTGGCCAAGCATGCACTGTGACCCCGCATGCTTGGCCAATCATAGAGCCAGCGGCGAGGAGAGCAATAATTGGCCACAGGCAGGATGCTTGTGGCCAATTATAGCTCTGGGGGTTTAGTACACGCCCCACACTATATAAGGCCGCTGCGCCGGCGGCCTTGTGTAGTGTATTTCGGCGCTAGGAACAGTGACAGACTGTACTGTACAGTGTACACACTATATAAGCTTGTGATTCATTTCTGTGTGGGGAATAGTGTAGGGAAAGAGGAAAAATAGGCAGGGATAGTTTATTCTTCTCAGTGCTGTTCTCTAATCTCTACCAATCCAGCCATCTGCAGGAGTTAGTGTGTGTGCGTGCTGTGTGAGTATAGCACAGCAGTAGCACACTAAACCACCTTACCCTGTATCTGCCCTTCTGCCCTGTTGTCATCTAAGGCAGCCATCTGCAGGAGTTAGTGTGTGTGTGCTGTGTGACTATAGCACAGCACACTAAAACCACCTTATCCTGTATCTGCCCTTCTGCCCTGTTGTCATCTAATTCAGCCATCTGCGACATGACATTAAAGCTGCAAGCAGTTTTAAATGGCTTCTTTTTTTCCTTTAATGTCATTTTGTGCAGGGACAGTTCTAAACACGGGAAACACATGCCACTTCACAGGCATACTTTAGACACCCCCCAGATACCATATTTAAAGGAATATTTAACTTTTTAATTTTTTTCACTTTATGCATCACTAAAATGACTGCTCCCGAAAAAACGTCCGTTTTTAAAACTTCTTTTTGCATTGATATATGTCCCCTGGGGCAGGACCCGGGTCCCCAAACCTGTTTTATGACATTAACATGCATATTGGCCGTTATAATTAGCAATTTTGATTTTGAACGTTCGCGTCCATTGTAACGAATAGGGTTTGAAAATTTGTGCGAACTTTGGGTCCGTTCGAAGGTTCTGGTGCGAACCGAACCCGGGGGTGTTCGGCTCATCCCTAGTCAGGAAGATATACAGTAATGAAAAAAAAACAGTTAGACTAGTCAAAGAACAAAGCTATACCAATAGTCAACAATGATTCCATCCCATCCCAAAAAAGGGAAAGGGGGAAACATAACCAGTCAGGCATTAACCCGATGTACCATAAAGAAGCCCCAAATAGGAGTCCCAGCGTGGGGCTGGCGGCGGGAGAGCATACCGGGAGTTTCTTATATGAGTAGAAATGACAGACAAGTAAAGAAGGAAAGAAAAAGCTAAAGAAAGGAAGGAAGGGTAAGAAAGAGAGAGGAAAAAAGGGGGGGAATGGGGAGTTTGTAAAGCTGTCTAGCGACAGAGGATGGAGTAAATGATCTCCATCAACCAGAGGGACCCACCTCTAAGAGAGCCTTACCTTCCTCTGTGTAGATAAACATGTTCCATAAAGTCCAAGTTTTCGTATACACCTCTCGTTTATGTTGGGCCTTCAACACCAGATCCTCCATCAAGTTCAACTCCTCTACCTTCTTGAACCACAACCCAATTGGTGCAGGCTGCATCTTTTTCGAGGTAGGACAACAAAGTGTGAAATGAATCCACCAAGCCTAAATGGGCCACTAAACAAAACAGACAGGAGCATGACTAGGTTAATTGCTACTGAGGTGGCCATTTTTTATCCTACCCCTTTGGATGCTAGGATGCTGGTACACCAATTAATGATGCTGAGATCCTAACCACAGCATTCTAGCAACCAATGACACCATTGGGTTGATTTACTAAAACTGGAAAGTGCAAAATCTAGTGAATCTCTGCATAGAAACCAATTAGTTTCCAGGTTTTTTTTGTTAAAGCTTAATTGAACAAGCTGAAGTTTTAAGCTGATTGGTTACTATGCACTCTCCGGTTTTAGTAAATCAACCCCTGTGCGTCATTGGCTCCTAGGATGCTGGTAACTGAGGTTATGGTTGCTGGGAAGCAGTCAGCTGGGCCGTACAACATCATTAGTTGCTATGGTGCAAGCGGTCTTACCTGCCATAACAACCAATGATTCTATGCAGTCCAGACAACCGCTTCTTGGGAACCAGCTCAGTAATGTTTCCCTGCTTTACAAAGCTGCAGAGCAGACAGAGCATCTAGTATGTAATTGTGTAAATTGCAGCACTAAATATGATAATAAGCAAGGTGACTCAACTAGCGTGAAACATAACATATAAAATATAAAACAAACACATGTGCATACAGTATATAAGTGAAAAATTTCCAAATTGGGTCTTTCAAAACACTGCAGTGACACTTTGCAGAAAGGGAATGTACAATCCACTTTAGCAATCACCACGTGAACCTTCACCAACCACAAGCAATGGACTCTTATCAGAAGATAAGGACTCCACTACAGAGTCAAATCAGCATATATATGACAATCCCACCAAGCAGAAATCTGGTTCATATTGTTTGGCTGGAGTTCAGCAGTATATCTAATTTTTCTAATCAATGGTAACATCAATAGCAACCATAAATGCCCGAAATTCCACATAAAATCATAAATGGAAAAATCCACATAGTGTAAAAATGTCTAAAAAGTTTTATTGCACTTCAAAGTTTGAATACTGCTCACGTTAATAAAATCAATGCACGCTTTGTATGTATAACATTCCCAGGATGCATGAAAGAAGTTCCAAACAATGCTTCACAAAAATGACCGGTCCAAGTAGGTGTGGTGACGTTATGTGCAATAGCTCCGCCCAATGCTTTTTGTCATATGTGACATCATCGGGGGCATCCACCAGTATGGACACTTGAGCATCAGTGCCATCCCTGATTGAGAGCCGCCTCAGGCAGTTGCCTTACTTTGTTTCATTGGTGGCACGCCCCTGATAACTGATGTAAACTTTAAGATTAAAAGCAATCACTGTCCCTTTTTTTTGACCTCCTAGTTTTTTAGACGCAGCTTATACACAGTGATGATTCATCAGGAAATTTATATGAAGTTCAAATATATTTATTTTTGTACATATTTGCAAAGAATATTAGCAGCTCCTTCACCTTATGCATGTTATATATTTTTTTTTTGGTCCTTTAATGATAATCTGTTACTTTTCCTGACCCCCCCCCCCCCCCCCTCCCCACTAATACTTATCTTTCACATGCTCCACTGCTACTGTTTGGCTACAGAAGCCACAATACTAATGCCTGTGTAAGCTTTGTGTTGATGTGTTTGAAACCTTATGACCTTCTTCCCTCCCCTACCTGGCAGTGTAACGTCTGGCAATTGGCCTTTAAGACCAAAGCACTGCAATTCTGAGAGGAAAGGATTAAATGTTCTGCCCTACCTCTATGTACCTACAATTTGTAAAGGCTTCCACAGACATAGTGGAAGCAAAGTTGAGTACATTTCTGAGAGATGTTAGAAAGAAAAAGAGAATGTAGATGCAAACTGAGTTTCATAGATGCTATTTATAATTCCCTTGATTCTCCTCACAACAAATGTCGGTGCTGATGGCAGATTACTGTACCTGTTGGGTACAGGTACATGAATATGTTGGCTTAAGGGTTGTGGCAATGCAACTGGAGTGCCCATACTGCGGAGGCTACATCCTCAAGGCATTTTCTGCCCCTTGCTAGCTATGACACTGTGAAATTAGTAGCTAACAGCATCCTAGCAAGTGATTACTCATCTCCAGCCCCACTCTTTTGCTGTCTGGGGGATTTCCTGTTCGACAGCTTGTAGACAGGTGCAGTTAGCCTTCAAACCTGTAGGTGGCTCTGTGCCATTATTGCATGGGAAGGGGAGTCTCATAAGAAAATTGATCCATTAGTGATTCCGTACAGTGCCCTGAGAGGAGAAGTAGTCTGATTGGACACAAAACTCTCTAGAGACTTTGGCGTCCATCTTGGTGAGGGCGCCTTTTAAATAAGGAAGCCCACACCATTTTGGCACACATCTGGCAAGTGTACAGTCAGGGACAGGGACCTGCTTGTGAGGAACAGTACAAAGCTCACGGAAAGCTTCCTGTGGAGACAGCTCAGGACAGGCTACTTGGCCATTTATGAAACTCTGATGGTAGAAATGGATAAATGTACATGGTGTAAACTGCTAAATCGTCCAAACGACATTTCATGAAGGAAAGCTACCACTGCTAGCTGAAGCTATCCTCTGGTAGTGCAATGCTGAGAAATACAGGCAGATATTTATACATCATGCCATACCATCAGGGAGGCCTGTGTGGTTGATCCCAAATTCATTCTGCAGCAGGGCAATGACCCCAAACATGCAGCCAATGCCATTAAGAACCATCTTCAGTGTAAAGAAGAACAAGGAGCCCTTGATGTGATGATTTGGCCCCTACAGAGCCCTGATCTCAACATCATGGAGTTTGCCTGGGATGACATGAAGAGACAAAAGTATTTGAGGCAACCTTCATTAATTCTCCAAGATCTTTGGAACAACCTACCTGCCGAATTCCTGCAAAAGCTGTGTGCAAGTGTACTTAGAAGAATTGATGCTGGTTTGAAGCAAAATGGTAGTCACATCAAATATTGATTTGATTTAGATTTTCTTCTGTTTGCTCACTTTGCATTGTGTGAATTGAAAAAAATAAAAATAAACAAACAATTAAAATACACATTTTTGAAAGCATTCTTACTTTACAACATTTCTTCACACTTGCCCAAAACTTTTGCACAGTACTGTATATCTGTGCACTCACGCCCCAGAACCCAGACCCAGAAGTGCAGAATCATGTACTAGGTACATGATCCTGCTCAGCAGAGCCACCTTGCCGCCGTATATATACAGAATACGGTCGGCAAGTGGTTAATTAGACTCTTAAGCCTCGTACACACAATCGGATTTTCCAGTGGGAATCGTGTGATGACAGGCCGTTGGCGGAAAATCTGACCGACCGTCTCTCCATCGGACAATTGTTGTCGGATTTTCTGCAGACAAATGTTGGATGGCAGGCTTTAAAATTTTCCACGGACAAATGTCTGTTGTCGTATTTTCCGAGCGTGTGTACACAAGTCCGTCGGACAAAAGTCCAAAGTACAAACACGCATGCTCTGAAGCAAAGACGATGAAATTTAGAAATGCAGCGCACATTCCCTTATTCTTTAATGGGATAATAATGAAGCTGCTTTGCTGGGGATACTGATGGAGTTATTGCAAACAAATTTTCAAAGGCTTTTTTTTTCTAGTGATATCAACAATAATATTATTATGCTTGTTGTTTTTTTTTTTTTTTTGGTGCAAGTTACCACAACACTATACCAAATCAAAACATTATTCAACCAAAAAATAAAATAAAAGCCTCATGCATGTGTCTTGCTTCTTAATATAGGGGGTCAACAATGCCAAGAGTTGGTGAAAGCAGGGGTCCGTCATCCAGAGATAATTCCGAAAATCATCTGGATTATTCTCCTGGAGCTCCCGCAGCAAAGGCATATGACATAATTGGTCACGACTAATAAAGCAACCAATTTTTGGTCCAAGAACTCCTCCTACTCCTGTTCCTGGACTTGGGTCAAAAGCAATAACTCAGAGGCCAATAATAAATAACACGTTATCTCCTCCGATTTCGCAACATGGCTGGCTGACAAACGGCCGTTCAGAAACCAACTGAAAACCACAAAATGAAAAGCACAAAAGGAAAAGCGCAAAATGAAAAGTGCGAATCAACACTCACCAAACTTCTACTAACACAAAATTAGCAGCACAAAGGGTGGCCCCTGACAATTGAACTTCCTCTTTTTCAGCTCATAGTACGTCTAGAACGTCACTACGTTCGTGTTTGTTGGCCGACAATTGTGTACCGTTTGTATGCAAGACAAAATCCAGGCACACGCCTTCGGACAAAAGTCAGAGGTTTTGTCTGCGGAAAATCCGATCGTGTGTACGAGGCTTGCATGTTTTGCATGGAAATTTGGCATTTTATATTGTAGGAATTCTTAGGAATAACACACTTAAATCTATCCAAACAAGAGTCTAGTAGACATCCCGGGTATGATAAAGTTTGGAACACGAAATCATAAATTATAATATAATAAATAACTATAAATAATTCTAACAAATAATAATAATAAAAATTATTAAATAATGTAATCAAATCAAAAACACTAAAATTTGCTCAGTTGCAGAATTGTCGCTGTCATTCAGTGTTTGATGACGGATTTCCCCACAAATCACTATCGCTCTATTCTGAAAGTGATTCTAATTTATTATCGCTGTTTTATAGCTTTTTGGTTGCTATGGACAATCCCTAGTTTCCAGGCATAAAGAACAGTATTTATAATATAAAACTGCATGCAGGGCACTGGACAAACCACTAGGGACAAAAGGGAGGTGAAATAATGTGACACAGTAGTGTAATCTGTAAGAATACAGTGTATTGTGTGCTTTTAACTTTTTGAATTTGGCGCCGCGCTCCGTCCCTGTGCGTTGCTTGAATCGAGCAGAGGACACGGCTCGCACACACAGCAGGAGGACATTGCAGGATCCTGGGGACAAGGTAAGTAACTTTTCCTGGATCCTGCGATGCAATCCCGAGTGTGGCTCGGGGTTACCGCTTTTGGTACTGAAAATTCACCCCGAGCCACACTCAGGATTACCGCTAAGGAGGTTAAGATTGTAAGCTCTATTCAGACATCTCAAGTCTCCCGCGAGGTGTGGGAGCCTCCCGCATTTCAGGGGGTGGCTCCCGGAAACCCGCAAGTGTCGCCTGATATCCCAGCTGCGGGGCTGATCCTGGATGGTCCCCTGGTTTACAGTCGGGGATGATCGGTGCAGCAGGAGGGACAGCTGTGAACACCGATTTCCCTGTATAGCTGGAATTTGGTGTCCCTCCTGCTGCACTGATCATCCCCGTCTGTTCCCTGTATCCTCCTCCTCCAGCCCTCCTCCGTGTCCTTCTACCCCCCTGTTCTTCTCCCCCGGTTCTTCTACAGCTCCCCTCCATGTCCTTCACCCCCCTTCTTCTCTGGCTCCCTGTCCTCCTCCTCCAACCACCCTCGCCCGCCACAGCCGGCCTCCCTCCTCTCCTTTCCCGCCGGCTGTGGGGATCTGTCAGGATGGCGAGCGGCGGAAGGGAGCAATCATTTACCGGCCCCTGATTTTTCTGAATTGGACATTGCTCCTGTGTCCTGTGAAAACTGGGCAGAGTAACCTGTGTGTTATTATGCTCAGTTTATGAATGGACAGGAGCCGATGTCTTCTGTCCATTCATCTTCAATGCTGAGAAAGGGACTGGGGAATCAATGTCCTCAGCCTCTCTCTCTGTCTCAAAGGGGAGGTGTCAGGGTTCTATTTAGACTTCTGATATCTTACCAAAGCTCCCCCCCCCCCCCAAACACGGTTGATTTAAAAAAATGCAAAAAAAAAAAGAATTTTAAACAAAAATTATAAAAAAATTAATTATAAAAAAAATTATAAAATAAAAAAACTACTGACGCCTCGCTGCATTGATGGCAGACTGGCAGCACTGGTCCATTTACTGAGGGCAGGAGAGCGTTGATGCGGGACAGGCAGTGAAGGATGATGTCATCTCGCTGCTCCCTGCCGCACCTCCGACATTGAAGCAAGGGGGTCTGGCTGCAGAGTGGAGGTCCACCTATGACAGGAAGCACATGACCTCCCCTTCACCACGCTGTGAGGGCGGAAGAGCACTGATGTTTGGTGGGCAGTGAGAGATGGTATCATCTCTCTGCACCTCGCTCCCACATTGCGGCAGGAGACTCGGGGCTATGGGCCCCAGATTCGGGGCTATAGCCCCAATAGCCACCCCCTAGCAATGCCTCTGATTGGCGCTATATAAATCCTGTATAATAAAAATTAGCCATTGGCCATGGTAAAGGGGTCATGCAGGCAGAAAAGTGGCATTAGTTCTTTATTGAATGTAATGTGAGAGGAGCTCTGAAAAGGACAGTTTTTACACGATAAATGATATTAAAAATAATTAAATAAATATCATCACTTGCATCAAACTGGTTGCTGAATAGGATGTGTCCAAAGTGACAGATTGTCCTTGTGGAGTGTCTGCAGTATGAATGTGATGTAAGCTGACGCGGCCTTCTACAGCACAAATGAGGACACCTCTGATGTAGGAGAACATCCTCGGCTCCCAGCAGGTCTCATACATCTAGGATCACATTTCACTCCCTGCTGAGACACTATCCTGCTCACATTACTAATAACATTTACAGATCTGGAAACACTGCCATTTACTTTCCTAAACAAATTAAACCACACGTTACTTCTTTACAAGCTCAAACCCGGCCAGAGGATAGCGGGATGTTTGTAGAACAAGTGAAATGCTTTATTGTGAAGGTCTGGTACATTGTGAACAGATGAAATAGAAATGTGCCCCTAATTATGTTTCCAAAAGGCACCTGCTATACACATGTGTGGTGTCTTCAAATATTACACATATATACATATCTTTAACCGCTTCAATACTGGGCACTTTCATCCCTTTCCTGCCTAGGCCAATTTTCAGCTTTCAGCCGCGAATGACAATTGCCCGGTCATGCAACACTGTACCCATATGACATTTTTATCATTTTGTCACACCAACAGAGCTTTCTTTTGGTGGTATTTAACCTGTTATGGACCGCCCCACATAGATATACTGCGTCCCTCCTGCGCGAAATCACGTATCTGTACATGGTTTTGTGCACTGGGTCTGGGGCGCGCGTGCGCCGCCGGCGACCCGCTCCCGCTGTGATTGGACACAGCGGGAGCCAATCACGGGGCCGGTGGTCCCGATATCCGCCAGGAGCCGCTGATCGCTTTCCAGAGAGGCAGAATGCCGGTCTGTGAGAGGGGAAGACGGAGATCTTGTGTTTCTGCTAAGCAGAAACACGGATCTCTGTTTCTGTTTCTGTTTTCCCAGTCAAAGCACCCCCCCACAGTTAGAAAGCACCTTCTAGGAGCACATTTAACCCATGATCGTCCCTGATGTTCACCCCTCCCCTGCCAGTGTCATTAGTACAGTGACAGTGCATTTTTTTTAATGCTGGTCACCGTATTGGTGTCACTGGTCCCCAAAAAGTGTCACTTAGTGTCCAATTTGTCAGCCGCAATGTCGCAGTCCCGCTAAAAATCACTGATCGCCGCCATTAATAGTAAAAATATATAATAAATACAAATTCCATAAATATATCCCATAGTTTGTAGACACTCTCACTAATCAATATACGCTTTTGGTGTTTTTTTACCAAAAATATGTAGCAGAATAACTTTTGGCCTAAATTTATGAATAAATTAGATTTTTAAATTTTTATTTTTTATTGGGTATGTTTTAGGCTTGGTTCATACCTATTACCGATGCGGCTCCCAGCAGGGGTCCTGTGCGTCCTGGTTCATCGTTTCAGGTCAGATTTCAGCCGCAATATTTGGCTGAATTCGGACCCATAGAGAGCCGATCACAATCTCTTGCTATTACTATTTTATTTGTGTACAGCATCGTACAACCGCACCATTGTCAGTTAAAGTAACGCAGTGCCGTATCTCACCGGGGCTAAAGTGATTAATCACTGCTGGGTTTTTAATTTTTTGCTGAATAAAGGAAAAAAGCCTGAATATTTTGAAAAAAAAAAAAGAGTTTTTCTTTGTTTCTGTTATGAAATTTTACAAATAATCTTTCTTCATAAATTTAAGCCAAACTTTATTCTGCTACATTTCTTTGGTGAAAATAACCCAAATGTATTATTTAGTCTGTGTGAAAGTTGTAGAGTTCACAAACTATGGTACATATATGAACATTGATCAGTTGTACTGAGGAAATCTCTAATTTCCTGGGGCCAGGACACCCTCCAAATTACCCCTTTTTGGAAAGTAGACAGTCCGCGGTATTTACTAAGAGGCATGGCAATTCATTTTTTGTCACAATATTATGGAAAATTAAGAAATTAAAAAAAAAAAATTAGAAAAAATATATATTATAACTATTTTTTTTTTTTTTTTTTACATACTGTCACCAGCATCATCAAATAACTGGTGTTATCAGGGACTGGTGACAGTATGTAAAAAAAAAAAAAAAAATAGTTATAATATATATTTTTTCAATTTTTTTTTAACATACTGTAACCAGAGAAATACAGTGTTACCATAGTGGGTAGTGATTGGATTTTTTTTTTTTTGCACACTATGATTGCTTATACCAGTAAATTTCACTGTAATATGCAACCATCTTTTTGTTACAGATGGGCTGTGATTGGCCCTGTCTTTACCATGTGATCACTGTGACCAATCACAGAGATACACAATAGTACACAATGGCATGAATGAAAGCTATCCATTGGGTACAATTGTCATGTGATCTGCTGTGATTGGTCACAGCAATCACATGATATTGGCAGCAGCCGGTATACTGATCGGTCATCTGCTGTGTCTGGTTGATGTCATATGATGTCCACCAAGAACAGCACGTGTCCTAGCTGGCCACAATTTGTTTATAGGCTGGGGGAACTGGTTAAAGTGTAACTCCCCTTTTACTGGGGAAAAAACTATCCCGTCTGGATGATCAATGTTGATCAAAATTGTCAATTTAGGATCGTTATTATTTTAATATAAATAAATTGATAAAAAGTACCTATCTCTTGCCATGGATAACATGAATGTTTCTCCCTTTTGGGCATTGTGGGTGTTTTACATCATTAAAGATTGCAGAAACATATTCTGTCTGAAGCAGGCCCTGCGTGTATAACCATAACTACAGATCTGGATAAAGTACTGATGGATCCCAGACTCCTCTACCTCCAATCCCATCACCTACAGCTGAGTCAGAGTAAAGTGTAGGGTTCCTGACAAAATATGCTGTCAGAGTAACAAACACTGACTTATTACATAAATGGGACTAGAAGAATGCACTTTGTGGCTATCACCAGTTGCAGTGTAAAGAACTGCTTTAAAATAAATCAATTTAAAGTAGCGCTAAATGTATTGGGTGATGCAAAGGCACTAACTTTAGTCCAAATTGCAGTGCTTTGTAGACCAAATTCCTTCCAAACACAATGCAATTCTCTTCTTTGACATTGGCTTTTACCTGCTGTGCCCCTGACTACTGTGTGTTCTTGACCAATTTATTTGCCTGTTTCTTTAACCTCTGACCTTCTGACATCAGCTACTCCTGTCATTTCCCTGTGGGTGTCTATTGCTGGAGGTTCCATTCTTTACCAGATGACCTGACCAATTTGTCTCTGCCTAGTGCTCCAAAGTGCTCATACTGTATGAGTCCCAGGAGCCCAGCTCAAAGTGAAAAGGTGATCCTGCAAATAGAAAAACATCAGACATAATGCAGGAAAAACTTGCCATATATTTGTAACATCCACTGTAAAAAAAAAAAAAAAAAAAAATTATATATATATATATATATATATATATATATATATGTATGTGTATATATATATATATATATATATATATATATATATATATATATATATATATATATATATATATAATTAGTTTATTTAGTAACAGAGTATTATTATTATTATACAGAATTTATATGGTGTCAACGGTTTGCATAGCGCTTTTAATCTAAAGGGAGACAGTATTGTTACAATACAATAAAATACAAGAGGGAAAAGAGAGCCATGCTCATAAGAGCTTACAATCTAATAAGGTGGGGCAAGTGGTACAAAAGGTAGTAACTGTGGGGGGTGAGCTTATGGAAGAGTTAAAAGTTCAGTTAGCTGGAGGCTGATAGGCTTCCTTGAAGAGATGAGTATCCCATATGACATGCACACCTTTAACAAAATAAATACTACAATTTCAACATACATACAAAAAAATAAAGCTTCACACGTTCTACTCATAGCAGTTTTCTAGAATTTCTAAAATCTACTCATAGCAGTTTTCTAGCATTTCTAAAATCTACTAATAGCAGTTTTGTCACTGTGAAATAAAAATTTGGATATCAATAAACTGTGTTTGTGTGTGCAATCAAAAGCTTTCAGATACAATCTTATGCCTTGTACACACGATAGGATTTTCCGACAACAAAACCGTGGATTTTTTTCCGAAGGATGTTGGCTCAAACTTGTCTTGCATACACACGGTCACACAAATGTTGTCGGAAATTCCGAACATCAAGAACGCAGTGACCACCTGTTGAAGTAAATTCCACATTCTTTCTGCTCTCACAGTAAAGAACCCTCTATGCAGTTTAAGGTTAAACCTCTTTTCTTCTAATTTTAATGAGTGGCCACGTGTCTTATTAAACTCTCTTTCGCGGAAAAGTTTTATCCCTATTGTGGGGTCATCAGTATGGTATTTGTAAGTTGAATTCATATCCCCTCTCAAGCGTCTCTTCTCCAGAGAGAATAAGTTCAGTGCTCGTAACCCTTCTTCATAGCTAATATCTTCCAGTCACTATTAGTTTTGTTGCCCTTCTTTGTACTCGCTCCATTTCCAGCACATCCTTCCTGAGGACTGGTGCCCAGAACTGGACAGCATACTCCAGGTGAGGCCGGACCAGAGTCTTGTAGATTGGGAGAATCATCGCTTTATCTCTTGCATGCCAATATTCTGTTTGCTTTGTTAGCAACAGCTTGGCATTGCATGCCATTGCTGAGCCTATCATCTACTAGGACCCCAGGTCCTTTTCCATCCTTGATTCCCCCAGAGTTTCTCCTCCCAGTGAGTAGATTGCATTCATATTTTTGCCACATACATTGTTTTATATTTTTCCACATTAAACCTAATTTGCCATGTAGTTGCCCACCCCATTAATTTGTTCAGAATAGAATTGGTCCCAGGACAGAACCCTGGGGGACCCCACTTTCTACCCCGACCATTCTGAGTACTCCCCATTTATCACTACCCTCTGAACTCGCCCTTGTAGCCAGTTTTCAATCCATGTACTCACCCTATGGTCCATGCCAACGGACCTTATTTTGTACAGTAAACATTTATAGTGAACTATGTCAAATGCTTTTGCAAAATCCAGATACACCACGTCTACAGACCTTCCCTTATCTAGGTGGCAGCTCACCTCCTCATAGAAGGTTAATAGATTGTTTTGGCAAGAACGATTCTTCATGAATCCATGCTGATTACTGCTAATGATACCGCTTTCATTACTAAAATCTTGTATATAGTCCCTTATCACCCCTCCAAGAGCTTGCATACTATTGATGTTAGGCTAACTGGTCTGTAATTTACAGGGACGTATTTTGGCCCTTTTTTTAAATATTGGTGCTACATTGGCTTTTCTCCAATTAGCTGGTACCATTCCAGTTAGTAACGGAAAAATAGTGTAGCGCTGAATGTTGGAGTATAAGTGTGTGAATACAATTACACATATAAAATAAGTGACAATGCACAATAAATAAATATAAAATGAAGTAAAAAATTTGAACTTTAAAGTATAGAGTCCAAGATCAGGCTCAAATAAGATGGATTTTAGTCCAAAATATCTAAAGAAGTCCAAATGGGATGGTCCGTATAAATATGGGAAATGAGTGAAACACTTTTCTTATGGAGTGGCCCAAGGAATGCGGCTGTGAAGCGGTAGGTATGGTACGAATAAACAGGTGCCTGTGGGTACATCAACGTTCACTGGTAAAACTGGTGCTCCGACCCGGGGTGTATCCAAGGAAGCAGCGAAAGTGGGGGTCTCGTGATGTGAGTATGGAATAAAAAGATAAAAAAGAGGCTCCGGATGGTGCAGATCAAAACAAACCAGTTGGTTTATTGGGGTGGTCAGATATAATGATAAATATATGACACAAGAATTAAAAAAGTGATCACAAAAATAAAATGGATGGTAGTATAAAAGCAATGTGGGGTACAGAGTATGCTGGCCCGACTAGTTTCGACCTCAGGGTCTTCGACAGGGGCATGCTGAATGCCCCTGTCGAAGACCCTGAGGTCGAAACTAGTCGGGCCAGCACTCTTCATGAATGACCCGCCAGTGTTTTTTCTAGGATTGTAACAGATCTGGGCTACCCCTGGACATTCTAAAGAACAATGATGTGGGAGGGATTTTAGAGGCATAGTTTAATAGAATCCATGCTTACTCGTTGTATACAAAGCACATTTATGCGAGAGTCCTTATACCCACAAAATATGGTTTATCTGCTATGCCAGATTTTCCATTATGTATACTGTGCTGACTACAGACAGAGAACTAGCACATTCTTTGAGCCTGTCTTAAACCTCACCCCTTAAGCAAACTCCCCCAGAAAAAGCTATCCCCCAAGTAAAATCAACCCCTCCACCAAAGAAAAATCTATTTCTTCATCCTCAACAAAATGCCCCAGGAAAAAAACCCTAAAACAAAACCATTTCCTGTTCATTTCGGTACCACTCTTCCACTGCTCACCTCTGCAGCTTTTATCCACCACTACCTCTGCACCCCCTTCCACTGCTCACATCTAGACCCTATATATTATTTTTTTACCACTCACCTCTGCACTGCTTGCCTCTACTGCCTTTATCAAAAACGTGCCTCTGCACCCCTTCTCAACAGCTAGACTCTGCACATCTCCCCCGCTGCTTGCACTTCAATGTTAGGCACAGCTAGCCTTTGCATGCCTCATTCACAGCTCTCTTCTGCTCCCCTTGTCCCCTACTTGCCTCTGCACAACTCATCCGCTGCTTGTCTCTGCACTCTACATCCACAGTTTTCCCCCCACACTAGATACAGCTCCACTCTGCACCCCTTGTTTACAGTGCCCTCATTTGCCTACTACTTAATTATGCACCCTTTATCCACAGCTTGCCTCTGCACCCCTTATCTACAGTTCTACCCCCCCCCCACTAGGCACAGCTTGCCTCTGTACCCCTAACAATAGCATGTGTCTGCATGCTTTTATCCACTGCTCTCCCATATACCCTTCGTCTATAGATTATCTGTACCCTTGATCCAGAGCTTACTTGCACAACCGATACACCTTGGCCACAATGCACTTGCACCCCTTACATCTTTATGTCTATGTATTTACAGCTCAACTGCACCCTCTGAACTCCTCATCCACAGCTTACCTGCAGATAGTGGATTCTTGTCCACAACTCAACTGCACATAGCTTGCCATTGCCAGTACTCCTTGCAAACAGGTCACTTGCCTCTCTAGCACCAGGCCCACTTACACCCCCCATTTCCATAAAAAGCCCACCTGCATCCTAATTCCCAACGTACTTGTATCTTTTTGCACTGTTGCACCTGTCTCCACACTCACCTGGAGCTGAATGAGGGAGCTATCCCAGTGCAAGGTCTTTTCCTTTGGTTTCCTTGCATCTTTAAGTGTTATAATGCCTTTAGTTAGACTTCTTGTAAAAATCCCCCCTTCATTTCACCTTTAAGCCGTCTGATATCGCTCTGATCTATCTTCTGGTGCTGTATGGGTTAACGCCAGCTGCTGCTGGTGTGAAGAGTTGTGCTGCTTGCCGGCCCCATTCTGCCTTCTCCAACATTCAGACACCTCGTACTACTATTCTTTCACAAAGCATAACATTTTGTGAATGGAGGAGGAGTGGATGAATGACAGGATCTCCACCACCCATTCAAAGAATGCTCTGCATTGGGGAAGTCATAGGCGTGCACACAGGGTGTGCCAGGGGTACCTGGGCACACCCTAATCCCCCTGTGCGGTGCCAATTCCCCCTGCTTCCTGGTGCCCCCTGTCCGCTCCCCCCTGCAGTTCTGCCAGCTTCCCTTCTCTCCCGCCTGCTGCTGCAGGGGATGTTTCCGGAGGGATGAATGAATGAACTGTACCGATCATTACAGTGTTCATTCTTAACGGAAGCATAGTAAACTATGTTTACCATGCTTCAGTTTATGATTGAACTGGAAACCGCTCAGCAAAGAGCACTTCCCATTCATTCACTGTCTAGTGCAGCTGATGCTGCATATAAAGGGGCTGGGGAAGCTATGTCCTCAATTCCTTTCCTCTCTTTTTAAACCCTTGATATTTTACCAAAAGCCCCCCAATGGCCTCCTAAAAAATTGTAAAAATGTAATAATCCAGTTTTAATCCATACAAATTGCAGCACACTGCAATGCACGATAACACACTACCATGCATTGTGGTGCACTATGTTGCTAAAAATTATGCATGCCTGATTTTATGGATATTTTCATATTTATATTCATTTGAATGGGCTGCCTAAAGTAGAATAAGTAGATTAAGGGAGGGCTGACCCTGTCAGTTTTTTTTGTCATTTGTTACCTTTTTGGAGAGATTTCCCTTTGCTTCCTGTCTCATAGCCAAAACAGGAAGTGAAAGGAAATCCATCCAAAGTGAGGAAATCCCAGGTTGTCATTCTCAGTGGTAACGGTAAACAGGACAAATAGAGAGATTTGCCCTCTAACACAGACACAGACAGCAATAAAACCTGACAGGTGTTTAACCACTTGCCGCCCGCCCACTGTCATATGACGGCAGGGCGGCTCTCGTTCTGGGACGCTGTCATATGACGGCGCCCCAGAATGGCCGCTCTCGCACAGGCATGCATCGTTGCTAGGACACGGTGTGACCCCAATCTCTGTGAATAGCCGCGTCCGTGGCTCTTTAACCATGTGATTGGCTGTGTGCAATCACAGCCGGTCACATGTAAACATGGAGATGCCGGTAATCGGTGCTCCTCGCCTCACACTGACAGAGTGTGTGACGAGGAGAGACGATCAGTGGCATCTCCTCACAGGGGACATCCAGACATGTAATCAGGGTACTGATCATCAGTGCCCTGATTACATTATAGCACCACCAATCAGTGCCAGCAATCAGTGCCCACCAGTGCCACCAATCAGTGCCCATAAGTGATGCCAGTCAGTGCTGACTATCAGTGCTGCCCATCAATGCCCATCACTGCTGTCCATCAATGTCCAGTGTCACCCATAAGTGCCACCCATCAATGCCCATCAGCACCACCTATCTGTGCCGCCTATTATTGCCCATCAATGCCGTCTATTAGTGCTCATCAGTGCCACCTATCAGTGCTCATCAGTGCCACCTATCAGTGCCACCTATCAGTGCCCGTAAGTGCGGCATATTAGTGCCTCCACATCAGTGCCACCTAATCAGTATCCATAAGTGCCACCTCATCAATGCCCACCAGTTCAGATTATTAGTGCCCATCAGCGAAGGAGAAAAATTACTTATTTACAAAATTTACTGACAGAAAGTAAAAAAACTTTTTTTCAAAATTTCTTGTCATTTTTTTGTCAAAAAATTAAAAACCAGCAGTGATTAAATACCACCAAAAGAAATGTCTATTTGTGTGAAGAAAATGATAAAAATGTAATTTGGGTACAGTGTAGCATGACCGCTCAATTGTCATTAAAAATGTGACAGCACTGAAAGCTGAAAAATGGCCTGGGCAGGAAGGGGGTGTAAGTGCCCTGTAGGCAAGTGGTTAAATCCCTCTCCACTCTATCCAAAAAGAAATAAATAAAAACTTTATCTTTAATTGTACTTCCATGCAAAGCATGTTAATTCTCAAAAAAAAGGAATGTTAATACACACATGTTAGGGCAATGCATCAGGACACCAAGGTCTGGGTGGTCCCTAAATCAAGTGCATGCAGTGTATGGCATTCCATATTGGCATTGGCCCATGTAAACAAAAATGATGCGCTATTGATTCTGACTTTTTTTTCATGAATATTTGCGTATTATCACTTTTATTGGGAATGCAAATGACAAAGATTTTATTCGCTGTCTTTTCTTATAAAAATGATTTTAATGTGGGAAGAATGCAGCTCCGCGCAGACAGAGAAAAACATGTTATCAGTTTGTCCCGCTCAATAAAAATAAATTACTGTTATTTGTAAGCCTAATTTTTTCGTTAAAAGCTTTGCAGGGTTCAAATACTTGGGTTGGCAACCAATATGTACATAATGAGCTTTTTACTGAAGTAATTAAAATTTGTTTATAATTAATACAGATGAATTGGTTTCCTCACAATAATAGGAGATTAACAGAGTCCACATTTTGGCAAGAAAGCCGTATTCTTTTCCAAGTGCTTTGGGACGTTATCCAATGCATGCCTACGAAATCCGGCTGAGGTTTTCGCTGTTGCCATATGGCGCGACTATGCATTACAAAAAAAAATAAAAAATCTTTTTTTTTTCTGAAGCTAGAACTCTGCCAAATGACATAATCATTCTTCAAAACGTTGTCAGAAGGCATTACCTGGGCAGGCCGCGAGTTGCATTCCAAAAAAATTCAGCAAGCGCAGAGCCTATTAATTATAAGCGTAATAAATGTACACACACTGAGTACACTTGGCAGTCAGAGCGTGTAGTGAAACAGCTGAGCTTTCATACTGTGTAAGGTAGAAAAGACAGTTATTTCACTTTGTGTCTGCAGCTTTTGTACAGTTACCAGAAATTGCCATTTAATCTAGCCTTAATTATTGCTTTACGTTTATAATATTTAGGTTTCATGCAGCTGCAAAAGCCATAGGCTAGACAAGCAGCATATGCAAGCATATCTAAAGCCAAAAGCAAAAATGGAATATGTTGCAGCTTACCAGTCCTTAGATGTGGTTTCTGGGTGGCTACACTCACTCATTTCACTGTATCTTTGGAGGAAGCCATGGATGCCACCCATGGTGGACATATCTGCATTTGTACAGTATATCTCCATTACACCGGGATTACAATTTTACACAAATAAGATAACATTGCTATATGTTTGCAGATTGTCTCACTGAAAGGATACTGCATTTCTAACAAGATCAGCAGGTACAGTATATTTTGTACTTGCTGAAAATGTTCTTAACCACTTACGAACGTATAACTTACATATACGGCAGCAAGGTGGCTCTGCTGCACCAGATCACCTACCTAGTATGATCTGACACCTCCGGGTAGGGGGCACGCATGCGTGCCACTGGCGACCCACCCCTGCTGTGATAATACAAAGCTGGAGTTGATCTGCGGGTACTGCAGACTCAATGTCCGCCAACACCTGCCCATCGTTAGGCAAAGAGCCAGAACGGCGGTCTTCCTATGTAAACAAGGCCATTCTGACAGGAGGGAAGGCATGTATTCTGTGTCTCTGCAAAGCAGGGACACGGATCCATGTCTTTCCCTAGTAAAAGCACCTCCTACAGTATAGTAAAACACTGGCCAGAAACCAGTGGCGGCTGGTGCTCAATTTTTTTTGAGGGGGCCGCCGATCCCCGAGCCAGCCAGCCACGCCCCCCAGCGCTCGCTCGATCACTGCTTACCCCCTGTCGCTCAATCGCCTCACGGCTCGCTCACCCACCAGGCCAGCCCCACACTTACCCCATCCAGGTCGCGGCTTCGTTGGCTTCCTCCGGCATCTCCTCCGGAGTCCTGGTGGTCGCTTCTCCTCTCGGCCAATCAGGACTATAGGATTCGTGGCCAATTGGGGGACTTCTGGCCAATTGGGTCTCAGGACAACCTTCCTGATTGGAGAAACAGGAAGACATTAGGGAATATTATGTGAACTCCGCGTCACCCTATAATTGCTATAATAAAAATAAGATTACAAAAAAGCTGCTCCCCTGAAAAAAGTGATGTGCACTTCTAAGATCAAATAAGGTGAGGTAGGGGCACTACTTACATATATCACATCTATATACCACATATATTCATGAATTAATATGAATAACTAAACCATAAGATAAACACATATTAAAAGTCCATGAGTGAAAAATCTGGAATTAGATAATAATAAACAAGTGCTAAAAAACAGTCCCCAAAAAAAAAAAAAAAAAAAAAGGAAAAACGTGATCTTCCAAATACAAAAAACTTGTTGCAAGGTGATCTTAATCCCTACACTCGATAGTGAGCAATCCTTCACCAGAAAATGTCATCACCCAACGTGAGCAGATGAGACAAACTGCTTACCAGATGTATTTGACTTCTATCAAATATCGCCTTGGCAGGATTATGCCTGCTCGCATATATGTATGACTTGGGGATGTACAGCAAACCTTCTTCCTCACAGTGCAAAGCAGGATATGTAAAAAAAGTGATAATTACTTTTCCAAGCTGATCACTATTGTTGGTTTCCATACAGGCCAGCAATTGCTCTATCACCTTCCTCCATGCTGATGCCAACTTGCATGTTTGTACTAAAATCTTTTTTTTACAAAACGTATTTGGCAATAGGGTTGCATGGGCATGGTTGGTCACTGCCCTTTTTTTGTGTCATTCTGTTTCAATCTTTTACATATAATTGTCCATCTACAACCACCCTAAAGCCATTTACAGTTCCAATAAATGTAAATGTATCTGAGTTAACCCACAAACTTGCACTGAGAGAAGGGAAGCTTTTGTACTTTTTTGAAGTATACACATTTTTAAATTGATCTTTACAGTTGCCTGCCTTTTGGCTATATTTTTCTAATTAACCACTTGACCACTGGGCTTCCTAACCAGACCAATTTTCAGCTTTCGGTGCTCTCACATTTTGAATGACAATTACTCAGTCATGCAACACTGTACCTATATGAATTGTTGGTCCTTTTTTTTCACACAAATAGAGCTTTCTTTTGGTGGGATTTAATCAACGATGTTTTTTTTTTTGCGCTATAAAAGAAAAAAAATTATTTATCTTAGTTTCTGTTAATTAAAAATTAGTAATTTTTCTTCATAAATTTTGGCCAAAATTTATACTGCTACATATCTTTGGTAAAAATAAGTACAAATTGGTGTATATTATTTGGTCTTTGTGAAAGTTATAGAGTCCACAAGCTATGGTGCCAATATCTGAAAATTGATCACACCTGAAGTACTGACGGCCTATCTAATTTCTTGAGACCCTAACATGCCAGAAAAGTACAAATACCCCCCAAATGACCCCTTTTTGGAAAGAAGACATTCCAAGGTATTTAGAAAGATGAATGGTGAGGTTTTTGAAGTTGTATTTTTTCCCACAATTCTTTGCAA
Organism: Lithobates sylvaticus; assembly: GCA_028564925.1. NCBI lineage: Eukaryota > Metazoa > Chordata > Amphibia > Anura > Ranidae > Lithobates > Lithobates sylvaticus. Next base: position 87,365,622 of record CM053030.1, read on the forward strand.
AATCAAGTTTTTGTTTTTCTTGCTGAAAAGCCTGAAATAAAAATGAAAAAAAAAACGATCCTGGCTTTGATCGTATTGGCGAGTCGGTAGAAGCACCGGAGGGCGGCGGGAGGGGGGAAGTCCACTCTCGCCTCCTGTAAGAACGATCAAGCAGTGGAACAGCCGCTATGATCATTCTTATGGTGCAGGGAATCGCCGGCTGAAAAAGCTGATATCTGAATGATGCCTGTAGCTGCAGGCATCATTCAGATATCCCCGCACAAAGTCAAGGACGTCATATGGAAGTGGTTAAAATGCTTTTTTTTTTAACACAAAGTTGTCCATTTATACAATATTTTTAACACATGGCATGTACATACCAAAAATGAAATCCCAGAATATATTCTCCTACCCCTCCTCAGTATGGCGATACCACATGTGTGAGACTTCCACAGCCTGGCCACATACAGAGGCCGAGTATGGCTGAGCATGGCCGAGTATGGCTGAGCATGGCCGAGCATGGCCGAGCATGGCCGAGCATGGCCGAGCATGGCCGAGCATGGCTGGGTATGGCTGAGTATGACTGGGTATGGCCGAGCATGGCTGGGTATCCCCAAGTATGGCTGGGTATTACCGAGTATGGCTGGGTATTACCGAATATGGCAGAGTATGGCTGTGTATCACCGAGTATTGCAGAGTATGGCTGGGTATGGCAGAGTATGGCTGGTATGGCTGGGTATGGCAGAGTATGGCTGGGTATGGCAGAGTATGGCTGGGTATGGAAGAGTATGGCTGGGTATGGCAGAGTATGGCTGGGTATCACTGAGTATTGCAGAGTATGGCTGGGTATTGCAGAGTATGGCTGGGTATGGCAGAGTATGAATGGGTATTGCAGAGTATGGCTGGGTATTGCAGAGTATGGCTGGGTATTTGTGGGGTATGGCAGGGTATTGAAGAGTATTGCAGGGTATGGTAGAGTATGGCTGTGTATTGCAGAGTATTGCAGTGTATGGCAGGGTACAGCAGTGTACAGCTGGGTATTGCAGGGTATGTTAGAGTATGGCTGGGTATTGGGATTCTGGGAGGACGTCACTGTATGCCCTCCCAGAGTTATCCAACCGCCCTGTAGCCTTTATTTGGCTATGGGCCGGTTGGAAACTGGTTAAATCCTTAGATGAATCTATTTAATATTGGTGGAGTTCCTGCTCTGACTCATTTAGTTACGTTTGTAAATTTCAGCTTGAACTATTGAGCTCTGTAAACCTCAGATTCTCTTTTCTACAACAAAGAAGGAGAGGGGACACAAAGCCTAAAGTTTCAACAACTGCTAGGTGGATATAAGACTAGATTATATTCATATAAAATATTTATATTTACCACACTATCAAACAAAAAGAAATAATAAAAGCATATGCAAAACTAGTACACATTCCCTATAAAATGCAGGTAGTGTTTAATTGGGACACCACCAAGCAGGAAAAGTAATGAATAAATACTGCTGACTTAAAGTTGAATTATGGGCTTTGGGGAATCAATCTTCACTGCCAGAACCAACAGGGAGGAACATTGTGGAGCTGTGGAGTAAGGTAAGTAATACTCTCTATAACATCCTCCTATAATCATCCCCTTGTACATCATAATGGTCTGTATCGCCAACATCAGAGAGACATGTGTTACAGATACCAGTTCCTGGGCTGAGTCTCCTTCTACTATCTTTTCCTTTTACTAATTACAGTGATTTAAAGCAGTTTGAATCTCATTTCCAGAACAAGAGCTTCAACAACACTCAGATTTCCATGTTACTCTACTGTGCTCATTCACATGTGAGTGATGTGCTGCTGCTCAACACTTAGAAAAATTACAGAATTTGGGGCACGATCCTGCATTTTTGGCCCCAGTGGACTTCACGTGAAAAACATCCAAACAATCATCTCCTCCCCCTATTAACTAGCTTTCCATTGACTAAAACAAAAACTCTCAAGCCTTAAAACATGTGAAAAACGCACATACAAAAGTGCAAAAAATGTGCGAAAACTGACTGAAGACTATTGAGTATGAATATACACTGAGCAAAATTATAAAAAGCAACACTTTTGTGTTTTCCCCTATTTAATATGAGCTGAACTCAAAGATCTACGACTTTTTCTATGTACACAAAAGGCTTATTTCTCTCACAAATCTGTCTAAATCTGTTAGTGTGCACTTCTCCTTTGCCGAGAAAATCCATCCACCTCACAGGTGTGGCATATCAAGATGCTGATTAGACAGCATGATTATTGCACAGGTGTGCCTTAGGCTGGCCACAATAAAAGGCCACTCTAAAATGTGCAGGTTTATCACACAGCACAATGCCACAGATGTCGCAAGTTTTGAGGGAGCGTGCAATTGGCATGCTGACTGCAGGAATGTCCACCACAGCTGTTACCCTTGAATTGAATGTTCATTTCTCTACCATAAGCTGTCTCCAAAGGCATTTCAGAGAATTTGGCAGTACATCCAACCGGCCTCACAACCACAGACCACGTGTAACCACACCAGCCCAGGACCTCCACATCCAGCATCTTCACCTCCAAGATAGTCTGAGACCAGCCACCTGGAAAGCTGCTGCAACAATCGGTTTGCATAACCAAAGAATTTCTGCACAAACTGTCATCTGCATGCTCGTCATCCTCACTGGAGTGTCGACCTGACTGCAGTTCGTTATCGTAACCGTCGGCACTTTGGAGAGGTGTTCTCTTCACGGATGAATCCCGGTTTTCACTGTACAGGGCAGATGGCAGACAGCGTGTATGGCGTTGTGTGGGTGAGTGGTTTGCTGATGTCAACATTGTAGATTGAGTGGCCCATGGTGGCAGTGGGGTTATGGTATGGGCAGGCATATACTATGAACCAACATTCCACAGGCCACAATCAACAACCTGATCAACTCAATGTAAAGGAGATGTGCTGCACTGTGTGAGGCAAATGGTGGTCACTCCAACTGCACATTTTAGAGTGCCCTTTTATTGTGGCCAGCCTAAGGCACACCTGTGCAATAATCATGCTGTCTAATGAGCATCTTGATATGCCACACCTGTGAGGTGGAGGGATTATCTCGGAAAAGGAGAAGTGCTCCCTAACACAGATTTAGACAGATTTGTGAACAATATTTTAAAGAAATAGGCCTTTTGTGTACATAGAAAAAGTCGTAGATCTTTGAGTTCAGCTCATGATGAATGGGGGCAAACAGTTTTGCGTTTATAAATTTTGCTCAGTGTAGATTAAAGCTGTATGCAGATTTTCAGCCTCTTTCAGTTATTCCTTCTACCTAACTTAGACCTTGGGTCACTTCCTCCACATCACTTCTCTTCTCTTCTTCACTGTAGCTGTTTTCTTTGCTGCTAACGAGCTGCTACAAGGGCATCCCAGCCCTAACATCTCCCCCATTTTGTGGGATTACGAAGGGGATGGGGGGAGCCACCACATCAGAGAGAGGAGACCCTGGGAAATTGTCTAATTTAGCTCTCCGAAACTGGTGGAAAATCATCCTATCCTTGACAGAACCAGCTTGCTGACTGCACCTCTAGAGTCTGCCGATTTGTCCTAACTTTGGGGTATGGGGAGAATAGCAACTAGGGATGGGTGAACAATTCGGGCCGAGCATAAGCAACCGAACAAACGGGTCGTTTGACCATTTGTCCAGCTCCCCAAACCGACCACAATGCATTGTGGTGCTGAACAGTGCATTGCACGCCCTGATTGGCTGAAGCAGTGAAAGCTTCAGCCAATCAGGGCACGCAGCACTGTCAGAGTCATGATTGGACACTGTCATCATCACTTCATACAATCATGGCTCATTCCCTCCCCACAATATAAAAGTATTCCTTCAATGGCAGCCATTTTCAGTGTGATTTCAGTGTGGAGAGAGATAGAACAGGGCTCTGTTCAGTTAGTTAGTGTGCTATACTGTGCTATTTTGCTTCAATTGTCAGTGTAGAATATTCGTTTAGTGTCAGTCCAGGGACAGTGTGAGTGTAGTGAGGAGGACCATCATTCAGCTTTGCATAATAGGCAGCTAGAGTAGGGACAGCCTAGATAGTTTCACTGTAGTGTAGTGAGACCATGTCATTCATACATACATTAGTGTAGAGTAGGGACAGCTCATATAGTTTCAGTGTAGTGTAGTGAGACCGTGTCAGTAATCTTGACATTAGGGTATAGCTAGAGTAGGGACAGTTCAGATAGTGCCAGTGTAGTGGCGGTTGAACACCGTTTATTTGATTGCGTTACTGCCAGTTTAACGCCATTTACTTCTTTGTGTGTTACTGCCAGTTTAATGTCGTTTACTTCTGTGCGCGTTACTGCCAGTTTAAAGCCATATAGTTTTGTGTGCGTTACTGCCAGTTTAACTTGGAAAAGAAAAAGTAACAGCGCTCTCTGCAGGGACAACCTAATCCATACACCAGGTCCACGCACAGGTGCCGAGGCTCGATCTATCCCAACATACTCCAATAGAACAATAGTAAGAAGAGTCGGCAAGACTAATCCTTGAAGTGTCATTTATTGGTACATCAGAGTGACAATAAAACAATAATGCTGATGCGTTTCGGCAATAGCCTTAGTCGTAGCTAGTTTGAAACAGATATGGCAAGATATTATATATATATATATATATATATATATATATATATATATATATATGTGTATATATACACACACTTACATACACATATACAAGCTCCACCTATATAATTGGCCTATCAGGTTAGTGTCACAGAAAATTTGCATATTTAATTGATACCACAAATCATTCAAGTGGTTGGTGACTACACCTTTTTTCAGCCAGCAAGAGAAAAGGGAAAGGAAGACAATATAACAATTATTGAGCCTAAAGAGAAGTGTGTAAAAATACTACATGAGATGTTAGGACCTTATTATTCCAAGGGAAAAATGTATTCCTTTTATGGCAGGATCAGAAAAAAATAAAAGAAAATAAAAAGGAAAAAAGATAGAAATAAAAATAAAAAAAAAAAAGGAAAAATATGTGAACCTGCCATACATTTTTGATCCTGCCATATATATATATATATATATATAATTTTATCTTTTCTTCAGTTTTTCTTTTTTCTGATCCTGCCATAAATCTTGACTTTACATTAGAGCAGAGGAGGAAACTGAAGGTGTGGCGGCACAACCCCAAGGAGGCTGACATCAAGAAAGAGTAGAGAGCAGCCACCCTATTCCATCACATTCTGCAGCTGTTATCTCATGGCCCACTCCCCAAAGCTCAGCTGTCTGGGCCTTTTTCAGCACATCTGCAGCAGATCGCATTGTTGCTATCTGCAAACTGTGTCTCAGGCACATCAATACAGTCCCTGCCACCCACGTGCCCAGCATCTAAATGCAAGTGTGTCAAAGCTGTTGGCTCTCCAACTTCTGCCTTTCAGCCTGGTGGATTCTGCCCCTTCCGTGAATTTGCACAATGTGCTGTACCACAATGACAGGTTTCCAGTCGCTACAACTTTTCACGTAAGGCCGTTCCATGTCTCTACCATCACGTGGAAGGGAATGTTCTGGCATTGTTGGGCAAGGCAGTCAGCCATAAAATCGACCTTACTGTTGACACGAGGTCCGTCAAACATCGGCAGGGACTATATATTTCATTCACAGCACACTGGGTAACACTGCTTGCCACTCGAAAGGATGCAGGACAGGGCTCGGTGCTGCAGCTTGTTGTGCCCCCACGTTTCCATACAGCTGGTGGTGATGATGCCAGGGGAGGGGGGAATTTGTGCTACCCTGTTTCCCAGAAAATAAGACCTAGCATGATTGTCAGTGATGGCTGCAATATAAGCCTTACCCCCCAAATGAGCCCTACCCTGTTTCCCTGAAAATAAGCCCCACCCTGAAAATAAGACCTACAAGGACTTTAACTTGGGCTTATTTGGGGATAGGGCTTATATTGCAGCCATCACCGACAACCACGTTAGGTCTTATTTTCTGGGGAAACAGGGTAGTAGGGATGATTGGGGGGTGCTTGTGCTAGGAGAAGGAATATTTGTGCTAGGAGGGGGATTTGGAGTGGGGGGTGAAAGCATACTTAGAGGGAAAATTTTAGGGGTGGGGTGGAGCATTTGTGCTAGGAGGGGTGATTTTTATGGGGAGGGCACTTGCGCTGGGGGGGGAGAGTTGTGCTGGGAGGGGGTATTTCAGCAGGGGGGGTGGATTTGTACTGGGAGAATTTATGCTTAGTAGGCTATAGTGCAGATTAGTGCCCATTTCTTTGGGGGGAGGAGTTTGCTGGCACATAATGCTCATTCATCTTTGGGGGGGGGGGGGTACAGTTTGGCATGTTCGCCCTGAGCTCTAGGTGACCTTGTCCTGGGACTGTGCCTTGGTATTGACTGGTGTTCAAAATGCATTGAGTTTAATACAAGTGTGTATTGGGCATGGAGTGTCTGTGCAATATTTCCAATAGATAAAATATCAAGCAAACTGAATTTTTTCTTTCCTCGACTATTGGGAGTTATGTAGTATTACATCCTGCTGGGTAAATAATTGTCATATGCAATTGTATTCTCTACTTCAGTTCCTAAAGATAAAATGCGGTAAGGATTAAAACAAAAAGAGTCCCGTATTTCCATCTCTGAAGCCACTATTGTCTCAATTTGTACAAAGTGCTGTTAGAGAGAAAACAACAAACTCAAATGTACTACTTCTAATTTAGCAATGGGTGGCCCTGGTTCTATCAGTTTGTAGTATGGAATTTTTTGTCTCCATTGAACACTTTGCTTTTGTCATTCAGCTGCATAATCACCTTCTTTTGTCAGATAATCATACATAATTAACTTTCCAACTGCTTTTGTCCTTTAGATTGTTAATTACCTGTCTGTGTATCTTATATCTGTACGGCTTCAAGATAAAAAAGATAATCTGCACAATTTGAATACATTCAGGACTGTAACTGATTATGATTGTCAATTGTTTTAAATGCATTACACATTTTTTTACACCTTATCTGTCACATTTCCTGTAACCAGACCAGCCATTGCCACAAGTATACATGGCTCAAAGCTAACTTTGGACTTTAATGGGCTAAATGTATGTAATTATTGCACAAACGTATAAAGGCTTGATAACAGTATGTTTTATAGGCTTTTGTTCATTTTTGTTTGTTCTTAACAAAAACTTCGAGTAAACAAATAGATACTTCTAAAAGTGGTAAAATATTCATTTGCATTTTTCAAGTTAAAATGCACTGGATTGCTGAAGCTACAGATGGCTAAAATAAATTAATTTAACATTTGAATGTATTCAAATCCCAAAAAGCTTTTACAAGTAGAACTGTAGGCAAAACTTTTCTTTTCATTTTGGATAGCGTAAGGGGGAGGGGGGGGGGGGGTTATAACCCCTCTCAGATTTTTTCCTCATCTGTGTCTTGTTGGGGAGATTTACCTTCACATCCTGTCCCATAGCCAAAACAGGAAGCGAGAAGAAATCCATGAAAATGAAGGGAATCCCTTGAGGTCCCTAAGGCCCCTTTCACACTGGGGCGGTTTTCAGGCGATACAGCGCTGAAAAAACCGGCCCCATTCACTCCAGTGTGAAAGCCGGCGGGCTTTCACACTGGAGCGGTGCGCTAGCAGGACGGTAAAAAAAGTCCTGGGCATCTTTGGAGCGGTATAGGAGCGGTGTATTCACCGCTCCTACCCATTGATTTCAATGGGACACTGCGGTAATACCGCAGCAATACCGCCGCAAAGCGCCGATACGGCGGCGATTTGCGGGGGATTTTAACCCTTTTTTGGCCGCTAGCGGGGGTTAAAACCGCACCGCTAGCGGCCGAATCCCGTGGGTAAAACGACGGTAAAGCAGCGCTAAATATAGCTCTGCTTTACCGTCGCCGCGGCTCCCGCCCCAGTGTGAAAGGGGCCTAAGTCACTATAACTAGTGTTCCCATTGGAAGATTTCCCCTCTATTATTTTCCTGGGGACAACCCAAAATGTGGGATTTACTTTCAATGGTAAACAGGACAAATACAGAGTGTGAATTTCTCCAACGGGGACACAGACAGAAATAAAAACAGATGTTCTAATCCATCTCCACGCTCTCCAAAACATTTTTTTTGCCTTTACATATACTTTAAGAAAAGGAGACAAAAAAGCACTGGCCCTCTAAAAATAAATTAAAACATTAAAGTGGACCTTGCACCTAAAAAGCAAGGTATGTGTTTTAAGCGTGCCACCAACTCTCCTAGCTAAAATGTTGAATAAAAATGTCTGAGGTTTCAGTAAAAATTTAATTTCTGTAAACCAAGGTTACCTCTAAGGTAACCTATACAGTAAGAAAGCTTTAAAACAAACCATCACTGACCTCTGTAGCTGCAGCCACTGGGGAGCAATTCATTCTCAAATTTCACAAGAGAAGCAGTGACATAAATGTCCCTTCCTTTATTCCTGTGCATCTGCACTGGCCCTCTAAAAATAAAAAAAAAAAAGGAAAGTTGGCCTTGCACCTAAAAAAACAAGGTATGTGTTTTAAGCGTGCCACCTACTCTCCTAGCTAAAATGTAAAAAAAAAAAAAAAAAAAAATTTAAAGTGAGAGTTCATTAAAAATAATTTTTCTAACTTTGCTGTGTAAAAATAAGTAACACAGTTTAACTGTAAACCAAGGTTACCTCTAAGGTAACCTCTACAGTAAGATAGCTTTAAAAAACATTATCACTGACCTCTGTAGCTGCAGCCACTGTGGAGCAATTCATCCTCAGATTTCACAAGAGAAGCAGTGACATAAATGTCCCTTCCTTTGTTTCTGTGCACCTGCTCAGTGTTCACATTAGAGATTAGAAAGCTGGCAAGCTTCCAAATCATTGCTGGCAGTAAGGCCCCTTTCACACTGAGGCGTTTTTACCGCGTTTTAGCGCTAAAAATAGCGCACAAAATATGCCTGAAATAATCCTGCCCTAGCATTCTCAATGTGAAAGTCATTAGTGCTTTCACATTGAGGCGTTGCGCTGGCTGTGCGTTAGAAAAAGTCCTGTTAACAGCATTTTTAGAGCATCTTTTGGGCGCATAAAATAGCGCAGTAAAAACGTCTATCCCCATAGGAATGTATGTGTACTGCTGTAAAACCGCGGTAAAACCGCGGTAATACCGCTAAAAACATTGAAAAAGCTGTGGGAAGGTCATATGGGAGGGTCACATGATCGCAGCAGAGTGAAGGATGATGGGAAACCAGGAAATCCGGTTGAGAAGAGGAGTACAGACAGGAGAAGACAGTGAAAGTATGGCAGAGCAAGGCTTTGAGATGCAGACAACTGCTGCAGGACCAGCTGCAGAAAAAGAAAGATCCCCTGGGAGTGGTGACCCAGAGGAATTTATAGATACAATGCGAAGACACCCTGAACTCTGGGACAAGAAGAATGAATATTATTCAAACCCAAATATTATTTAATCCCACTCCTCCTAGTCCCAAACTCCCACACCTCCCCATCCCAAATCACCCACCATAACCCTAATCCCACTCCTCCTAGTCCCAAACTCCTAACCCTAACCCTAATCCCACTACTCCTAGTCCCAAACCCCTAACCCTAACCCTAATCCCACTCCTCCTAGTCCCAAACCCCTAACCCTAACCCTAATCCCACTTCTCCCACTCCCAAACTCCCAACCCTAACCCTAATCCCACTCCACCTACTCCCAAACCCCTAACCCTAACCCTAATCCCACTCCACCTACTCCCAAACCCCTAACCCTAATCCCACTCCACCTACTCCCAAACCCCTAACCCTAATCCCACTTCTCCCACTCCCAAACTCCCAACCCTAACCCTAATCCCGCTCCTCCTAGTCCCAAACTCCCAACCCTAACCCTAATCCCACTCCTCCCACTCCCAAACCCCTAACCCTAACCCTAATCCCACTCCACCTACTCCCAAACCCCTAACCCTAACCCTAATCCCACTCCTCCCACTCCCAAACTCCTAACCCTAACCCTAATCCCACTCCTCCTAGTCCCAAACTCATAACCCTAACCCTAATCCCACTCCTCCTAGTCCCAAACCCCTAACCCTAACCCTAATCCCACTTCTCCCACTCCCAAACCCCTAACCCTAACCCTAATCCCACTCCTCCTAGTCCCAAACCCCGAACCCTAACCCTAATCCCACTCCTCCTAGTCCCAAACTCCTAACCCTAACCCTAATCCCACTCCTCCTAGTCCCAAACCCCTAACCCTAACCCTAATCCCACTTCTCCCACTCCCAAACCCCTAACCCTAACCCTAATCCCACTCCTCCCACTCCCAAACTCCTAACCCTAACCCTAATCCCACTCCTCCTAGTCCCAAACTCATAACCCTAACCCTAATCCCACTCCTCCTAGTCCCAAACCCCTAACCCTAATCCCACTCCTCCTAGTCCCAAACTCCTAACCCTAACCCTAATCCCACTCCTCCTAGTCCCAAACCCCTAACCCTAACCCTAATCCCACTCCTCCTAGTCCCAAACTCCTAACCCTAACCCTAATCCCACTCCTCCTTGTCCCAAACCCCTAACCCTAACCCTAATCCCACTCCTCCTAGTCCCAAACTCCTAACCCTAACCCTAATCCCACTCCTCCTAGTCCCAAACCCCTAACCCTAACCCTAATCCCACTTCTCCCACTCCCAAACCCCTAACCCTAATCCCACTCCTCCCACTCCCAAACTCCTAACCCTAACCCTAATCCCACTCCTCCTAGTCCCAAACTCATAACCCTAACCCTAATCCCACTCCTCCCACTCCCAAACCCCTAACCCTAATCCCACTCCTCCTAGTCCCAAACCCCTAACCCTAACCCTAATCCCACTTCTCCCATTCCCAAACCCCTAACCCTAACCCTAATCCCACTCCTCCCACTCCCAAACTCCTAACCCTAACCCTAATCCCACTCCTCCTAGTCCCAAACTCATAACCCTAACCCTAATCCCACTCCTCCCACTCCCAAACCCTAACCCTAACCCTAATCCCACTCCTCCTAGTCCCAAACTCCTAACCCTAACCCTAATCCCACTCCTCCTAGTCCCAAACCCCTAACCCTAACCCTAATCCCACTTCTCCCACTCCCAAACCCCTAACCCTAACCCTAATCCCACTCCTCCCACTCCCAAACTCCTAACCCTAACCCTAATCCCACTCCTCCTAGTCCCAAACTCATAACCCTAACCCTAATCCCACTCCTCCCACTCCCAAACCCCTAACCCTAACCCTAATCCCACTCCTCCTAGTCCCAAACCCCTAACCCTAACCCTAATCCCACTTCTCCCACTCCCAAACCCCTAACCCTAACCCTAATCCCACTCCTCCCACTCCCAAACTCCTAACCCTAACCCTAATCCCACTCCTCCTAGTCCCAAACTCATAACCCTAACCCTAATCCCACTCCTCCCACTCCCAAACCCCTAACCCTAACCCTAATCCCACTCCTCCTAGTCCCAAACCCCTAACCCTAACCCTAATCCCACTCCTCCCACTCCCAAACCCCTAACCCTAACCCTAATCCCACTCCTCCCACTCCCAAACCCCTAACCCTAACCCTAATCCCACTCCTCCTAGTCCCAAACTCCTAACCCTAACCCTAATCCCACTTCTCCCACTCCCAAACTCCCAACCCTAACCCTAATCCCACTCCTCCCACTCCCAAACTCATTATTTATTATTGTATTATTTTCTATTATAATGTATAAAATAACTGTACTTGACTCAGCAAATGTTATTGAACAAATTAATTTATTATAACATAGAAAATTCATGCATTATAGACACAATTGAAATAACAAACATGAAACAATTATGTTTAATAGAGAAATTTTAGATCATATTTGCTTGCCAAGTGAGAGCTCCATCCGGACTCATGAAATAGTCGGCAAATGCATCTCTTATGTTAAATCCTAATATTGGTCCACGAACATGAAGGAAGTTGGCCGGTTCGATGTTGTGTGACAATGTATCTTCAAAATTAACTCCATCTCTCTCTCTCACCAAGTTGTATAGTAGACATGCGGCCTTTATAACTTTGCAAGCGTTATCAACATTAAGATTTATCGGTTTCAAAAATATTTGCCACTTATTGGCCAGTATCCCAAAAGCACATTCCACAAGTCTACGTGCCCGACAAAGCCTGTAGTTAAAGATCCTTTTTCGGGTATCCAGATTACGAAGAGAGTATGGTTTCATGAGATGCTCATGAATGACAAACGCATCGTCTGCTACGAACACGAAAGGCATATCGGGTCCTTCTGTTCCAGGCAGTGGTTTGTTATCTGGCAAATCTAATTGGTTATATGCTAGTCGCTTGCCAAATTTTTAATTTGCAGAAAAACAGTGGAGTCTGCACTGCTCCCATAGGATCCAATATCTACAAAAATAAATTTGTAGTCTGCATCGACCACAGCCATTAGAACTACTGAAAAATATTTCTTATAATTGAAGTACTGGCTTCCGCTATGGCATGGTTTGATCAGACGAATATGCTTGCCGTCGATAGCTCCCAAACAGTTTGGAAAATTTGTCTTGTTTAAAAAACGCTGAGCAACATCTTCCCATTTATCCTTATTTGGAACAGGCATGAATCTACTCTTCAGGTTCCATATTGCATCACATGTTTCTTTAACAATTTGACTTATGGTTGATATGCCTACCCGGAATTCATATTGAAGTGATGAGAAGGTATTTCCTGTAGCAAGATATCTGTAATGACAAATTTTTTTATCTTTCAGTAAAACTGATTAAACAACGGTGGAAGACATTACGTGATAACTATAAGAGGGAGTTAACAAAACAACAGCAAATTAGAAGTGGATCAGGCGCAAAGAAGGGGAGGATCTATTGTCACTTTTACGAACTAGATTTCCTACGAACAGCAGTGCAGGAGAGACCGTAAGTATTAGAATAGTATACATCGTATAAATAATATTTTTGAAAGTGAAAGTATATAAAAAACTGCACTTATCATGTGATAATGTGTAATCTTTTATATTTTATTCAGAACAGAGACTAATTTCAGTAGCGATACTGAGGGAGAGGAGCAAACCCAAGCAACTCAGGATACAAATGAAACAGAAACAATGCCCTTGGAAAATGAAGAAGAAAGGGATACACCAGAGCCTCCACGAAGGTTGACATCAAGAGGCAAACAGAAAAAAGGGGAAACGCAACAGTTCATTGATGTGGTAAAAAACCTTATTGAAGGTCAAAGAAATGAAAATCATGAATTAGCGGCATTCACCAAGATCCCACATATGGCCGAGGTAAAAAAAGAATTACAATGTGATCTACAAATTGAAATATTAAAGGTGATTAAAACTTTTCAAATGAAAAGTAACCAACCAGTTGTGCGTGGCCAACCTTACGATAACATTAATCAACACCAAAGACAACAATATGGAAACCAATGGGAGGAAGGCACGTTTCGCCCAACGTATACCAGTGCATCTCAAACCAACATGATGAGCATGACTCCTCCCCAATTCCACCAAAGATATAATTCTACTCAAAGTGATATGCCCCCAAATTATTTTCCCCAAACCCAAGCACCTCCCCCTCCACCACCTCCCCCTCCTCCTACCCCTCAGACAAACAACGCGAGAGAGGAGTTACACCCTCACACCTCATACTATCAGAACCTGTAAATCTCTGATTATAGAGAATAGTTTTTGGCATTAAAAGTTTGTTTATTGCACTATATTTTAATTGTTTCTTGCACTTATGTTTTTGTATTGAAAAACAAGTTATTTTTTCATTGTTTATATAGTAAAATAAGTATTGAACTATTAAAAAAGTAAAATATATTTGCAAAAATTTGATTGTCTTTTAATATTCCAAAAAAAAGTTATTTTTATGTATTTGATGTTGAATTTTGAAAAATAAAAGTTATATTTTTCATCGAACAAAAATTGTAGTTCTTACCTAAGCGTTATTAGCAACCGTTCACAAGGTGATATTGCATCCCTACAATTGGTATCCTGTCTCAACAACGCTGGTGTAAGCAGTTCAAGAAGAAAGTCAAATCTATGGAAATAAAGGGATTTGTTATTAGAAACCATATGGACTAGGAGTTTGGGACTAGGAGGAGTGGGATTAGGGTTAGGGTTGGGAGTTTGGGACTAGGAGGAGTAGGATTAGGGTTAGGGTTAGGGGTTTGGGAGTGGGAGGAGTGGGATTAGGTTTAGGGTTAGGGGTTTGGGAGTAGGTGGAGTGGGATTAGGGTTAGGGTTAGGGGTTTGGGAGTAGGTGGAGTGGGATTAGGGTTAGGGTTGGGAGTTTGGGAGTGGGAGAAGTGGGATTAGGGTTAGGGTTAGGGGTTTGGGAGTAGGTGGAGTGGGATTAGGGTTAGGGTTAGGGGTTTGGGAGTGGGAGGAGTGGGATTAGGGTTAGGGTTAGGAGTTTCGGAGTAGGTGGAGTGGGATTAGGGTTAGGGTTAGGGGTTTGGGAGTGGGAGGAGTGGGATTAGGGTTAGGGTTGGGAGTTTGGGAGTAGGTGGAGTGGGATTAGGGTTAGGATTAGGGGTTTGGGAGTGGGAGGAGTGGGATTAGGGTTAGGGTTAGGGGTTTGGGAGTGGGAGAAGTGGGATTAGGGTTAGGGTTAGGAGTTTGGGAGTGGGAGAAGTGGGATTAGGGTTAGGGTTAGGGGTTTGGGAGTGGGAGGAGTGGGATTAGGGTTAGGGTTAGGAGTTTGGGAGTGGGAGAAGTGGGATTAGGGTTAGGGTTAGGGGTTTGGGAGTAGGTGGAGTGGGATTAGGGTTAGGGTTGGGAGTTTGGGAGTGGGAGAAGTGGGATTAGGGTTAGGGGTTTGGGAGTAGGTGGAGGGGGATTAGGGTTAGGGTTGGGAGTTTGGGAGTGGGAGAAGTGGGATTAGGGTTAGGGGTTTGGGAGTAGGTGGAGTGGGATTAGGGTTAGGGTTAGGGGTTTGGGAGTGGGAGGAGTGGGATTAGGGTTAGGGTTGGGAGTTTGGGACTAGGAGGAGTGGGATTAGGGTTAGGGTTGGGAGTTTGGGAGTGGGAGAAGTGGGATTAGGGTTAGGGTTAGGGGTTTGGGAGTAGGTGGAGGGGGATTAGGGTTAGGGTTGGGAGTTTGGGAGTGGGAGAAGTGGTATTAGGGTTAGGGTTAGGGGTTTGGGAGTAGGTGGAGTGGGATTAGGGTTAGGGTTAGGGGTTTGGGAGTAGGTGGAGTGGGATTAGGGTTAGGGTTGGGAGTTTGGGAGTGGGAGAAGTGGGATTAGGGTTAGGGTTAGGGGTTTGGGAGTAGGTGGAGTGGGATTAGGGTTAGGGTTAGGGGTTTGGGAGTGGGAGGAGTGGGATTAGGGTTAGGGTTAGGAGTTTCGGAGTAGGTGGAGTGGGATTAGGGTTAGGGTTAGGGGTTTGGGAGTGGGAGGAGTGGGATTAGGGTTAGGGTTGGGAGTTTGGGAGTAGGTGGAGTGGGATTAGGGTTAGGATTAGGGGTTTGGGAGTGGGAGGAGTGGGATTAGGGTTAGGGTTAGGGGTTTGGGAGTGGGAGAAGTGGGATTAGGGTTAGGGTTAGGAGTTTGGGAGTGGGAGAAGTGGGATTAGGGTTAGGGTTAGGGGTTTGGGAGTGGGAGGAGTGGGATTAGGGTTAGGGTTAGGAGTTTGGGAGTGGGAGAAGTGGGATTAGGGTTAGGGTTAGGGGTTTGGGAGTAGGTGGAGTGGGATTAGGGTTAGGGTTGGGAGTTTGGGAGTGGGAGAAGTGGGATTAGGGTTAGGGTTAGGGGTTTGGGAGTGGGTGGAGTGGGATTAGGGTTAGGGTTGGGAGTTTGGGAGTGGGAGAAGTGGGATTAGGGTTAGGGTTAGGGGTTTGGGAGTAGGTGGAGTGGGATTAGGGTTAGGAGTTTGGGACTAGGAGTAGTGGGATTAGGGTTTGGGACTAGTAGTGGTGGGAGTTGATGGGAGCCAGGACTGTAGGTTTTTTGTGGCTACAACTAGGATATACTTACGTTGCTATGCTCATCCTAGTGTAATTTCGGAATTTATCCGGGTGCTCTCTCAGTTCACGGAACAGCAGGACAAATTGTCCCCTTTCTGAGTGCATTTGTTGTATGGGATGAACCCAGAACCGACGCTGTGATCTCTGTTGTTGTTGAAGAATATGATCCCACACATGAAGGACAAACAACAGCAGCAGCTCATGAAACTCCATCTTCTCTTCACAAGGTTCCTTCTTCTCTGACGAAAAACAAGGAAGTGAACAGGATGTGATGTAAAGGGGTGTGTTTATTAGCTGACGCTAACGCGGTTAAAACGCGGTAAAAACGCGGTAAAAACGTATGGGCGTTAGCGCTATTTTTACTGCAAACGCGGTAAAAACGCGGTAAAAACGCAATAATAACGCTAAAAAAAAAAGGTATTTTTTCAGCGGTTTTACAACGCCTCAGTGTGAAAGGGGCCTAAGAATAGAGTGAGCTGCAGAACTGAAAGTGAAAGTACTTTCTGTTGTGGACTTTAAGGAGGAATTCCTCCACAATGGCTTCAGCTACAGATGTCAATGATAGCTAGTTTTAAAGCTTATTTACTGCTTGTTAAATATATGTTAATATTTGAGTGCCTATAGCCTGGCCACAGTTCTTCTTTAAGATTTGAATATTTCAAATGTTACTGTCAAACCAGGGTAACTTGCATTGACTATCTCAAAAGTACAAAATCAATTTGAAGGTAACATGATTGATGATGTATCAGGCTTAATACAATGATCCCCCTCAATGAGAAGCAGCTGGAGACATTCTTCATTCATGTGGGTATTATTGAATTCATGCCGTGCACGGTACCTCCGCTTTAACAAAGTATACCAGTAGAGTTAAATGGAAGGAAATTGACAAGCATCTCCAATTGTTTGATGCAATTAGACTCAGCCTCTCTTGAGCTTAGCATAATCCACAAAGCCAGCTCTAGTCGGCGGGTCATAAATATAGGATAATTTTTCACACTTGGAAATGTAATGATGCTCAAACATAAATCAATAAATCTTACTAAAGTCATTTATGTTTCCTTCGTCTACCCTGGTGTCGTTCTTTTAAACCGCTATATTAAATCTTATTTTCTCAATTTGTACATACAGCACAGTTAACAATAAATAATGCACTTTTGATTTAATGACAATAGAGGGAAAGTTGTATGGCAACCCTACTGCAAATAGAATTAGCTAGTTTTGTGAAATAATTTAAAGCAGACCTTGACTGAAAGAGAAGTAGCAATGATCGGGCATATTTAAGAATTTGAATATTAGTTTTCTTTTTTCGTTTTTTTTTTCCCTCTATTTTCACCTGGTGATCAAGCTGGTAAGATCAAGCCATTCTGCAGATGTAGCAGTAAGAGGGTTGAGCCAATCCATTTAACATTGAGAGGGGTGTTACAATTATCAGCTTTTATTTACTTACACTATATTACCAAAAGTAGGGTTGAATATTGACTTGGCCCACCCTTTGCAGCTATAACAGCTTCAACTCTTCTGGCAAGGCTGTCCACAAAGTTTAGGAGTGTGTCTATTGGAATGTTTGACCATTCTTCCAGAAGCGCATTTGTGAGGTCAGGCCCTGATGTTGGACAAGAAGGCCTGGCTCGCAGTCTACGCTCTAATTCATCCCAAAGGTGTTCTATTGGGTTGAGGTCAGGACTCATTTGGTGGAGGGGGGTTTATGATGTGGTGTTGTTTTTCAGGGGTTGGGCTTGGCCCCTTAGTTCCAGGGAACCTTCGCCTTCTCTCTGTCTTTTGTAGCCAAATTCCCTTCATCATCCTTTATGGGGCCAATCTGTTCTGGCCTCGCTTTCTTACTGTTTAGATACTTAAAGAATTTCTTGTTTTCTTTTTTACTCTCCTCCGCTATGTGCCTTTTGTGTTTTATCTTAGCCTTCCTGATTTCACCTTTACATTTCTTATTGCATTCTTTGTAAAAGTTGAAATGCTGACTATGACCCATCAGCCTTGTCGTTTTTGAAGGCCTTTTCTTTTGCTTTCATGTGCATTTTTACGAGTTTAGCCACCCAGGATTTTTTTTAGCTCTACGGTTCAAAATTGCAAAAGTATTTGCAATTTGCAACATCATCTTTCACATTATATAAAAGAATTGTGGTATATGTTGTGTTTTTTTTTAAATTAATTAAAGTGAATTTTTTCCCAAAAAAAGTGCGTTTGCAAAACCACTGTGCAAATACCATGTGACATAAAAAATTGCAACAATCACCATTTCACTCCCTAGGGTCTCTGCAAAAAAAATAAAAAAAAAGTATAATGTTTGGGGGTTATAAATATTTTTCAAGCAAGAACACTGATTTAAACACGTAAACAAAAAGTGCTAGAAAAAGCCTGGTCTTAAAGTAGCTGGCCTTCACACTATATTACTGGAAGATCAGCTAGTGATCTTCTTAACCTCCCTGGCAGTATGATTCTGTCTGGAATTTTGTGCTGAAAGCGGTACAATTATTTTGCATGGAAATTTGGCGTTTTTATATTGTAGGCATGCAATTCTTATGAATAACTCACTTAAATCTGTCCGAACCAGAGTCTAGTAGACATCCCGGGTATGATAAAGTTTGAAACACAAAATCATAAATTATAATATAATAAAAATATATATAAAAATTATTCAATAATGTAATCAAATCAAAAACACAGAAATTTGCTCAGTTGCAGAATAGTCGCTGTCATTAAATTTAGTGTTTGATGATAAATTGTGATTCTAATTTATTATCTGTGTTTTCTAGCTGGTCTAAAACCACTTTTGACATAAAGGGACACTTTTTGTTTTTTTTTTTTTTTGAAAATGAGCTGAGTTGCTGAAAACTAGAAATATAGCGCCACATCCCTTACATCAAGTCAAAATTTAGTTCAAAGAACAGAAATGGGACTTTTAAGGCGCAAAAATACAAAAAGATTACATTGATAGAAAAAAGTTTTATTGAATTTCACAATATAACTTGATATTGCATAATTGACATCAAATGTCCATGAAAACGTTTTTTAAAAACCATACATCGCTAAACAGAGATGAACTTTTCATTTATTGCTCTTTTCTCAACATGTTTCACCCGAACTTGGGCTTCCTCAGGAGAGTTAGATAATGTCAATTAATATTTACTAGAATAGAAAAGATACAGTCAGAACATTGAAATACACAACAATTTACACTGCTTTAATAAGATAATGTAGAAATGAACATCACATAATTGAAAAGTGGGTGGAGCTAATAGGCTCAAATGCTGACCTGAAAGTCCCGGGAGAGGGCTCTGCAGTCCATAAAAATGTTGAATACATGGGATTGTATCGAGTGCATCATAGAGAGGGAAATAATGTCCAAAACTATATCAGTTTGGTAATCCATCTATGGGGTACATTAATATAGATACTGAATTTGTTAAGATATTGAAGAGAGAATATATAAGTGTATATTATCCGAAAGAATGGAAAAACCCACCTGGATAATGATTCCTTGGAAAGGTAATAGGAGCATATAAAGGAGCATACAAACAAAGTGCTCATAACTGCCAAAAGGAAATCCAAGTTTGAATCTATAAGAAATTTTAAAGGGAAAAGTCCTTTATCCATCTGGGAAGTTTTATACAGATATGGTTACCATCAGTAAACCGCAGACTGGTCATCATATGCCAGGTATATATTTACCTATGTTGAGGGTCTGCATCAACTCAGGGTGCCAGCCAGGACAGATAACTATCCAGAAAATAGGGAGGCCAGAGTGAGGTACCTAGAACCCCTTTAAATAGAGTAAAAACGAGGGGGCATTTTAGTGACCAGTAGCCGGACAAAAAACGGATGGCAAATAATCTGCTAAGTCTCTTACCTTTAACAAGTGTTGTTTGGGGAATAAACCTCCGCTGAGCTGCACAAGTGAAGAGCTCAATCAAATCCCCTTAAATAACCCTCTCCACCTGCCGTTTTGGCGCCAAAATCTCGGCGCCAAATGGTCAGGTGAGGACATGTGATGTCACTGCAGGAGCGCCAGACGCACAGGAAGTGACAGCCGTGAAACAGGAAGTGCCATCAACAACAGGAAGCCAGAACAGCTGACCTCTGTGCTGATAGCAAATTGAATCACAGGATGTAAAGCCACATCTGAAAGACTGTCAGCAAGGGAGTAAAAAGGGAAATGGACTGACAATTGCCAGTGCATGTCAGTGAAGGGATATTTGAAATATCCCTAGACTGAAAGTGATCAGTATGTAGGAATGTTTTTGGGTCACAAAACAGATCCATATATACTACCTCTGTTATCTTGGAACATGTAAATGTAACCAAGATAACGGCCGCAGTTTAGCGCAAGCGTTTTAACCCTTTGGTGACTGAAACGGCGCAAGTTAAGAGAAAAATAGACGGATGAGGTCTAGAGACTCCAAAAATAACGCCTCACGTGTCCATATGAGGCACTCAAACCCCATTTCAAAACATTTTGCTACAAATGTATATAAGGCTGCAAATATTGCTCCTTAAAGGGACCAGAACCAAAAGTGGCTGATACTGATTAAATACAGATACATTGGAGCAGTGGAACTGGCCAAAGAGCCCTCCACCAAGATCAATAGGCCAGCAAGCACCACACCAGACAAAAAAGGCGATGAACATCTGAATAATAATAAAATACAGTACAAGGGGTAAATAAACAGAATACACATAATAATAAACATATTTAGGTGAAAACCAGTAGTGTTCTCAGAAAAAGAGTGACAATGGCGATCTACCCCTATAAGAAGGGTTTGAAGCTCAGAGATTCATTCAAGCCAGGATGCACAGTGGCTCTAAGGTTATGAATCCATTTTGACTCTCTCTGTAAGAGAGTTTTATCAATATCACCTCCGCGATTGAAGTCTGGTACATATTCTAGCGCAAAAAACTTCATCTGTGAGATATCGTATGAATGATAGAGCCCCATATGTCGACTAATCGGGGTCTCCATTTTTTTCTTCTTGATAAGGGATACATGATCTCTAATTCTATGGAAGAAAGGTCGTTTAGTTTTCCCTACATAGAAAGCCTGACAAGTACATGTCATAAGGTAAACAACTCCAATAGTCTTACATGTTGCATAAAAGTTGGGCTTAAAGGTTTGACCAGAGGGCAGCATTATTTCAGTCGAATTGTTCAGTAAATCACAGAATTCACATTTTCCACAGGGGGAAGTACCTTTTCTATGTGTTTTTATTCTTGAGGTAAGGTGGCTATGAACTAAACGATCTTTCAAAGAGGTAGATTTGCGGTAGGTAATTTGTGGGTGAGCTCCCACATATTTTGAGAGGACATCATCTGTAGAAAGAAGATGCCAGTATTTTTCAAAGATATGGCGTACTTTTTTATGTTCACCGACAAAAGTGGTGATTACGCGGACTTTGGATTCAGATTTATATGGCTTCACTTGGTGGATTAATTGATGTCTATCCTTCTGTTTTGCTCTATTGTATGAACGCTTAAGGCAATTTTTACTATAGCCTCGTTCTAGGAGACGGGTTTGCAACGCTTTGGCTTCTAATTCAAAATCAGCCTCTTTGCTACAATTTCTTTTTAATCTTAAATACTGACTGAATGGTATGCTCTGGACAAGGGACGCGGGATGAGAACTGTCAGCATGAAGAATAGTATTGCCTGCAGAAGGCTTTCTGTAAAGAGAGGAACCAATAGTTTTATCCTCATTTACATAAATCTTGATATCCAAGAAATTTACAGTAACTTGATCACAGGTCATCATAAACTTGAGATTGTAGGAATTAGTTTCAAGACACAGTAAAAATTGCGACAGCTCATCCCGAGTTCCAGTCCAGACAATAAAGATATCATCAATAAATCTTTTCCAGATCAAAATATTCTCAAAGAAATGACTGAACTGAATGGCCGAGAATATCTCCCTCTCCCACCCCCCCAGGTACAGGTTGGCGTACGATGGGGCACATTTGGTCCCCATCGCCACCCCCTGCACCTGGAGGTAGTGGGAGCAGTCGAAGATAAAAATATTATTGCTCAAAATAAAGAGCAACAATTCTAAAACGAAATTATTGTATTGCCTGGCTGATGGCCCCCGTTCAGAGAGGAAGCCGTCCACAACTCGAGCCCCCAGTTTGTGGGGGATCGAGTTGTAAAGGGCCTCCACATCTATGGCCACCAACCAGGCTTCATCAGGTAGGCAAAGTCCATCCAAGGATCTCAGCAGATCAGCTGTATCCTGGATGTATGAGCTCAATGACTTGACATGTGGTCTTAAGTAATCATCAATGAGTTTACTAGCTGATTCTGTCAGGCATCCATTTCCCGAGATAATCGGACGCCCAGGGGGAAAAGAAGCATTCTTATGTATTTTCGGTAATGCGTACATAGTAGGTAGTCTAGGATTTTCAACAAGTAGGAATTCACAGGTTTTTTTATCAATTAAATTATTCAAAAAGGCCTGAGTAATAAGGCGTTTGTATTTATTTTGAATATATGAAACCTGAAAAACAGGAATGGGACGGTACCATTGGCGGTTGGATAGCAGATCCAGAACCATAGTTTTATAATTTTTTAGGTCCATTAGGACTATATTGCCTCCTTTGTCGGAAGGCTTTATGATCAATTGATCATTCATTTGTAATGATTTGATAGCTTGACGTTGTTTTGAACTTATATTGGATCTGCTATTCCAAGGTCGCCATTTGGTGTTTTGAATCTCTTTGCATACCTGTTGGGTAAACGCCCAAATATTTGGATTGCCCTGAAGGACTGGAAAACACCTAGATTTTGGTTTATACATGGAGGGCCGGGGGAAAACCGTACCTATACCAGTGTCAAGAGAGGGTAGAGGGCAAGCCCCTGGATCCTCCAATGGGAGATCCAGGGGGTTGCTCTCCTCCCAAAGTTCCATCAAGTCATTAATAGCTTTAACCTCCTTTATAGTTTTATCTCTCCAAATCTCAGCTGAGAATTGATCAGTCTCAGGTGCGATTTGTTGTTTGTCATAAATTGCCTTAAACATCAACCTACGAGCAAAAAGGTTGACATCTTTAATAATTTCAAATGAGTCCACCTCCTGTTCCGGACAGAAGGTCAGACCAAGGCTCAAGACCTGTGTCTGCTCCTCTGATAGGGGACAGGAGGATAGATTAATTATTTGGAAACTATCTTGTTTGTTATTTTGGGATTTGTCCCCAGAGTACTTGGAGGTTTCTTTGAGTCCATAGTCATTTGGGAGGTGAAAATTGGTGCGTTTTTTGGTTCCCCTGACAGGGGAACCAACAAGTGGTCCCCCGACGGGGAAACAGAGATTGGCTGGCTATGTTTGAGAAGAGGAGCATGGTTCACATTGGTTTGTGATAAATTACCTACTTCAGATGGAGGTTGGGAATCACCTACATTTGTCCCTTTCTGAGATCGTAAACCCGAACGAACATTGTCTTTCTGGTTTCTTTTTTCAGAGGATTTTAGTGATGAGAAACTGTATTTCCGTTTGTCAGTGCCTGCTTTTGAGCCCTGGGAAGATCCTGCTTGCTGTGAGGAAACAGAGGAAAAATTAGATTCTTTAGAATCAGAAGGTTCTTGATTAGAGTTAGTATTTCTTTGGGACGAAGTCTTTTTTCTTCGCGCCCCTCCCTCTAGAGGCCATTTGTAGGCAGTGTTTGTCTCATAAGAGAGTCTGTCTCTATAATATTTTTTATCCTTGGTTTTCAAAATCTCAGCTACAAATGCCTCTAGATGTTTTTCCAGGGCTAATTCAGATTCTTTAAAGGAAGCGTCTGCAAAGAGAGTTTCATTATCAGAATACAGTTTTTCAATATCACTATCAATGTTCGCGATCTCTCTGGAATAATGTTGACATAGGGACCCCATCATTGCAAAGGAACAGGTTTGTAAATTACATTCCCATTCAGTTTTAAATTCAGTCTCCTGAAGGCGCTTCCTTTAAAGAATCTGAATTAGCCCTGGAAAAACATCTAGAGGCATTTGTAGCTGAGATTTTGAAAACCAAGGATAAAAAATATTATAGAGACAGACTCTCTTATGAGACAAACACTGCCTACAAATGGCCTCTAGAGGGAGGGGCGCGAAGAAAAAAGACTTCGTCCCAAAGAAATACTAATTCTAATCAAGAACCTTCTGATTCTGATGAATCTAATTTTTCCTCTGTTTCCTCACAGCAAGCAGGATCTTCCCAGGGCTCAAAAGCAGGCACTGACAAACGGAAATACAGTTTCTCATCACTAAAATCCTCTGAAAAAAGAAACCAGGAAGACAATGTTCGTTCGGGTTTACGATCTCAGAAAGGGACAAATGTAGGTGATTCCCAACCTCCATCTGAAGTAGGTAATTTATCACAAACCAATGTGAACCATGCTCCTCTTCTCAAACATAGCCAGCCAATCTCTGTTTCCCCGTCGGGGGACCACTTGTTGGTTCCCCTGTCAGGGGAACCAAAAAACGCACCAATTTTCACCTCCCAAATGACTATGGACTCAAAGAAACCTCCAAGTACTCTGGGGACAAATCCCAAAATAACAAACAAGATAGTTTCCAAATAATTAATCTATCCTCCTGTCCCCTATCAGAGGAGCAGACACAGGTCTTGAGCCTTGGTCTGACCTTCTGTCCGGAACAGGAGGTGGACTCATTTGAAATTATTAAAGATGTCAACCTTTTTGCTCGTAGGTTGATGTTTAAGGCAATTTATGACAAACAACAAATCGCACCTGAGACTGATCAATTCTCAGCTGAGATTTGGAGAGATAAAACTATAAAGGAGGTTAAAGCTATTAATGACTTGATGGAACTTTGGGAGGAGAGCAACCCCCTGGATCTCCCATTGGAGGATCCAGGGGCTTGCCCTCTACCCTCTCTTGACACTGGTATAGGTACGGTTTTCCCCCGGCCCTCCATGTATAAACCAAAATCTAGGTGTTTTCCAGTCCTTCAGGGCAATCCAAATATTTGGGCGTTTACCCAACAGGTATGCAAAGAGATTCAAAACACCAAATGGCGACCTTGGAATAGCAGATCCAATATAAGTTCAAAACAACGTCAAGCTATCAAATCATTACAAATGAATGATCAATTGATCATAAAGCCTTCCGACAAAGGAGGCAATATAGTCCTAATGGACCTAAAAAATTATAAAACTATGGTTCTGGATCTGCTATCCAACCGCCAATGGTACCGTCCCATTCCTGTTTTTCAGGTTTCATATATTCAAAATAAATACAAACGCCTCATTACTCAGGCCTTTTTGAATAATTTAATTGATAAAAAAACCTGTGAATTCCTACTTGTTGAAAATCCTAGACTACCTACTATGTACGCATTACCGAAAATACATAAGAATGCTTCTTTTCCCCCTGGGCGTCCGATTATCTCGGGAAATGGATGCCTGACAGAATCAGCTAGTAAACTCATTGATGATTACTTAAGACCACATGTCAAGTCATTGAGCTCATACATCCAGGATACAGCTGATCTGCTGAGATCCTTGGATGGACTTTGCCTACCTGATGAAGCCTGGTTGGTGGCCATAGATGTGGAGGCCCTTTACAACTCGATCCCCCACAAACTGGGGGCTCGAGTTGTGGACGGCTTCCTCTCTGAACGGGGGCCATCAGCCAGGCAATACAATAATTTCGTTTTAGAATTGTTGCTCTTTATTTTGAGCAATAATATTTTTATCTTCGACTGCTCCCACTACCTCCAGGTGCAGGGGGTGGCGATGGGGACCAAATGTGCCCCATCGTACGCCAACCTGTACCTGGGGGGGTGGGAGAGGGAGATATTCTCGGCCATTCAGTTCAGTCATTTCTTTGAGAATATTTTGATCTGGAAAAGATTTATTGATGATATCTTTATTGTCTGGACTGGAACTCGGGATGAGCTGTCGCAATTTTTACTGTGTCTTGAAACTAATTCCTACAATCTCAAGTTTACGATGACCTGTGATCAAGTTACTGTAAATTTCTTGGATATCAAGATTTATGTAAATGAGGATAAAACTATTGGTTCCTCTCTTTACAGAAAGCCTTCTGCAGGCAATACTATTCTTCATGCTGACAGTTCTCATCCCGCGTCCCTTGTCCAGAGCATACCATTCAGTCAGTATTTAAGATTAAAAAGAAATTGTAGCAAAGAGGCTGATTTTGAATTAGAAGCCAAAGCGTTGCAAACCCGTCTCCTAGAACGAGGCTATAGTAAAAATTGCCTTAAGCGTTCATACAATAGAGCAAAACAGAAGGATAGACATCAATTAATCCACCAAGTGAAGCCATATAAATCTGAATCCAAAGTCCGCGTAATCACCATTTTTGTCGGTGAACATAAAAAAGTACGCCATATCTTTGAAAAATACTGGCATCTTCTTTCTACAGATGATGTCCTCTCAAAATATGTGGGAGCTCACCCACAAATTACCTACCGCAAATCTACCTCTTTGAAAGATCGTTTAGTTCATAGCCACCTTACCTCAAGAATAAAAACACATAGAAAAGGTACTTCCCCCTGTGGAAAATGTGAATTCTGTGATTTACTGAACAATTCGACTGAAATAATGCTGCCCTCTGGTCAAACCTTTAAGCCCAACTTTTATGCAACATGTAAGACTATTGGAGTTGTTTACCTTATGACATGTACTTGTCAGGCTTTCTATGTAGGGAAAACTAAACGACCTTTCTTCCATAGAATTAGAGATCATGTATCCCTTATCAAGAAGAAAAAAATGGAGACCCCGATTAGTCGACATATGGGGCTCTATCATTCATACGATATCTCACAGATGAAGTTTTTTGCGCTAGAATATGTACCAGACTTCAATCGCGGAGGTGATATTGATAAAACTCTCTTACAGAGAGAGTCAAAATGGATTCATAACCTTAGAGCCACTGTGCATCCTGGCTTGAATGAATCTCTGAGCTTCAAACCCTTCTTATAGGGGTAGATCGCCATTGTCACTCTTTTTCTGAGAACACTACTGGTTTTCACCTAAATATGTTTATTATTATGTGTATTCTGTTTATTTACCCCTTGTACTGTATTTTATTATTATTCAGATGTTCATCGCCTTTTTTGTCTGGTGTGGTGCTTGCTGGCCTATTGATCTTGGTGGAGGGCTCTTTGGCCAGTTCCACTGCTCCAATGTATCTGTATTTAATCAGTATCAGCCACTTTTGGTTCTGGTCCCTTTAAGGAGCAATATTTGCAGCCTTATATACATTTGTAGCAAAATGTTTTGAAATGGGGTTTGAGTGCCTCATATGGACACGTGAGGCGTTATTTTTGGAGTCTCTAGACCTCATCCGTCTATTTTTCTCTTAACTTGCGCCGTTTCAGTCACCAAAGGGTTAAAACGCTTGCGCTAAACTGCGGCCGTTATCTTGGTTACATTTACATGTTCCAAGATAACAGAGGTAGTATATATGGATCTGTTTTGTGACCCAAAAACATTCCTACATACTGATCACTTTCAGTCTAGGGATATTTCAAATATCCCTTCACTGACATGCACTGGCAATTGTCAGTCCATTTCCCTTTTTACTCCCTTGCTGACAGTCTTTCAGATGTGGCTTTACATCCTGTGATTCAGAGGTCAGCTGTTCTGGCTTCCTGTTGTTGATGGCACTTCCTGTTTCACGGCTGTCACTTCCTGTGCGTCTGGCGCTCCTGCAGTGACATCACATGTCCTCACCTGACCATTTGGCGCCGAGATTTTGGCGCCAAAACGGCAGGTGGAGAGGGTTATTTAAGGGGATTTGATTGAGCTCTTCACTTGTGCAGCTCAGCGGAGGTTTATTCCCCAAACAACACTTGTTAAAGGTAAGAGACTTAGCAGATTATTTGCCATCCGTTTTTTGTCCGGCTACTGGTCACTAAAATGCCCCTTCGTTTTTACTCTATTTAAAGGGGTTCTAGGTACCTCACTCTGGCCTCCCTATTTTCTGGATAGTTATCTGTCCTGGCTGGCACCCTGAGTTGATGCAGACCCTCAACATAGGTAAATATATACCTGGCATATGATGACCAGTCTGCGGTTTACTGATGGTAACCATATCTGTATAAAACTTCCCAGATGGATAAAGGACTTTTCCCTTTAAAATTTCTTATAGATTCAAACTTGGATTTCCTTTTGGCAGTTATGAGCACTTTGTTTGTATGCTCCTTTATATGCTCCTATTACCTTTCCAAGGAATCATTATCCAGGTGGGTTTTTCCATTCTTTCGGATAATATACACTTATATATTCTCTCTTCAATATCTTAACAAATTCAGTATCTATATTAATGTACCCCATAGATGGATTACCAAACTGATATAGTTTTGGACACTATTTCCCTCTCTATGATGCACTCGATACAATCCCATGTATTCAACATTTTTATGGACTGCAGAGCCCTCTCCCGGGACTTTCAGGTCAGCATTTGAGCCTATTAGCTCCACCCACTTTTCAATTATGTGATGTTCATTTCTACATTATCTTATTAAAGCAGTGTAAATTGTTGTGTATTTCAATGTTCTGACTGTATCTTTTCTATTCTAGTAAATATTAATTGACATTATCTAACTCTCCTGAGGAAGCCCAAGTTCGGGTGAAACATGTTGAGAAAAAGAGCAATAAATGAAAAGTTCATCTCTGTTTAGCGATGTATGGTTTTTAAAAAACGTTTTCATGGACATTTGATGTCAATTATGCAATATCAAGTTATATTGTGAAATTCAATAAAACTTTTTTCTATCAATGTAATCTTTTTGTATTTTTGCGCCTTAAAAGTCCCATTTCTGTTCTTTGAACTAAATTTTGACACTTTTTGGTTGCTATGGACAATCTCCAGTTTCCAGGCAGAAAAAAATATATTTATTATATAAAATGACATGCAGGGCACTGGACAGACCATTAGGGACAAAGGGGATGTGTACTTTTTGTATACAGTACGGTAGTCTGTAAGATTACAGTACT
Organism: Lithobates sylvaticus; assembly: GCA_028564925.1. Lineage (NCBI taxonomy): Eukaryota > Metazoa > Chordata > Amphibia > Anura > Ranidae > Lithobates > Lithobates sylvaticus. The sequence continues at coordinate 87,394,519 of CM053030.1, forward strand.
GTATGTATTTTGTGTTTTTTTACTTTTTTGAACTTGGCGCCGATCTCCGCTCCCGTGTGTCGGAACGTCGCAGAGAACGGAGATCAGCGGCACTCGGCACTGTGTGAATCGAGCGAGCAGACGGCGCGCTCACACAGCGGGGAGACATGGCAGGATCCAGGGGAAAAGGTAAGTAACTCCCCCCTGTATCCTGCGAGTCTGGCTCGGGGTTACCGCTTTTGGTACTGAAGTTCCCACCCCGAGCCAGACTCCGGATTACCGCCAGGGGGGTTAAATATGGCTGCTGTAGTCATACACAAGTAACTGTTCAACTTAAAGAGGAAGTAAAGGGATGTTTTTTTTTTATCTGACCTGCAAAAGTAAAGGCTTAATGTGCTAGTATGCATCGCATACTAGCACATTATGTTACACTTACCTGCAAACAAAGCCCTCATCGTCACTGCTGGAGGCCGCATCCATCTTTGCCCGTCTTGCTTCCGGGTTTGCAGACTCTGGCTGTGGGACTGGTATGTGCATGGGAGCCACCGGTCATGGCACAGGGTTCTGAAGAAACGTCATGGACAGCCATTCCTTCAGAGCGCATGCACCGATGGCGTAATCAGCTGCATATACAGTAAATATCTCCTAAACGACACACGGTTACACCTTATTATAGGCTTACCTATAGGTACAAACAATAAATGTGACTTTACTTTCTCTCTAACTCTGTAGGTTCCACAGTAGAATATGGCAGCAACAACAAAAGAAGCAGAAAAGTCCTGCAGCAACTATAATCTTGGTTAAACATTTGCTTGTTGCTAACTTTTTTAACTGAGAGTCATTAATGAAAAGTTCGCTGACACTCCAGTCATGTGCTTATTTATTAAGCTTCTCTCTGCCAAAGTGAACATACACTCCACAAAGTAAATAATAACTTTGCTAAGTGAACAGCTTCCACTTTTTTAGTAAATTAGCCCTACAGTTTCCTTACTCCTGAGTGTGCATAGCAGAATCAAAAAACCCATAGCTTCTACTGTCCTAATATCTAAGTGAAGGTCTTCTGAGTTCCATCAGCTTTGTGTTTTACTTCAAGTAGTAATAAAGTCTGTTCTACCACTTTTACCTACAGGCAAGCCTATAGTAAGGCTCACCTGTATATTACATAGTTACATAGTAGGGAGGTTGAAAAAAGTCCATCAAGTCCAACCTATGTGTGTGATTATATGTCAGTATTACATTGTATATCCCTGTATGTTGTAGTCGTTCAGGTGCTTATCTAATAGTTTTTTTGAAACTATCGATGCTCCCCGATGAGACCACCGCCTGTGAAAGGGAATTCCACATCCTTGCCGCTCTTACAGTAAAGAACCCTATAGTTACATAGTAGGTGAGGGAACTGTGAATACCTCGGTGCAAGCCGGAGAGGTTACCAGTGCATGCGCTCTGAAGGTCCGGCATACACGTGATTGGGTATCTTTGAAAAGTGAATTTTCACCACATTCACTAAGAGAAAATTCTCTTTCAATGTGGGCAGCCTTTTTTCCTTTAGTAAATCAAACTCTCTGTGTTAATACATTTAGGTATATTTGAGGAGACCATTCCAATTTCAGTTATAGCAGTTAAAAGGAAGGATTAATTCTTATTCAGTGATGTGTGTTATTTCACATCCTTGTACTCGATGTACATCTAGTACATCCTTGTACTAGATGTAAGGCCTCATTTCAACTTGTGGTTGGATGCGTGGTGGTGGAAGCACACAGCTGAGCCACATTTTTACTGCCCCAACCGCTCCATCTTAAAGTGGTTGTTAACCCACTTTCACATTTTAATGCAATCCGTTTTGTTTCCTAATACTGTGCCTCCCTGTCTCTGTGTTTTATTTAAAAAAATCCTCCTTTACCATATTTCACGGCGGCTCCCGGCTCTCATGTCACCGGCTGTGTCTTCTCTCTGCCCGTCTTGCAGAAGCAGGGAGCGGGGGCCAAGGTTTCCCTGCTGAAGTCTGCGGGACGTGAGGAGTAGAGAGGAGACACGGCCGGTCACGTGACCAAAGGAAGCCGCCATGAGATATAGTAAAGGAGGATTTTTTTCAAATAAAACATAGAGACAGCAGGGCACAGTATTTGGAAACAAAACGTATAGTATTAAAATATAATGTATATTCCTGTAGCAGGAGGGGGGTGGGGGTGGCACTGCATGCAGACAGGGGAGGGGGGACAGAGGAGACAGACACAGAAGAGCAGGCTGCGGGTGACGGAGGTACCCAAACAGACCACGATGTCAGGGGCCTAGCAGCTATGATTAACGTGGTCTGTTTGCAGAGGGGAGGAGAGAAACTGGCAAGATCAGCCAGGTTTTTTAGGTGTTACAGGGGTCCAAATTACACAGCACAAGCACTGTACTGTATGAAATGCTTTAAAGGAGCAGGATCCATATTTTTTTTTTTTTTTGTTGGGTTAACAAATGCTTTAAGCTGCATAGACAGTGGATTGTGATGGACCTATGTATTGCATTTTGGTTTGGAAAAGTTTACATTACCCGTTCAACTGAGGGCTCGTATACACTTATGTTGCCTTCTGTAAAGCAACAGTAAGGATAAAGTTTGCTGTGCCACAAATCGCTGAGGCTCCTGCATACAGCCCCCATCCACTGTTTTTGCAGCATTTACAGACCGCCTACCGTCGTTATACGTCAGTACTTTGAAGAGGAATATTGTTGTTATGGCCGCAGCTAGCTGCCATAACCCCATTATCCTCTTCTTCAGCGGGCGGTCCGCTTTCAGATAAAAGTGATCTCTACTGGGGATTCGCCGCAAGATCACTTTTATCGGCGGTGGGAGAGGGGCCCCCCGCCACTTACCAGAGCTGTCAGCAGAGGCGGAGGCGATCGGATGTTTTCCCTAGCCTGACATGGAGACGAGTGAAGGGACGATGGCCCCCAACAGTTTCCATATCATTGCAGGGTGGAAGCGATGTCTAAACGTCGCTTCCGCCCATAGCTCTTAAAAGGGCCATTTTTTTTTGTATTTTTTTTTCATGACAATTTTTTTTTCTATTGCATTTTAGTGTAAATATGAGATCTGAGGTCTTTTTGACCCCAGATCTCATATTTAAGAGGTCCTGTCATGCTTTTTTTCTATTACAAGAGATGTTTACATTTCTTGTAATAGGAATAAAAGTGACACCATTTTTTAAAACAGCGTAAAAATAAAAAATAAAAAGGTAAAATAAATAAGAATTTTTTTTTTTTAAACGTGCCCTGCCCCGACGAGCTTGCGTGCAGAAGCGAACCCATACGTGAGTAGCGCCTGCATATGAAAATGGTGTTCAAAGCACACATGTGAGGTATCGCAGCGATCGGTAGAGCAAGAGCAATAATTATAGCCCTATACCTCCTCTGTAACTCAAAAACATGCAACCTGTAGAATTTTTTAAACATCGTCTATGGAGATTAAAGGGTAAAAGTTTGTCGCCATTCCACGGGTGACATGTTCGGTATCAATTTACTCGGTGTAAAATTATCTTTCACACTATAAAAAAAAAAAAAACATTGGGCTAACATTACTGTTGTCTTATTTAATTTAAAAAAAATGTATTTTTTCCTAAAAAAGTGCGCTTGTAAGACCGCTGCGCAAATACTGTGTGGCAGAAAGTATTGCAACGACCGCCATTTTATTCTCTAGTGTGTTAGGAAAAAAAAAAAGTATAATGTGTATTAAATCTGTAATCTGTATTAAAAAAATGGGTGATACTATTTTGCCTGTAGAAGTAAATAAGTGGTTGGTATGTTTTAAGAAGCATGTCTCCAGTGACCCTTGACATAGACTGCACATGTATCCTATCAATGGCCATACCCACTGTGATGATTGCAGTGATATTGGACAGTTACTAAATGTTTCATGATAATTCCAGCAGAGAGGATGGTGAGGTTATGGGACATACTGAAAAAAATCAGCAGGTATAATACTGTCAAGCATTTCTCTGTGTGTCTTCTAACAATAAGAACATACTACCACGGAGGAGAAAATCATAATGTACATCTAATGGGCTGATTGGTGGGGTGTTCAGCGTAACAAATGACAGTGTCTTAACTGAATCAGGATCTTGTTGCCTAGCAATAGTAAATCAGAAGATATGTGGCAAGTTAAAAGGGCCAATCAATGCAGAGAAGCTTTTTCGATGGACCAGCTACCGGCTTTGGAGATCTCTTGGAGATCCTGGAGGTTCCATCTCGGTCCACCCACTTTCTGCAGCCATTTTTAAAAAGTGCCAATTTCTAAATTCTTTACATTTCATTATACACTCACCGCCCACTTTATTGCGTACAGCTTGCTAGTACCCTGTTGGACTCCTTTTAGCATTCAGGACTGCCTTAATTCCTCATGGCATAGATTCAACAAGGTGTTGGAATGATTCCTCAGAGATTTTGGTCCACATTAATATGATAGCATCAGGCAGTTGCTGCAGATTTGTCGGCTTCACATCCATGATGTGAATCTCCCATTACACCACATCCCAAAGGTGTTCTATTGGATTGAGATCTTGTGACTGTGGAGACCACTGGATTACAGTAAACTCATTGTCATGTTCAAGAAACCAGTGGTGAGATGATTTGAGCTTTGTGACATGGTGCATTATCCTGCTGGAAGTAGCCATCAGAAGATGGGGACACTGTAGTCATAAAGGAATAAATATGGTCAGCAACAATACTTAGGTAGGCCATGGCATTTAAACGATGCTCAGTTGGTATTAAGGGGCCCAAAATGTGCCAAGAAAATATCCCCCACACCATTACACCACCACCAGCCAGAACCATTGATACAATGCAGGATGATCCATGCATTCATGTTGGTTATGCCAAATTCTGACCCTACCATCTGAGTGTCGCAGCTGAAATCGAGTCTCATCAGACCAGGCAACGTTTTTCCATTCTTCTATTGTTCAATTTTGGTGAGCCTGTACTAATTGTAGTCTCAGTTTCCTGTTCTTAGCTGACAGGAGAGGCACCCGGGGTGGTCTTCTGTGGCTGTAGTCCATCTGCTTCAAGGTTTGATGTGTTGTGCATTCAGAGATGGATTCTGCACACCTTGGTTGTAATGAGTGGTTATTTGAGTTACTGTTGCCTTTCTATCATCTCAAACCAGTCTGCCCATTCTCCTCTGACCTCTGACATCAACAAGGCATTTTTGTCCACACAACTGCCACTCACTGGATATTTTCTCTTTTTCGGACCATTCTCTGTAAACCCGAGAGATGGCTGTATGTGAAAATCTCAGTAGATCAGCAGTTTTTGAAATACTCAAACCAGCCCATCTGGCACCAACAACCATGCCACGTTCAAAATCACTTAAATCCCCTTTCTTCTCCCTTTCGGCTCGGTTTGAACTTGCGCAGAGTTGCTGCCATGTGATTGACTGATTAGCAGTTTGTGTTACCAAGAAATTGAACAGGTGTACCCAGTGCCGGCCCAAGACATGGTGATGCCTGGGACCCAGAATAAAATGCTGCCCCCCCCCCCCCCCCCCCAAAAAAATAAAATAAATCATGCCCACCAAAAGGCCCCCACATTCATTATTTTATATCATGATAACTAAAATGAAATTAAATCTTTGAGGCACTGTAAGGCCCCTTTCACACGAGGCGGACTCCGCTTCCACGGAGTCCGCCTCTGTCCACCGGCTCAGCGGGAGATCTCTCCGTTGATCTCCGCTAAACGGGCGGATGACAAGTCCCTCTCTGCTCACTGAGCAGGGAGGGGCTTGCGAGCACCGCTGGTCTCTATGGAGAGATCGGATGAAAACGGACAGTGTGTCCGTTTTCATCAGATCTCACCCGATCCGATCTGCCCGCGACGGATCTGGACGTAGAGCCATACGTCTGCTTTTGGCGGATCGGACCGGGTCGGATGTCAGCGGACATGTCTCCGCTGTCATCCGACGCTCCATAGACTAACATGGAGCGCCCGTTCAGATCCGCCGTCAAAACTGACAGGCGGATCTGAAAGGTCCGTCCATGTGAAAGGGGCCTAAGAGCGGTGAATACACCGCACCTAAACCGTCCCGCCCATTGAAATCAATGGGCAGCACCTCCGAAACGCTGGCAAAGCGCCGATGCAGCAGTGCTTTGCTGGCGGCTTTAACCCTTTTCCGGCCGCTAGCGGGGGTTAAAAGCTAGCGGCCGAAAAGGGCCACAAAAACGACGGTAAAGTGCTGCAACGCCTCAGTGTGAAAGTAGCCTTACTGACAATCTGATCTATCTTGCACAGAGAGGGAGTTGAAGCACAGCAGTAATTAATCTATTTTATGCCTGTTCCCAATAAAATTCACCACTATTGCATCTTGATTAGAAGTCATCAAAATAATTTTATAGTTTGTATGTAAAAAGCATGTTTCTTTTGTAAATCTGCATTATCATTTACAAACAGTACAGAAGAAAAGGCCTCATCAAAGTGTTTCCAGGGAAAACATGGGTACAATAGAAAGATTAGACACATTCAATCCAGCTTGAGTCCCTTATTAAAAAATCTAATGCCCGTACACACGAGCGGATTTTCCATCAGAAAAATCTTGGATGGTTTTTCCAATGGAATTTTGCTCAAGCTTGTCTTGCATACACACGGTCACACAAAAGTTCTCTGAACTTTGGACTGTCAAGAACGCGGTGACATACAACACTACGACGAGCCGAGAAAATTAAGTTCAATGCTTGCGTTGAATTGTTTCTGGGCATGCGTAGGAATTTTTGCGTGTCGGAATTGCTACAGACGTTTGAACTTTCTGATCGTAACTTTTTCCGACCGAAAAATTGAGAACATGCTCTCAATCTTTTGCTGGCTGGAATTCGGCCAGCAAAAGTCCGATGGAGCATACACACGGTCGTAATTTCCGACCAAATGCTATTATCTGTCTTTTGCTGGCCGAATTTCCGATCGTGTGTGCGCGGCATTAGAGAGAAATCATTTGAAGTTGTACTACCAATCAACCTAACTCACCTTGTTTTTCAGATAGGCAGAGAGGCTGCCCAGGCTCAGCTCACACTCTGTCACGGGCACAGCCGCACAGGCAGCTCTCCCCAGACCCATCCTTCCCTCGCGCTGGAGATGGAAGAGGTGGGCGGAGCAATTGATTGGCGCGGAGGCTAAGCGCTGTGAATGCTGGGGTGGCCGCGGCCTCTGATGTCATTGGTTGCTAGACACCGGGCGGCAGGCGATTCTAACAACCAGTGCAGGAGACAGCGCACAGTGCACAGCTGACCAGCATCCGCTCCTCTCTGCTGTGCTCCTGAGAGTCTTGCTGACTGATCTGGGATTCCTGGCGGTAACTTCTTGCCGGCCTGGCTGCTGCCCCCTGTTAAATGCCGCCTGAAGCCATGGTCCCATTGGGTCCCATGGTAGGGCCGGCCCTTGGTGTACCTAATAAAGTGGACGGTGAGTGTATGCAGTCACTTAGGGGGAGATTTACTAAAAGAGGAGAGTGCAAAATCTGGTGCATCTCTGCACAGAAACCAATCAGCTTCCAGATTGTATTGTCAAAGCTTATTTGAACAAGCTGAAGTTAGAAGCTGATTGGCTACCATGCACAGCTCTACCAGATCCTGAGTGCTCCAGTTTTAGTAAATATCTCTCACAATCTAGACTTTATCATCTTTATTTTGTGATGACAGCTGGAAGTAGAGTTAGAGAATTCAGTAGGGAGATGAAACCGCTGAGCTTCCAAAGAGAGTTAGGTAAGTGTTGTGAGTTGCACAAAAAACATTGCAATTTGATTATTAATATTGGTTGGATGTCAAAAAAAAGCAAACAGCCAGATCTCGTTTTGTTTGAGTACACAAACTGCAAAGTAATTATGATTTTCAAATCTCAGGATTATGTCTACATACCCAGTTCATGTTCTCTTGTTTAGATTATTGATTATAACAGCATCGTAATTCTCAAGCCAAGTAGGATATTTGTTGTATTAGCATGTGAAATTCATGCCACCAAAGTGGCAGGGTTAAACCACCACAGCGATGACTGGAATAAGCAAATACTTAAACATGCATTTTGTATATTTACAGAGTGAATGTAATAATCAGCTAAACAAAATAATACTTCAACTGCTAATTGTCTTGAAGCGCTGCCAGATTAGCGACTTTGAGACAGCATTATAAATGACATTGGAAAGCGCTGGCACCAATTCACAAACCTCTACTCATACATAACAAAGGCCAGAGGTTTAGAGCATCTACAAAATAATTGCTGGTGTTTTCTGCAGTCTCATTTCATAATCAATTCCAAGTTGAAGAAAAGTGCTGAGGATTTTTGTACAGTCTGCTTTTGGTGATTGTCTATCATGTACACAATAAACTTCAAATTTCTGAGTTAGCCTATCTGCCATTTAAAGAGTTAATCTGATGACGAGAACCAACCTGCCAAGGGCATGCCACTAATTTATTCTGCCTAAGGCAATGCCAATGATCGCTATAGAAGGATCAACTTGATGGACACATTCACTGGAGACTATCCACCAGATGTGTGACTTCCAAGGCAGCTGCAGTTCATCTCAGGCCAACCAGAATGACTTACGTTGCCTCTTCCCCTGGAACAGTGGTTGGAAACTGGAAGCCTTCACACAGTTACTAATGACTCCCAGTCTGAGTCAAGACCTTTGAAGAAAGAATTACACCTAGAAAAATGCAAAAAGGCCTTCAAAAAAGTGGCAGTTAGCAACACAATTGTCAAAATAGTTTCTTGGATATGATAAGAGACCACTAGGACCATCCTGCATGGGACTTAACCACTTCAGCCCCGGAATGTTTTACCCCCTTCATGACCAGACCATTTTTTGCGATACGGCACTGCATTACTTTAACTGACAATTGCGCGGTCGTGTAACGCTGTACCCAAATAAAATGTCAGTTTTTCCGCACAAATAGAGCTTTCTTTTGATGGTATTTGATCACCTCTGCGTTTTTTTTTTTTTTTTTTTTTTTTTTGCGCTATAAACAAAAAAAAGAGTGACAATTTTGAAAAAAAAACGAATATTTTTTACTTTCTGCTATAAAACATACCCAATACAAAAATGTACAAAATCGAATTTGTTCATCAGTTTAGGCCAATATGTATTCTGTTACATATTTTTAGTAATACAAATCCCAATAAGCGCATATTGATTGGTTTGAGCAAACGTTATCACATCTACAAACTATGGGATATTTTTATGGCATTTTTATTTATTATTTTTTTTTACTAGTAACGGCGGCGATCAGCAACTTGTAGCAGGACTGGGACATTGCAGAAGACAAATCGGACACTAAGTGACACTTTTGACATTTTTTTGGGAACCAGTGACATTATTACAGTGATCAGTGCTAAAAATATGCACTGTTACTGTACTAATGCCACTGGCAGGGAAGGGGTTAACTCCAGGGGCGATCAAAGGGTTAAGTGTGTCCCTAGGAGGTGCTTACTAACTGTGTGGGGGATTGGACCGACTGGGTGAACACAGAGATCCATGTTCCTACTTAGCAGGAACACAAGCTCACTGTGTTCTCCTCTGTCAGAACTGCAATCTGCCTTGTTTACAAAGGTAGATCGCCATTCTGCCTCTCTGGGGAACGATCGGCGGGTCCTGGCGGACATCGTGTCTGCCAGACTCGCTGATTGGCTCCCCCTCTGCCCCCCCCCATCTATTGCACAAAATAAAGGCAAACTTTTTTTGGACAGAGTGGGGAAGGATTAGAACACCTATTAGGTTTTTATTGCTGTCTGCGGTCCCTGTTAGGGAGATTGATCCTCTCTATTTGTCCTATTTACCATTATCATTGAAAGTGAAAGTAAAACAAAAGCCCACATTTTGGGTTGCCCCCAGAAAAGTAATAGCGAGGAAATCTTCCAATGGGGACCCTAGTTCTCGTGACCTGGGGGTCCCCAGGGAATTCCCTTACTTTGCAGGGATTTCCTCTCACTTCCTGTTTTGGCTTTAGGACAGAAAGTAAAAGGGAAATCTCCCCAATGGGACACAGACGGCAAAAATATAAATCGGACAGGGGTTATAACTCTCCCTTTCTCTATCCAAAATAAAAAAAAAATGAGGGTAAAATAATTTCCTGGCCTCTATGGAACTTTGAGGCTACCTTAGGCAAAAAGGCCGGATCCATCGTAAATACTATCCGATCCGAAAATACCTGAAAAAAAACAAAAAAAGAACGGAGGTCTAATTGACAGAGTTTCTAGCTCGCTCACCCTCCTGGCGGTTGCGACGGCCACCAAAAAAACTGTTTTAAGGATCAACAATTTTACAGAACATTCCTCCTGAGGTTCAAAGGGACCTCCTACAAGGGCCTGTAAAACCACGGACAGCTCCCACTTTGGGAATGGTGGCCCCTGCACCGGTCCCTGCCTACTTAATGGCCTGAAAAACCTGAATATCCACGGGTTGGATGCTAAGGCCTTTTCTAAATATACTGAGAGTGCTAAGACTTGGCTTTTCAGAGTGCTGAGGGCTATACCCTTTTCTGCTCTGTACTGCAGAAATTCCAGGACGACCACTGGAATATGCACCTCAAGGAGCGTTCCACACATCAATCATTAAAGCACTTCCATACTTTTTGGTAGCGATAACCAAGCAGCGAGGTTCCATTGTTCTACCTGAGAGCAATACACTAGGACCTGAAAGAGGAGATCCTCTCAGATGGGTAGTATCTACAGTAAGGCGACTCCACAGCTAGTTCTTTTAGAATAGAAAACCATAGTCTCCTGGGCCAGTGTGGTGCAACAAGAATCAGAGGTGTTCTCCATTCTGAACTTCCTCAGAACCACTGGTAAGAGAACCGGCGGTGGGAAGGCATAGCACTTGGAATAGGTCCAACTCTGTGCCAGAGCATCCACCCCCAGCGCTCCGTCCCCCCTTTTTAAGGAAATGAATAATCCAACCTGCGTTTTCTCTCGAGGTGAATAGATCTACCTGCAGGACTCCCGTCTCTGTGTGATCATTTTGAAGACCTCTTGATTGAGGATCCAGTCGCCTTCTTTTAGTCTTTTACTGCTGAGGAAGTCGGCCACCTGATTCAGTTCCCCTTTCAGGTGAACTGCCGAAAGGGACCAGATGTTGCTTGCAAGTCAAATTCAGGATTTCTACTGCCAGAGACCACAAGGTTCCATTTCTTGTCCCCCCCCTGTTTTTTTATGTACTTGACTGCTGAGAAATTGTCGGACTTGACTTGTATATGATGTCCCTGCAGCTCTTCCTGAAAGGAAATGAGCGCTAGAAGCTCTGTTCTCAATTCTTTCCAGTTCGATGACCTCTTCACATCCTTCCTCTTCCAGGGGCCTTGTACCAGCCGGGGGCAAACATGTGCTCCCCACCTTGTTCCTCTTGCATCTGATGTCACTACCTTGGTGACCGGTAGGGTCCACAACTGCCCCTGGTAGAGATTCCCCACTTATCTCTACGACCAGAGTGATCTTTTCACCTGTGTTGGTATGCGCACCAGGGTGTCCAGAGACCTTTGACTCCGGTCCTATACCTTCAGGATGAACATCTGTAAGGTGTGAAAGTATAACCCCGTCCATTGTACCACTGAAATGGCGGAGGTCAACAGCCCTAATGCTGACATCGTCTTACTGTGATCAATCGACTGTACTGCAGCCATTTCATAGTGTCCTGTATTTTCTGCACCTTTGACGGGGCAAAAAAACTTTTTGTTGTGTTGATTCCAGCATGTACCCCAAATATGTGATCTGCTGGGAGGGGGTTCTCCAGGAAGTCTCTGGTGTATTTCAGATATTTAGTTAATTTCGCAGAAGAGGACGCAAAAAGGAACAGATCGCCTAAATAGGCGTATTCAGAGATGCCCCTGATGCAAAAAAATGCCAGCGCTTCCGCCATGACCTTCGTAAAGATCTGGGACAAGGAGGATAGGTTGAATGGAAGCACCTGAAACTGCAGGTGGACTGTTTCTTCCTCAGTTCTTATTGCCAATCGGAGGAAATTTTGACAACTCTGAGTGATAGGAATGTGTAAGTATGCATCCTTTAGGTCGGGGTCGGCAACCCGTTGACTGGGGGGCTACCTGTCTACCACGGGCAGGTGACAGGTAGACCAGGAACAGGTCTGCGCCGCCAACCCCCACCATTTACTTCTAGCTGATGTTTTTTTTCTCCGTCCCCAGCCTCCTCCGCCGCACCTTCGGTCCTTCTCTCTCCCTCCCCTCCATCCTCCCCCGCCGCTGTCATTAGTGCACATCGGATAGCGAGAGGCAGCACAGCTCAGGATGGAGGGTGGGGGAGGCACTGACCAAATTAACTTTTCCAGTTAACCCATCAGTGACTGGTTGCTAGATCTAAGCAACCAATCACCAGCTTGTTAATATGAACAGTCACTCTGCCAGCTCCCACCCTTGTCCACAACTGTGCTGCCTTTCAGTCTCCTGTGTGCACAGGTAGGATGCAATCCTGATCCCTGAATTCTGAGCACAAAGCACTCCTGATACCTGCATTCTGAGCATAGGGCACTCCCAATCCCAGCACTCTGAGCGCAGCACACTCCTGGTCCCTGCATTCTGAGCGCAGCGCACTCCTGGTCCCTGCATTCTGAGCGCAGCGCACTCTTAGTCCCTGCATTCTGAACGCAGCGCACTCCTGGTTCCTGAATTCTGAGCGCACTCCTGGTCCCTGCATTCTGAGCGCAGCGCACTCCTGGTCCCTACTTTCTGAGCGCAGCACACTCCTGGTCTCTGCATTCTGAGCTCAGCGCACTCCTGGTCCCTGAATTCTGAGCGCAGCGCACTCTTGGTCCCTGCATTCTGAGCGCAGCGCACTCCTGGTTCCTGAATTCTGAGCGCACTCCTGGTCCCTGCATTCTGAGCGCAGCGCACTCCTGGTCCCTAATTTCTGAGCGCAGCGCACTCCTGGTCTCTGCATTCTGAGCTCAGCGCACTCCTGGTGCATTTGTGATCTACATTTGGGGTTACCAATGTATTATCACCCGCAGTAGATCACAAAGGCAGTGTGTTTTGAACACGGTGCAGGAAACACACATGGAACATGCCTTTCTGGCATCGCGTTCTGGTGTAAACTGGCCCTAACAACAAAACATTGTGCCCAGTGATCTTTGACTTCATCAATGTTGATCAAGTAGCTCTCCATCTGTCCAAGGTTGCCTACCCCTGGTTTAGATCTATAGATACCATATAGTTTGGAGGAAGTAGCGCTTTTACCGACCATATTGAGTCCATACGGAATCTTCTGTAGGTTACTGACAAGTTTAAGGGCTTTAGATTTATTATCATCCTGAATTTTCTGCACCACGAAGATGTGATTGTAAAAGCCCCTACCTACTTCCTCCGATGGTACTCTTCTTACAACCTTTTGCTCCTCCAACTCCCCTAGTGCCTCCAGAAGGCCTCTGGCCTGTGATGAAACTTCTAGGTGATATCCCCTTCTCACAATTTTTTTAAGAAATTGGCTGGAGGAGATTGCTTCCCACTGTGGGAGGAAAGCCCCCAATCTTCCCCCCACCGTGATCGGTTTGTCATTGAGTTTTGCGGGCTTGGTCAGGAGAGTGCAAAATTGCTCCTCTTTTGCCCTTTGCTCTCTGTCCCCAGGGAATTTTTTGGCTTTTGACCCTAGGTGCTCCAAAGCAAATTTGTGCCAGCGACCTTCTTTTAGTCTGTTGCTGTAGTTTACTGTCTTTTTAGTATTCCTGTCCACTGTATGATCTAGTATCGCCTCTAGCCCTGAACCAAACAGTAAGTCACCTGTGAGAGGGATTCCACATAGCTTGGTTTTGGATGCGCAGTCCTCTTGCCACGTTTTGAGCACTAGAGCTATCCTGGTGGAATTGGCTAGAGCTCCAGATAACCTTGCGGCTATCTGGACTGACTCTGCTGATGCTGTCCCTTCTTTATTGTGAGCCTGAATTTGAGTCAGCCAGAATTTCAAATTGCGGGCCACCACTGTCACAGTCATAGCTGATTATAGCTGATAGCTGATTTTAAACTCTCAAAGTGGAATCCCAGGATTTTTTCAAAAGAGTGTCCATAGCATCTGACAAGGCCCCCATATCCTCGAAAGCTGTGTCTAGTTTTGGATTTTTATTCTAAACTGATGCTGGATCCTTTGAAAAAGGGAAACCTGCGATACAGCGCCCTTGAGAAGAAGGGTCTCCTTTCAGGATTGTGCTGTTCTTTTTTTACTCACCTCCACCAAGACCTCATGGACTGGGAACACTCTTCTTTTCTGTTCTCCTAGGCCCTGGTACATTTGATCATGAAGTGATAAGGGTTTCTTATCTGCTTGAATCCCTAAGGTAGTATACATAGCCCCAAGGAGATCCTCCACGTCTTCCACTGAGAGTTTGTATTGAGAAGGTTTCCTGGCCAGCCTTTCTCCTTCTGAGTCTGCTTGGGAGCCTAAAGCTGCACTATCTGGCTTCTCCTTGGCTTCCTCCCTGGAGGTCCCTGGTGTGCCCGGAATTGTGGAAAGATCCACCGGTGTTGCTGGAGCCAAAACCTGCTGGACTGGAGGAGGAGGAGCCTGATGCTGCGCAAACTGAAATCCTGCAATAAGCGATTTAAAAGACCCAAAAGCCACCAGAGGAGGGGGTCACAGTTAAGGGGATACTTTCCCCCTGGGTCACCTTACCTTGTTGTGGCTGAAGCTGGCATCTCCCGGAGCAGTCTGGTTCACCTCTGCTTATGACATGCTTCCTTTTTAAATGTGCCGCCACTGAAGCTTGGTGCTGTCTCTACAACATACTCCGCTCCACTCCAGCCTACGTCTTGCCCTCTTCAATGTCCCGCGGCTGGAACCAGAAGCTGCGGATCAAAGGGAAGTGCCCGCCTCCAACGCAAATGACGTCACCCACCACTTGACCTGTCTCATAAACTACATTGCAGCCACAGAGCCTGGTAAAATGTCTGCCCGCTCCCACCAATGCCCGCACCGGACCAAAAAATGATAGGCACTGCACAGAGACTCAGCCACACCACAATTAAGGGGGCCAGACAGCTCCCCCCACCTCCCTAGGTGACTGCCAGAGCTTCCTACCGCACTCAAAGAAGCTGGGGTAGCAGTGTAAGCCTCCTGGCAGTTGTCCAAAAGCCTCTGCCCCCCTAGGACTATCAGCCTCCCTGCCAGAGGAAACAACAATAACTGAGGAGCCAGCAAGGGAAGTTCAAATTTAAAGGGGGCTGGCACTGTGTTTCCCATGGAAGGGAGGAGCCAAGGTCTCTCAGGTGGCTGTCCTGAAAGACGCTAAGGGGAAATATAATTTTTTTGGCAGGTAAAACAGCTTCCCGTTTTGATATGTATTTTACTTGTGTATTTAGCTGATTGCCTGGAATTTAGCATAAGGACCCATTCACAACACTGTACTGTAGTAACACATTGCATGCGTTGGTGTGCTGCACTGTTATTCATTGGGAATGGCAGCTCAATGGACCTTTACAATGTACCTGTGTTCAGTAGTGTATTTAGGTTTTGTGCTGCCCTAGGCCTGACTAAACTCGTGCACCCCCTAATTTAAATATGACCCACCCCTTCCTGTCAAGGCCGCACCCCTTGCCATTTAAGACCCACCTTGACATTTTCGAGTGGGGACACTAGTTCTGAGGGCCTGGGGCAGGGGGGCAATGGATTTCCTTAATTTGCATAGATTTCCTCTCACTTCCTGTTTGGCTATGGGGCAGGAAGTGAAGGGAAATCTCTGCAATGAGACAGGGACTCTGAAATGGGACAGGTGTGGTAAAAAATAAACTGACAGGGCCTATAACCCTCCCTTATTCTTTCCAAAATGAAAAAAAAGTGTTGCCCATAGTTCTACTTTAAGCACAAATATCTGATAATTTTATGGAGAGGGCTAAGAAGATATAATCATGCCAATGGTGCAGCAGAAAACATATAGCACAGTGAGGACGGTTTTTGGTCCAGGATGAGAGGACAGTCAAAATTAGAAGACACCTCCCACAGTTGCGGGATGCCGGCCGCCCGCATACCGGAAGCAGTGCAGTCGCTTTATGGGGGCGCTAGACTAATTTGCCTCTCAGCCCAGTCCGCCCCATAAGACTGGCGCTACACTAACAGTGCAAGCCGGCGGGGACTCTTTCCGTGCTGCCCCCCCTGCAAAGTGCTGCCCTAGGCCTGGGCCTTGTCGGCCTAGGCCAGGATAGAGCGTTGCCTGTGTTGCCCCGTGCGCTAGCATGAATGCAGCAGGTCATATGAATAGGTTACCTTAACATAACACATTAATGTGCAATGCAATGAGCATTCATTAAATGCACCACAATAGACCTGACTAGTGTAAATGGAACCTTAAAGAGATAGCTGACCTCACTAACCAGAGATCAAGCTTTCCTATTGCATTGAACAATTTAATTAGAAAATCAGATAAATCAACAAGAATTAATTTTTTTTTAATTTACTTGATTGTATGCATTTTTTTTCCAATTACAGCTCATGTATGACATCTGCCTGAATTCCTGGACTGCAGGATGCAGATCTGCAAACAAATATTCAAGAAAACCAAGAATTTTGTAAAGTGCAGATTTAGTTAGCTTTTTTTCTAGCTCTAGTCGATATTTGCCTAATAGAACCCCTTGGGTTTCTGAGCTCTCCACTCGGGAAACAAGCTGAAGATGCAAGGAGGTGTCTGTTGTAAAATTTGGGTGCCAGTTTACTAGAATAAGAGTCAGGCCCAATTCCAATCTATGAATTTTTAGTACTTTTTGCAGATTTACACTACAGAACGTGTTTGATAGGAAACTAAATGGACTGGAGTTCAAATCTGCAAAAAGCACTAAAAATGCATAGGTGTGAATCAAGCCTAACTCAGTGATGGATTAAGAATGAATGGGGCCTTTTATAGGACATAAAGGCATCATCTCTTCTTCTTTCTATCTCTTTTCTCTCTCTTCTCAGTTTTTAGTCTTTCCTTTTTATTCTTATTTTGGATATTATTATTATTATTTTTATTATATATATATATATATATATATATGTATATATTTTTTGACTAGAGTATCTTTCCTTGAATTACCTAGGAATTGACAGGTTTTTTACATTAGTATGTCTTACTAAATATAGGATTTTTTCCTGGGCTTAATCCAGTGAGAACATGATGTTGTATCCATGTTAGAATCTACAATTTTATTTTGTCTGGGCAACTCGAAAAGTTAATAGTATTATATCTTGCTTCTCAGAAGTTATATAGTAAATTCTATTAGTTCGAGGGGGGGGGGGGGGGGGGGGGGGGATATCTGCACCTCCTTGGACACAGCTTGATCCCGTTTGGGGTGTCGGAGGGGATGCGGAGTTCCTACCCTTCTTGGAGTGTTCTGGGATATAGCATACAAATGAGTTGTCACAGCTTAAGTTACATACTTATTTCTTACTTTGTTAAATTCTCAATGTTTCATTGGTATGTTAACTAGTCACATTTGTTAGATTTACTGTGAATTCTTCTGTAATGATTTTACTTTGTGAAAATAAAAATCTTAATGAGAAAGAATGAATGGGGCCCTAGGCAAAGTAGGAGCTTTTGCTTCCCATCCCCTCATCTATGTATGTTGTTTTTGAGCGTTTCTGCCGTGCTTTTTGCGGTGCTTTTTGCATTTTTGGACACGTGTTTTTCCTGCGTTTTTACCACGATTTGCTTTTTGCGTTTTTTTTACACTGTATATAGCTGGTTGCTAAGGAGGGGGCTGGGAAGCCGGCCACCGCGTCCTTAACAACTGATGAGTCATCAGTTGTCAGCGGGCTTCCCACTTAATGTAAAAAAAAAAAAAGAATTGCTGGCTAAAAAAAAAATTGAGAGAAAAAATGGCGTGGGGTCCCCCCCAGGTCCATACCAGGCCCTTGGGTCTAGTATGGATTCTGAGGGGACCCCCATGCCAAAATAAAAAAAAAATGGTGTGGGGGTCCCCCCAAAATTCACACCAGACCCTTATCCGAGCATGCAGCCTGGCAGATCAGGGAACCATACCAGGCCCCCACCCCAAAGCACCTTGTCCCCGTGTTGATGAGGACAAGGACCTTTTCCCGGCAAACCCTGACCGTTGGTTGTCAGGGTCTGTGGGCTTATTGGAATCTTTGAGCCCCCTTTAATAGGGGGCCCCCAGATCCCGGCCCCCCACCCTATGTGAATGAGTATGGGGTACATCGTACCCCTACCCATTCACATGGGGAAAAAAGGCATAGAGAAACAGACCCATTGTCTGTACTGGTATGGCCCCATCAAACACCAGCTGCCTTAGGGCTCTTTCACACGGACGTGTCCGTGTACGGAGCCCGCTCTGCACAGCGGGGGATCGATCCGACGATCCCCCGCTGTGCAGGAAGATGACAGGTCTGTCTTTGCACTCTGTGCAGGGACGGACCTGTCAGGACCTGTCAGAGCGCTGCTCTCCCCTATGGGAGATCGGATGACGACGGACCGTAGAATCCGTCATCACCCGATTCGATCCACAGATGGATGGAAAAATAGCTTTTTCCTCCGTCACACTTTTTCGGATCGGAGCTGGTCAGATGTCAGCGGACATGTCCCCGCTGACATCCGTCCCTCCATAGCGGTCTATGGAGGGTCCGTTCAGGTCCGCCAAAAAAACTGACAGGCGGACCTGAACGGACCGCCCGTGTGAAAGAGCCCTTACAGGTATACTTTAATGTTTGTCTTTTGATGCAGCTAGATTTTTTATTTTTGTATGGAATATCATGGAGCAATATAAGCCACCTTCAGCTTTTTTGTCTAGGAATTTTAAATCATATTGGTGTACATATGCAACTTACAAACAACCAGTTCTATTGTCTTCACAATGAGCTTAAAATTCTTTACAGATGGCTGAGCCGACTCTGGTACAGAAATGTCAACAGCAACAGCTCCCACACCCAGCAGCTCATACCGTGTATACCTTGGGAGCCACCATGGCGAACCATAGTGAATTACATTTCAACTTTTTTTTTTTTTTTTTTAGAAAATGTATTGTTTAAATGCATAAATGAAGAGAATAAAGGTATATTTTTGTTGTGCTGCTTTACATCACCCCTCTTTCTTTTTTTTTATACATCTCAGTAACATTAGTGAAAACATTTGTTACTAGCAATTTGTTTTATTCTTCCATCTCAATTAATGACCCTTGAAATAGCAAGCTCATCTGCAAGATGCTCCAATTGATCTTGGTCGGTGCATTTATACCTCTGTGCTTGTTTTTGTCTGTGGCAGTTTCATCCACCCAACATGATGTTAATTATCATTAAAAAGTAGTTAAAACAGGATCAGCTGCTCCGCTCTAACCAGATCCCTGTAGACCTATTATCCAAAGTGACCAATCTTCATTTGGATCAGCTATCTGACTGTGCATGTGGCACATCAATTTAATGATAGATGCTTGTATGAATTATGACAAAAGTATTTATATATAAACATTACATATACACACAGAATATATAAATAAATAAAATATACACATAATATGAAAAAAATCCGGGTTTTCTGCACTAAATTTATTGAAAAATAGAAGAAAAAATATATACAAATATTTGTATACTGTATATGTTTTCTTCTATTTTTCAAAAAATTTGAATGCAGCAATCCCAGACATTTTTTCTTATATGTGGCCTGTGGGAGGGCCTGATTGCATGCACCTGGAAGACAGCTGAGCGTTGCTTGCTATACCCGTGTATATGTATATATATGTACACAGGTAGGCTGGCTTCACACTGGGGCGGTGCGGGGCGGCGACGGTAAAGCAGCGCTATATTTAGCGCTGCTTTACCATCGTTTTTCCCGCGGTATGCGGCCGCTAGCGGGGTGGTTTTAACCCCCGCTAGCGGCCGCAAAAGGGTTAAAAACCTCCGCAAAGCGCCGCTGCAGCGGCGGTTTGCGGGCGGTATCCCCGCGGTTTCCCATTGATTCCAATGGGAAGGAGCGGTATAGGAGCGGTGAATACACCGCTCCTTCACCGCTCCAAAGATGCTGCTAGCAGGACTTTTGTTGCGGTCCTGCTAGCGCACCGCTCCAGTGTGAAAGCCCGCCGGCTTTCACACTGGAGTGAATGGGGCCGGTTTTTTCAGGCGGTACACAGGCGCTATTTTTAGCGCCGTACCGCCTGAAAACCGCCCCAGTGTGAAAGGGGCCGTATAGCGAACAACGCTCAGCTGACATCCAGGTGCATGCAATCAGGCCCTCCCACAGGCCACATATAAGAAAAAATGTCTGGGATTGCTGCACTCAAATTTATTGAAAAATAGAAGAAAACATATACAGTATACAAATATTTGTATATACGTTTTCTTCTATTCTTCAATAAATTTGAGTGCAGAAATCCCGGACTCATATTCTGTATATTTATATAAAACAGGTAAGGATAGTAAAAATAAATATAAATATACATATATATATATATATATATATATATATATATATATATATATATATATATACACACACACACACATAATATATATATATATATATATATATATATATATATATATATATAAATATATATATATACACACACACACACCTATACATATATGCACACATATATATACATATATATATATATATATACACATACACACATACTAAGGAATTTGCGTAGTGTATTGCAACCACAATATTCAAGACAGTTTTTTAATACTAAAAGCAATAGTAATAAACCAAAAAGTGATGACCCAAGATTTTATTGGTCTAGACACAGGAAAAAAATAAAATACTATGGAAAGAAGACTTTCAGAAAAAAATTAAAAATAAAACTGCTACACCGGCTTTTTGTAATTTATTGTGATTTAAAAAATCGATTTTCCAATTTAATCTACAGACAGCTCTGATTTTCTAAAACTGCTCAAAATTCTAATGTTGCTTCCTTGCAATATGGCAAACTGGTGATGATTAGATATTGGTCCTTTAGACCCCCTTATCAAGCCATTTCCTAGTTTGTGCAGCACCCTCCCAAACAGGAAAGAACTCCTAAGGGCTCTTTTACACGGGGCGGATCAGTGCAGATCCGCCCCGTGGATATCCGCTTGCTCAGCGGGGATCGCCGGAGTGATCTCCACTGAGCAGGAAGATGACAGGTCCGTCTCTGCACTCTGTGCAGGGACGGACCTGTCATAGCGCCGCTCTCCCCTATGGGGGATCGGGTGACGACAGACCGTAGAGTCCGTCGTCATCCGATCCGCTCTGCAGACGGATGAAAAAATAGGGTTTTCCTCCGTCTGCAGAAACGGACCATAGCGGGCACGGACGAGATCGGGTGTCAGCGGATGCTCATCCGCTGACACCCGCTATCCCATAGGGATACATGTATGTCCGTTTTGCATCCGAAAACGGATGGATCAAAAACGGACATACGGACCGTCCGTGTGAAAGAGCCCTTAATTATTATTGTTACTTGTAAATGGTACAGGAGATTACATGGTGGGATTCTCTGCCCCCTATCATGGAACAGTCTTTATAAAACAGAACTGTAACTCATTATTAGATTTTTATTCTGAAGGATAATGTGGAGAATGGAGGCCTACTGCAAGCTCTGCTTACTGATGGCCCGTACACACGGTCAGAAATTCCGACCACAAAATCTGTCGGATTTTTTCCGACGGATTTTGTCCGACACTGGTGTTGCATACACACGGTCGGACAAAGTTGTCGGAAAATCCGATCATTCTGAGCGTGGTAACGTTCGTTGCATAAGACGGAACTACGTAGAGGCTAGTAGCCAATAGCTTTGGTCTCGTAATTTGATCTGAGCATGCGTGGCACTTTGTCCGTCGGAAATTCTCTACACATGATCGGAAAAAGTCCGATCGGATTTTGTTGTCGGAAAATTTGAGAGCAGGATCTCAAATTTTTTCTGACGGAAAAAGTCAGATGGAGCCCACACACGGGTGGATTTTCCGACAACATGGTCCGATCGGACATTTTCCGTTGACCATGTGTATGGGGCATTAGAAATAGTAAGGGCGTCCAATGGATCCCTTCCCACTACTAATTTACTATATATCAGGTGGAATGCAGTTATCTACCTATTTAGCAACAGAATAGCTATCACATTTATCCCCAAATAATTCCAAACAGATCTGATACATTTGTGTAATGTATAGGGATATATGCAGTATATTTTAGGGCAGGGGTCTCCAAATGCTCTAAGCAAACATTGAGAGGCATCACAAGGCTCTTTACAGATCAGAAATATGACAGCACCTCTCCTTTTCTTGTTTGGTATTGTGTACACGAAATCAGGCATCACAGTATTTTTAATAGCTCAGTCTAGTAGCCGTTTTCTAACAAAATCACATGACACAAGGCATTTAGCTTCTACAAATGGCACTATCACTCAGCTGTGCCTATGTCTAAAGCCAACCATAGACGGTCCGAATCTCAGCCGGTTAAGCAGGAACCGGCTGAGATTCGAACCGTGTATGGTCAGATCGATCAATCAACTTGGGTACAACCAGCCTGCTGGATTTACTTGCGGTTGTTGCTAGCAATAATCGCTGTCTTCTCCTGGTGGAAACAGCTTCCCCAGGCTTCTGCTGCCCCCTCACCGGGACAATACAATGTCTTGGCAGGAGGGATTCCCCAGTCAACACTGTTTGTGTTGATGGGTGAATCGTGCACATTTCTTTCCTGCAACCCGCGGTGGTTACAGGTAAGAAATGTGCACAATCTATGGCCTGCCTTAAGCTTAGTACACACTGGGTTGAATAAAAAAAAACTGTCAACTCAGGTTGGAGCAGCTGTACTAACAATCTGGTATTAGTACAGTGATCCTCCCTGCTAAGCTTTTGTGTTCTGACAGGCCCCCGCCAGAACACTCTGGTCGGCGCTCTCAGCCATTGGTTGAGAGTGCCCAGTTTTCCAGCATGCTTATCCGACGGATGACGGCTGCCATACACACATGTATACTAGGCTTACATGATATGTAAATGTAGCGCCGGGCTCCTGACGAGCACACGATATCTGTTTTATACATTTAATGTTCCTGAAACCACAGTTAGGTTTAGGGGTTAATTGTACTAAATTATGGTTTCAGTACCAGTTTGGCTGAATTGCACTGTGTTCTGCTTGGCCATAGGTGTCATTGTCACCTCTGGCAAGTATAGGAACGCAGTTTGGCTGGACGTATTGGGTGCCAATCTATCTGGGAACCAGTGAGTGTGTCGTCTCGCTGTGCATTCTGGGAGAAGGTACTGAGATCACATGCTTCTGGGTTCCGGTCCAGAAGATCTTTCTGTCTGTTTGGTCCTGGTCCTCCTGACCAGCCTTCAGGGGCCCTCATGGCCTGGGGTGCGGATCCATCCAATGCCCAGCAACTGAGAGAGCAACCGGGGGAGGACTCTTCAGAAGAGGGCAATGCACAAGGCTGGTACCTCGGCAAGAGCCTGGAAGCTAAGTTGAAAGACACCAAGTGAATCCACGCTCGTACGGTATCGCCGGACCGGCTACAAGATACTGGTACCATATGAGGGTTCTTTAAGCTTGTTCATATCCTTCTGTTACAACCAAGTCTGTGGCAGAGACTTTCATTTACAAGTTCTACAACCAAGTCTGTGGCAGAGACTTTCATTTACAAGTTCTTCAACCAAGTCTGTGGCAGAGACTTTGCTCTATCTGAATAATCTATCGGCTGCAAGGCCTAGTGGGAGGTGGTCTATCAGATAGCTGCGAGAATCCCGTTGTGAATGGCTATTCTCTGGATTCTATAGTGAGAGACATTCAGTTTCAAGCAGTTACAAGAGTACCTGAACTTCCTACCTAAACCCTTTATCTCTATTGAGAGATTGTGTTTGTCTACCAATTTTTGCAAATAAAAATCCCGAAGTGGATCCAGTGTCAGTTTCTGCAATTCTTTGGTCCATCTACCTCTGGAAACCCCTAGACATCTACGAGGTCAAGAAGGTAACGGTAAGCCCAAATTAAACCAGCAGCTCCTTTGGAGGTAAGTGCTACATAAATATAGCCCTTGACATATATGATCAAAAAACAAATATATAAATATAGTATATGGTATATGATTTTTATTGATTGCCAAAGATTCAATTTAGATGTAGTTGTCCATAAAAAAAATGTATGAATTAAGGAATGTAATTATTATTTTTTTTGGATGATTAAACATGAGATTTACATTATACAGTGTCTTTGTCTTGAGTGTTTTATTAGATAATGATAATATGCCAGCAGTTTTTTTACATTCTTTTTTGTTTAATTTACAAACCTGTTTCCAATTTACACATTTTGCGTTGTCTTATTACTGAGATGATGTGAGCTTTTTACACAAAGTCTTTTAACCTTTACGTGTTTTAACACCTTTTGGTCATCTGAAGCTGCATATCTTGTCACAGTGCGGAACATTAGTCTGGTCATTTGTCACCCACTTTAATTTTATGATGCACACGCAAGAAAAATGTATCACTAATGACACAAATGAATGGCAATTTAGTGACAGTAAATCATACCTGTCAGTGGGATTGTCAAGACAGAGCAGAGGGGAAAGCTCGATAGTGGCAGTTGAACTCGGCTGGAGTCACCCTGATAGGCCCTGTCACTTCTCCCATTCATCAAGACAGGCCAGGCTTCCTGGATGGGTAGGCAGATGGGGCAGCCCTTCAGTGCAAACACCTGATATGGAGCCATTCGTCATCTGATAACATGATGGTTCAGCAGCAGCTGGCTCTCTGCTCTGCAGCCTGACTACACATGTGATGGACCGGAGCCAGAGAAGCAGGCCTGGCCTTCCTACAGACCTCTGATAGGATTTACAGTCCTGTGCTGGACCAGAGAACAGGTGGACGCTGATAGAATGAAGCAATGGCCATGTGTTGCCAGGATCGGAAGACATTTATGATCTCCCCTTGCTGAACACCAGACAGACTGCAGTCACTAGAGAAGGACATTTAATAGCACGATTCAATATGAACATGTAGTAAATTGGCTTTCCATTATTAAATCTAGCCACAAAAGTAAATTCAGTTAATACAGTTTAACAAAATGCATTCATTTGCATGAATGCAAGGACAAAAGTGACGTAATCTGCATAGGTAAAATGCATTATCTGCATACATGCAGTTTAGCAAAGTGCAAACTAATATAAATCAGTGCTCAGTGCACTAAATAAAGAAAAAATATACAGCGGGTAAAATAAGTATTGAACACGTCACCATTTTTCTAGGTAAATATATTTATAAAGGTGCTATTGACATGAAATGTTCACCACATGTTGGTAACAACCCATACAATCCATACAAAGAACCCAAAGCAAATAAGTTCAGAAATGAAGTTATGTGTAATAAAATGGATTGACACAGGGAAAAAGTATTGAACACATGAAGAAAGGGAGGTGCAAAATGACATAGAAAGCCAAGACACCAGCTGAAATCTTTCAGTAATTAGAAAGCAATCCTGCCTCTTGTCAGTGCAAATTAATATCAGCTGGTTCAGTCTCAACTGATGGCCTATAAAAAAGCGTCTCATTACCAAGGTGTCACGCAAGAAACATCTCATGATGGGTAAAAACAAAGAGTTCTCTCAAGACCTTCACAACCTTATTGTTGCAATACATACTGATGGCATTGGTTACAGAAGGATTTCTAAACTTCCGAATGTTCCAGTGAGCACTGTTGGGGCCATAATCCAGAAGTGGAAAGGAAATAATTTCACCATAAACTGGCCACGAGCAGATGCTCCTCGCAAGATTTCTGACAGAGGAGTGATAAGATTTATCAAAAGAGTTGTCCAAGAGCCAGAGAGACCTAGAATTAGCAGGTACAATTGTTTCAAAGAAAACATGTACCATGGCCTGTATGAACGCTCGCCACGCAAGACTCCATTGCTGAAGAAAAAGCATGTTAAAGCTCATTTAAATGTTTGTTGCACAACATTTAGAAAAGCCTGTGAAATACTGGTAGAATATAGTCTGCTCAGATGAGACCAAAATGTAACTCTTTGGATGCCATAATGCACACCGTCTTATCACCCAGACTGCCTCTTTGTTTTCCTTCACCCTTTCTCCTTTGGGGTATTGCATGATTTTCATGCGATTTACAACTTTTTTGTTTTCTCTTTATGTGATATAATTCCCATCGCTTTGTATCTACTATTTTCACTTTTTCAGGCAATAATGGGTGTTGGATTCCTGGTATTGGTCTACTTCATACACTTTCATGCACCATTTTCCCTTTTTCCCTAATAGGGATCTCATGCACTGTTATTTAATACACATATCACTCACTTTTTTAATTTTAATTTACTTTTTACAGCCCCAATTTGTTTTTTTCAATCACACATGCTCACCCATATATCACAGCCTGATGCATGACCATCCTTTGGAGGGTTTCCTGTTGGGCTGTCTGTCGCCTAACATACCATCTAACATACCATCTCAGCTCCCTGAAAAGATGTTTCCCATGTGGGGATACTCATGACCTCAGTACCGTATCAATTGCACATGGATACCCTGTAAGTATTATATAGGGTGGTTTACTCCTATTTCGTTTTATATATATATTTTTTTTATATATATATATTGAGACTATAATAGACCAACTAGAAATGCATAAATATATCATTACAGAGATATCTTACACGTTTACACGCTTGCTCCTGATGAGTGAAATCAAGTCACGAAACGCATTGAGTAAACAGATGTCGTGTTTAAATCTTATACTGTATCCTACCATGTCATTGTGGATTCTGTTCATGCATTATGTATTTGACTATATTCCAATCATGTGCTATCAAATTTTGGGCTATCCATTTTTTGGATTATTTATGAATTATGTATTTATATATGAAATAAAGTTTTTCATTCAATATTTTACTCTTATTTTATGCAGGTATTTAATTATGTGTGTAGTATATCAATTTTCTATCAAATATGAATTACTATGAAACAAATGTCTTACTTTTTTACACACATTATAGATATGTTAATTATAACTCCACACAACATTTAACCCTCCGCGTACTTGATTCAAAGTCCCGTTTCCTTGTTCTCCCTTGTATAAAACACCCCCATACCAACAGTGAAGTTTGGAGGTGGGAACATCATTGTGTGGGGTTGTTTTCAGCATACGGTACTGGCAAACATATCATTGAAGGGTGAATGGAAAAATGTACCAAGACATTCTTGATAAAAATCTGCTGCCATCTACCAGGATGATGAAGATGAATTGAGGGTGGACATTTCAGCAAGACCCCAAACACAAGCCAAGGAAACTCTCAATTGGTTTCAAAGAAAGAAAATAAAGCTGCTAGAATGGCCCAGCCAGTCGCCTGCCTTGAATCCAATGGAAACATCTATGGAAAGAACTAAATATCAGAGTTTATAGAAGAGGCCCACGGATCCTTCAAGATTTGAAGACTGTTTGTGTGCAAAAAAGGGCCAAAATCACAGCTGAGCAATGCATGCGACAAATTTCTCTAAACAGGCATCTTGAAGCTGTCATTACCTACAAAGGATTTCGTAGCAAGTATTAAATACATTTCAGTTAGCGTGTTCAATACTTTTTTCCTTTGTCGTTCCATTTTATTACACATAACTTAATTTCTGAACTTATTTGTTTTGGTTTCTTTGTATGTATGAATTGCACAGATTGTTACTGACATGTGGTGAAAATTTCATGGCGATAGGACCTTTAGAAATATATTTACCTAGGAAAATGGCAACGTGTTCAATACTTATTTTACCTGCTGTAAATAGGAATACAATAATTGTGCAAATATTGTAATATGTGCAGAACTACAGTGTAAAAAAAAGTACTAATATACTGTATATGCTGTGCAAATAAAATCCTTATAATGGGCAAATCCTTTCATAGTGCAGTTCAGTCTTCAAATAACTCATTCCCAGGAGCCCAACAATAAAGATAAGTGTCCAAACACAGTTCCTCAGTAGAAATAAGCCATGTGGCCATATTATGTCAATGACATCACCAGCATCCCTGTCCTTTTGTGTACGTTAGCTGCTGTGGCTAGTGGGGATGCAATTACGTGACAGCTTCCCACAAGTTTTTCCAAACTGAGTTTGAGTTTGGAACAAGTTCAGACCTAACCCAACTCAACCCATTCCCGAACCTCAGCAGCATTAATCAATGGGTGGTGTTTGAGATACGTCATTTCCAGTAAGCTTGAACCCAGGTGGAGCGCAAACTGGCGATTCCTATATAATACATTTTGATCCCTGTCTTCTTTGACGTAAGTGCAATATGACCTTCTTTTTTAAATAAATTATTTGAAATACTGCACCATGAGAGTGTTCTTTCCTCTCCTCTCTATATGGCAACACTGGAGCTTTGAATACGCTCTCTCTCTCTATATATATATATATATTGAATGGATGACCGCAGCGGTTTGAATTAATTCCTGTGACCTCATATACGTATCTTGGATTTTTCCATATGTGTAATTTCACTTCCTGTAATATGAGTCAATTAAGTCTGGTGAGTGTATTGTGTGTCTGCATGCTGGTGGAGAGGAACCTTTCCTATACTCACTGAGGTAAAAAAAAAAAGGGGGGGATACTGCGCTGTTTTAAGTTTAAGCAAATGGAGCGGCTAGCATCGCCGAAAGATTATCGGTGTGGAGAAATTGGTTTGTATATAAATGCAGCGCTAAAGGAATAGTTCTTAAAGAAAAGTACTATTGTATGTAATTAGGTATAATGTCATATATAAGGTATATGTAAGGCAAAAAAGAAGGAGGGGGGGGGAGGAGAATGACTCCAGGTGTAACGTGTTACCACCCCTACTTAGTTAAAAGTTATATAAATAGAGACCATAAAACCTTATGACATAAAATTGATGCAGAAACCTAATTAAAACTGTATAAAATGATACACTAAAAATTATTGAGAATAAAACAGGTAAAAAATGCACATGTGATTAGATAGTGGATTAATACCAGGTGATTCGTTTTACGTGGTAAAAAAATTTCGTGACATAATAGGCAGATAAAGATATCGTGACGAATATGCAGATAAAATTATAAATAAATATGAGTAAAACTTGGTGACAAAACTCAATAACAGTTGAGATAATTAGTGCTGAGTGAAAATATTATACACTTAAGTGCATAATAGTGAAGTCCATAAATGACTGGTGATCAAGTGGATAACACTGTTCAAACAGGTGATTCTGTTCAGTGTGCTAGGTGGGGTGATTGTTGTCTGATGGTTCTCTAGCCTATAGGAATAAGGCTTACCAGATGCTTTGGACTTGAAGGGGCATATGCCTCACAAGTCACAAAAGCTTAACGTTAGGGGGCTGGCGGGTCTCTGCTCCGCACGATGACTCCAAAGCCTGTTCAAATGCCGCTTGGATCAGTGGTCAGCAGGGAGGTAGTCAGCGAGTGGAAAATGGGCATCAATGGTCCACGTATTCACACGTATTAAAAACCATGAGAAAAGAAAAACTTTGCATAGTGTGATACCGTTTAGAAAGGTTTTTAATAGTGTAAAAACAGTTTAAAAACACTCACATTTAGCTGGTATAAAACAGGCCTGTTTGCAAATTCGAATAGAAGGGGTCAGAGAGGACGAAGGGGCAGCTACCCCACTCAGAACAACTACCGCTATGATTATGAGGATTACCAACAGAGAGGCTCACCCGCTCGGTATTATGATCATCCTTCTAACTATTCAAACCCTACTTATCCTAACTATCCACCCATTCCAACTCACAACCGGTATTTACCTCTTCGTGACAACTATGACGACGCCATCTACCCACATCCAAACGCCGAATATGACCAAGCTACATATGGTTATAATCAAATAAACCATTTTCCTACTCAGGATTTTCACGGGGACCCGCCAAACAGAAAAAGGGGACCCGACATAAAAGAGGATGTAGAGGAGGGCGGCGGATACAGAGACGGAAAGCGCAAAAGAACTTAACCTGTCAAGGTGTCTTTAATCTAAGCAAGGTAAAACTGACTGAAGATGAAAAGGCAGTACTAGACAAAGGCCTAAAATTCGCCCCCCCTCAGAAACTCAACAAATTTGGAACATTCATAGACGTTCATAAATTCATACGGAAAATAAATATCCAACGATATATTATCTCTAACCCTATCAGAAACCATACTAGAGCAGTAATGTCAGGCAGAGTTCATTCAGGCCTACTAAAAGATTTAGCCAAACTTCCTCCCAAGCGCATACATCAAAATCCCCTACCCAGTGCAGGAGTTAGATCCTTGTGTGACAATAAGGACCTAGTGATCCGTCCGGCCGACAAGGGTGGAGGAATAGTCCTTTTGGACAAATCTGCTTACATGAACTAAATGTACAAGATCCTTAGTGACGGCAGTACATACAAATAGTTACCCACCAATCCAACAACGAAATATAAAAAAGACCTCACAGAACTGGTAACCAAAGGCTTTGACTCTTTTATCCTAAACCGCAAAGAAAAATACTTTTTAATTCCAGTAGCACCCAGGATACCCACTATTTATTATCTACCAAAGATCCATAAAGACGCAATACATCCCCCTGGATGCCCAATCATTAGCGGCATCGATTCAGTCACCTCAAGAATCGGGAAATATATTGATCACTATTTACAGCCTATAGTCCAAAAAACACCATCATACCTGAAAGACACGAAACACGTCATCAACAAACTGTTATCAGTGCCTATAGAGGAAGACTTTATTATGGCTACCGCAGACGTAGCTTCCCTATATACCTGCATCGCACATTCACATGGACTAGAGGCAGTGAAAACCTTCCTGGAACGAGAACCTACCCTTATCAAAAAACAAACTGATTTTATCATGGAACTTTTAACTTTTGCAACCAACCATAACTATTTTTGGTTCAATGGACTGTTTTATTCACAAGAAAGAGGAGTTGCCATGGGGGCCAAGTTTGCCCCCAGCCTGGCGAATATTTTTATGGCCAAATGGGAGGAGGATGTCATCTACACCAATATAAGGCCAGAGTTAAAACTATGGGCAAGATATATTGATGACATCCTCCTCCTATGGAAAGGATCTCAGGAATCCTTGGATAACTTCTTCTTATCCCTCAATAATAATGATCGGGGCATTATATTGACCCATGATTCAAGCCAGAACCAAATCCACTTCCTAGACCTAGAAATTCAACTATTCGAAGGCAATTTCAAGTTCAGCACTCACTTCAAGACTACAGATCGCAATGGATTCATTCCCACCGACAGCTGTCACCATAGGAGCTGGCTTAGATCCGTCCCAAAACGCCAGTTCCTTCGATTACGGAGAAATTGCACTGACCTAGACATGTTTAAGTCACAAGCCAACACCCTCCGCGACCGATTTAAGGAAAAAGGCTACAACATGCAAGATGTAGACCAAGATTTAAAGAGCGCTTTGGAAATGGATAGAACATCCCTTCTGGCAGATAAACCTTGTGCTGCACCTGATGACAAATTCAAATGGTCCTTTCTAACTGGGTACTCAGTACAACATAAACAAATAAAATCCATACTAGTCAAACATTGGAACATCCTAAAAAATGACAAGGTTTTAGGTCCACTTTTGCCAGACAATGCTAGGGTGATATATAAAGGGGCACCCTCACTTAAAAGCCAAATTGCGCCCACAATTATCAACCCCCCTATTAAACAATCTTTTTTCCATAACCTTATAGGCTACTACCCCTGTAAGAGGTGCATAGTTTGCCACTACAATACGAAAGGAAGATGTACAACAAAAGAATTTGAATCTTCTGTTACCAAAAAAAGATACCCCATTAAGCAGTTTTGCACATGTGCCACCACTCACGTAGTATATTTGATAACTTGCCGGTGTTCAAAACAATACGTTGGTCGCACCATCCGTTCATTTACGACAAGAGTATCAGAACATATTTCCAAGATAAAAAGCGGAAGTATTAAACATACTGTACCAAGGCATTACCGCCAATTCCACAACAGAGACCCAAGAGGCACTCAGTTCACAGTTATAGATAAGTTTACAGCTCCTTGGAGGGGAGGAGCCAAAACTACAGGGGTCTCACAAATGGAAACTTTCTGGATATATGAATTGCAATCCTATACGCCTTTGGGTATGAACATTGACTGGGATATAAATGCATTCATAAATAAAGCATGACATCCACCTTCATTTTTCTTGCCAATTTTAAACACTTTAACTCTATTCGTTCATATATACACACTAAAGATAAATTAATCGATTTTATCTATTTTTATCAATAGATAAATTAATCGATTTTATCTATATTTATATTTTTATTCTGGACATACACATTTATTTTTAGGGTATTTTACATGGATTTTATATAAATTAACCAATATACATTTCCGGTTTTATTTTTTCCATATAGTATATTATATATTTTTATATAATTTATTTATTATATAAATTTTCACTATTTATTTCCCAATATGCTCCAGATAATAAATACCCTTTCTTCCTTATATATTGTACTTGTAGGCATATTCAGTACATGTTGCACCTATATGTATTATGGTAACATGAGTGTCACCCCATCGTGAGAACTGATTATCAAAAGTGTTTACCATTCTATTAAATCGTTAAATTTTAAGTAAGCATTGAAATTTAATACAATCCCACTATCCTATGGTTTTTGGCCATGATTGCTTTAGACTTCCTGCCTCCGTTTTTGGTGTCAGCAGAGAATGTCTTTTGAGTGAATCCAAGGACCCGGATATGCAGTACTGGCTTCTAACCATCCAGGACTGAAAACGAGGCTTGGTTCCGCTCCCACTTCCGGGATATGACGCAATGGCGCCACGCCGGCCCCATAGGAAAACGAGGCTTGGTTAAGAGCAGCAGAGCGTCCACACACTGCCGCCCCATTGAATCCACTGTGAGGCCTGGTTTAACAGGCGAATCACGTGGGTGGGACGGCAGAGACGCGATGACGCTGCCTCCTCTAAAAAGGTCACAATTCTACACATATCTGGCCCCAAATAAACCACACAAAATGCAAAACGGGGGAAATAAAACATACTGTCAGGAAAGCCCCTCCAGCAGACCTCCCAACATCTCCAGGAACAGGAGAAACCCCCTGTTCAGAATAGACCCTCTGCGCCCACACAGGCGCAACAGCGCGTCTGACAGCGCGCACGGACGCGCACGGAAACATGCACGTGCACGCGCGGCGCCGGGCGCGCGCGGTAGCGCGCACGGCCACCCTGACATTGTTTTGCGCCAAAAGCGCTATTTAAACCTGCTCCAGTCATCTCTGCCTTGCTGCCCGATCAACAGCGTTTCCTGTATTGTACCTGTGACCTGTAAAACCTGACTGACCTGATCCGTGCTGAACTTGGCTTACCTCTGACTCTTCTGATCTCTGCCTGCCCCGATCCTGGCTTGGACTTGACTACTCTCTTGGATATTCCCCCTGTGTTTGATCTGCCCATCCGTGTCTGCTGCACATTACCTGTTTGCTTCCTGCTGCTGGACTACAGGACACCTCCTTGTGTCTGCTGCACATTACCTGTTTGCTTCCTGCTGCTGGACTACAGGACACCTCCTTGTGTCTGCTGCACATTACCTGTTTGCTTCCTGCTGCTGGACTACAGGACACCTCCTTGTGTCTGCTGCACATTACCTGTTTGCTTCCTGCTGCTGGACTACAGGACACCTCCTTGTGTCTGCTGCACATTACCTGTTTGCTTCCTGCTGCTGGACTACAGGACACCCCCTTGTGTCTGCTGCACATTACCTGTTTGCTTCCCGCTGCTGGACTACAGGACACCACCTTGTGTCTGCTGCACATTACCTGTTTGCTTCCTGCTGCTGGACTACAGGACACCTCCTTGTCTCTGCTGCACATTACCTGTTTGCTTCCTGCTGCTGGACTACGGGACACCTCCTTGTGTCTGCTGCACATTACCTGTTTGCTTCCTGCTGCTGGACTACAGGACACCTCCTTGTGTCTGCTGCACATTACCTGTTTGCTTCCTGCTGCTGGACTACAGGACACCCCCTTGTGTCTGCACCTTACCTGTTTGCTTCCTGCATCCGGACTACAGAGCCGTCCCGGGTTCCTGCTCAGCACAGACCTCCAGCCCTCTACTCAGCTTACCAGCCAGGCACTTGTGCTCCTCTGTGCTCCCGAGCCCCTGTCATACCTACCAGGGGTTCCCGAACTAGGGGTTTACTAGGGGTTTACGAGAGGCCGCTCCCTGCACTCTGGGCTCTGCCTTAAGGTACGTGACACATACTGTGGCAACACTAGGACTTATATTACCTTTATATAGACCCAGTAACAAGAGATATTAACCCTAATTTTGCCAGACCGGAAGTGAGGTCACTTCCGGTCTGTACAATCCAATTTTCACTCTGGGGTCACACTCCCTATATAAGCGTGCTGCTGGTGTATGTAGTCCATACCCCAGACGACGTCTATGCGGACGAAACGCGTCGGGTGGACTACAATCAACAGCACCACGCCATCTTTAATTTGCAAACAGGTCTGTTTTATACCAGCTAAATGTGAGTGTTTTTAAACTGTTTTTACACTATTAAAAACCTTTCTAAACGGTATCACACTATGCAAAGTTTTTCTTTTATCATGGTTTTTTAATACGTGTGAATACGTGGACCATTGATGCCCATTTTCCACTCGCTGACTACCTCCCTGCTGACCACTGATCCAAGCGGCATTTGAACAGGCTTTGGAGTCATCGTGCGGAGCAGAGACCCGCCAGCCCCCTAACGTTAAGCTTTTGTGACTTGTGAGGCATATGCCCCTTCAAGTCCAAAGCATCTGGTAAGCCTTATTCCTATAGGCTAGAGAACCATCAGACAACAATCACCCCACCTAGCACACTGAACAGAATCACCTGTTTGAACAGTGTTATCCACTTGATCACCAGTCATTTATGGACTTCACTATTATGCACTTAAGTGTATAATATTTTCACTCAGCACTAATTATCTCAACTGTTATTGAGTTTTGTCACCAAGTTTTACTCATATTTATTTATAATTTTATCTGCATATTCGTCACGATATCTTTATCTGCCTATTATGTCACGAAATTTTTTTACCACGTAAAACGAATCACCTGGTATTAATCCACTATCTAATCACATGTGCATTTTTTACCTGTTTTATTCTCAATAATTTTTAGTGTATCATTTTATACAGTTTTAATTAGGTTTCTGCATCAATTTTATGTCATAAGGTTTTATGGTCTCTATTTATATAACTTTTAACTAAGTAGGGGTGGTAACACGTTACACCTGGAGTCATTCTCCTCCCCCCCCCTCCTTCTTTTTTGCCTTACATATACCTTATATATGACATTATACCTAATTACATACAATAGTACTTTTCTTTAAGAACTATTCCTTTAGCGCTGCATTTATATACAAACCTATACTCACTGAGGACCTTATTCATGTGTGGGATTTATACATGGACTTCAAATTTGTATCTTTTATAATTTAAATGAAGATGTATGTATTTATTTGTTCACTGTGGTGATATGTAATTTATGATATAAGATCACAGTTTCTTTGTTTCTTTTCATAAATCAATGTGCAACATATGCAGATGTTTTTTCTACCCAAACAGACTTAAATCTGTTTTACCACCACAGATATTACCCAAATGGAAGTAGACTCACCAAATGGAGATGACCAGTTCCCGTAATAAGCTCATAGGAGTGCTTTTATTAAATATTATGAAATCTAGTAGTGGATGTAGCCCTTTCTCCACAGACTTTGGAATATGTTCCTTCAATTAGGAAAAGAATGTGTAAACTGCACAAATTGTGCCCAAAGTAAGAAGCAGCAAACACAGAAAGAAGATATCTCTTCAGACATTAAACTAAAATAATATTGTGTTACATAGTGAAAATTGCACAATATCACCAATTATATAATATAATTACAAATAATGTGAAGAGTCCAGATAAATCAAAATAAAGATCAAACTAAAACAAAGGAGAAGAGTAGATCCCAGTGATAACGTATCCCTTCAAATTTTCTTCTTTAACAGCACTGTGTCAATAGTGTCAGCAACATCCACCGCCACCCAGAGTGATGTCAGGATGCAAGCTTCCCAGGTCTATTTGACCTTCTTATCAGAGTCGTCATAAAGCACTCAACCTGTTAGCAATGGATTCTCCAACACATTCTGAAATCCTCCTCACAAACCACCATAGGTAGGTCTCAGATAAAGGTCATGCAGGAGTAAGCAGACAAACACCCCACATAATGTAAAAATACCTCTTAAAACATTTATTTAAATATGAATATGCACATACAAGTAAAAACAATGCACATTAAATTCTGGTCACCAAGCCGGCATTTAACGCTCACTTCCGGTACGCAATGCCATCAGCAGGAGGCTCCGTCCGACGTGTTTCATCAAAGGACATCTACCGAGGGTTTAATAGCCCCTTCCACACAGACTTGTGGGTGGGGGGGGGATCATAGTGGTAGTAGTACATACTACATGTACTTCATGGTGTCCTCAATGCTGAGAAATACATGCCATACCATCAGGAAGGCGTGTTATTGGTCCCAAATGTATTCTGCAGCAAGACAACAACCTTAAACATATAGCAAATGTCATTAGGAACTATCTTCAGCGTAAAGAGGAACAAAGAGTCATGGAAGTAATGGTTTGGCCCCCACAGAGCCCTGATCTCAACATCATCGAGTCTGTCTGGGATTCCATGAAGAGACAGAAGGAATTAAGGCAGCCTACATCCACAGAAGATCTGTGGTTAGTTTTCCAAGATGTTTGATACAACCTACCTGCCAATTTCGTTCATAAACTGTGTGCAGGTGTACTTAGAAGAATTGATGCAGGTTTTAAGGCAAATGGTGGTCACACCAAATATTGATTTGATTTAGATTTTCCTTCTGTTCGCTTACTTTGCCTTTTGTAAATTGATAAAAAAGAAACAATAAAATATATATTTTTGAAATCATTTTTACCTTACAGCATTTCTTTACACCTGCCTAAATCTTTTGAACAGTACTATATATAAGGACTTGGCATAAGAACTACTTTTCACAGGTGTAGGCAGTTTGCACCATGAATAAATACATTTGGTCGATTTTAAAAGTACTGGGTTCCAATTAGGTCAAATATTATCCAAAACTCTAGATGAGACTTGAGTTCCAAGATAAATAAAGGTATAAACACATTGGGGGTTATTTACTAAAACTGCATGGTGCAAAATCAGGAGCAGCTCTGTATATAAACCAATCAGCTTCCAGGTTTTATTGTCAAAGTTTAATTGAACAAGCTGAAGTTAGAAGCTGATTGGCTACCATGCACAGCTGTACCAGATTCTGAGTGCACCAGTTTTAGCAAATCTCCCCATTGCATGTGTGAAAGAGAAGAGGAAAGGGGGAAGGGGAGTGGATCAATAGGCATAAGTACCAAATTGTGCTAATTATGGAACCCTCAGTATGCTGAGTAAAATGTCATCAGTGTACAATGAAATACAGCAAGCAAGAGGGAGTTTATAATCAGTATGACTTTATCAGAGTTTAGTAGTAATGTGGGTGTTTGCCTGGATTCAAAAGTAGAAAGAGTAGAAAGACTTATATTTGCCATGACGCCACGGCCGATAAACCTTTACGTATTGTATGTTATTGTGAGGGAACTTGATCTATTGCGTTAATGCTGTCTTTTAACACCTTATGTGTACATGTATAATATACAGTATCTCACAAAAGTGAGTACACCCCTCACATTTTTGTAAATATTTTATTATATCTTTTCATATGACAACACTGAAAAAATGATACTTTGCTACATTGTAAAGTAGTGAGTGTACAGCTTGCATAAAAGTGCTATCCCTTCAAAATAGCTCAACTTACAGTAATTAATGTCTAAACCGCTGGCAACAAAAGGTGTACCCCTAAGTGAAAATGTCCAAATTGGGCCCAAAGTGTCAATATTGTGTGGCCACCATTATTTTCCAGCATTGCCTTAACCCTCTTGGGCATGGAGTTCACCAGAGCTTCACAGGTTGCCACTGGAGTCCTCTTCCACTCCTCCATGACGACATCACGGAGCTGATGGATTTTAGAGACTTTGCGCTACTCCACCCTATGTTTGAGGATGCCCCACAGATGATCAATAGGGTTTAGGTCTGGAGACAGGCTTGGCCAGTCCATCATCTTTACCCTCAGCTTCTTTAGCAAGGCAGTGGTCATCTTTGAGGTATGTTTGGGGTCATTATCATGTTGCAATACCGCCATGCGGCCCAGTCTCCAAAGGGAGGGGATCATTTTCTGCTTCAGTATGTCACATTACATGTTGGCATTTATGGTTCCCTCAATGAACTGTAGCTCCCCAGTTCCAGCAGCACTCATGCAGCCCCAGACCATGACACTCCCACCACTATGCTTGACTGTAGGCAAGACACACTTGTCTTTGTACTCCTGGTTGCCACCACACACGCTTGACACCATCTGAACCAAATAAGTTTATCTTGGTCTCATTAGACCACAGGACATGCTTCCAGCAATCCATGTCCTTAGTCTGCTTGTCTTCAGCAAACTGTTTGCGGACTTTCTTGTGCATAATCTTTAGAAGAGGCTTCCTTCTGGGAGGACAGCCATGTAAACCAATTTGATGCAGTGTGCGGTGTATGGTCTGAGTACTGACAGGCTGACCCCCCCACCCCTTCAACCTCTGCAGAAATGCTGGCAGCACTCATACATCTATTTCCCAAAGACAACCTCTGGATATGACGCTGAGCACATGCACTCAACCTCTTTGGTCGATCATGGCGAGGCCTGTTCTGAGTGGAACCTGTCCTGTTAAATCGCTGTATGGTCTTGGCTACCGTGCTACAGCTCAGGTTCAGGGTCTTAGCAATTTTCTTATAACCTAGGCCATCTTTATGTAGAGCAATAATTCTTTTTTTCAGATCCTCAGAGAGTTCTTTGACATGAGGTGCCATGTTGAACTTCCAGTGACCAGTATGAGAGAATGAGAGCCATAACACCACATTTAATACACCTGCTTCCCATTCACACCCAGGATCTTGTAACACTAACGAGGGAAAATGCCAGCGGTTTAGACATTAATGGCTGTGTGTTGAGTTATTTTGAGGGGACAGCAAATTTACACTGTTATATAAGCTGTACACTGACTACTTTACATTGTAGCAAAGTGTAATTTCTTCAGTGTTGTCACATGTAAAGATATAATAAAATATTTACCATAATGTAAGGGGTGTACTCACTCACTAAGGGGTGTACTCAGACACAGGCTGTTGTGTCATACTACGTTGTCTTGTTGCATACCTTAAGTAAAGAATAAAAAAATATCTAAACTAGAATAAATGCATCTTGAGGTATATAAGGATTCATAGTGTTTAATTTTCCTTTAATTAATTATGGTCATATATGCTGTTTTGTGAGAAAATAAAACAAAGCAATTAAAGAGAGAACATAAAAAACTGTAACGTAGCATTAGTCATATCCAATGATGATCACAAAGGTTTGATAAATCTAGAACCCAGGGCGAAACTTGCCAAACTGCGCCCCCCCCCTCAAGTACTCGAAACCGAGCACTAATCTGCATGTTTACCCCCGAAACATAAATTCCCCCTTCACTACAATTCCGCTTCCCTGCTGAAATCCCCCTCCCAGCACAAATTCTCCCAATCCCCCTTCCTAACACAAATCCCCCCGCCCAAATTTCCTCTCCTAGCACAAATATGCTCCCCCAATCATCCATACTAGCACAAGTTCCCCCTCCAAAAAAAAATTTCCCCTCCTAGCACAATTCCACCCCCCTCTTTTCAATATCACCTCTTCTAGCACAAAACCCCCTAATTCCTCTTCCTAGCACAATTCCTCTTCCCCCATCCTGCCTTCCAACACAAATCACCCTAAATCACCACTTATAGCACCCCCCCCCCCCCCAAATTTCCTCTCCTAGAACAATTCTTACCCACTGCCGCCCCCCAAATTCCCCTTTCCAACACAAAATCCCCTCCCCCTGATCTCCTCATGGCACTCTTCCACCTCACAAGATACCACAGTGCCCTGGGCAGCTTCCCCTCCTGCCCACCCCTTGTCCCTTGATACATTTGTAGATATCAGAAAGCAATGGAGATTAATGTTGAATTATCTAGACCAGAGGGAACACCATCTAAACAGTACAGGATGATGAGTTTAGTGTAATAAGGAGGGTATCCATGATCTGTGTACAGACAGGTAGTAACAGAGTCCACAGGACATCATGGGACAGAAGCTATTATAACTAGAGCGTAACCCTGCAGAGCAAAAGCACCATAGTAGGTATGTCTAATGAGAACTGACACAGATATCAGATAAAGTCCAGTATTTATATGAAGATGGACTAGCAGGGACATCAAATGTCTGTGTACCCAGGAGAATTATCAGTGTCATAAAAGTCTGCACATCCAGCCATTTAGCAGCTTCTTGAAGGTTAGCTAAGAAAATTGTTTCATGTTTGGTAACTCCTTTCACATGAGTGGGGTAAATCAGAGCATAAACTGTTTTTAGTGATTGCAGCTCTCAATAACATCCTGGAAAGGCATTGCTATTGGATAGCCTGAGAGTAAGTCAGGAAAGAGGGAGACTTTAGATCTATTAATTAGGATTTCTTTGCATTCTTAGGCCAGACACAATTCGATATCCCACACTAATTCAATAGGCGAAAAAGAAAGGACAACGCTGGAGGACCAGGTCATAATGGTAATGTGGGTAGCCTTCTTTTCAACAGTGCAGGTAGGTGAGAAGGCATTTTTCCTAAAGATATCAAAAAGCCATTTATCAGCAGGTGCAGTAGGGTCTGCACCTTTTATGTGTTCAGTTAAGGAACATGGTACAAAGTTGTACATTTTACAGTCTAATCTGGAACAACAACGCTTTCTCTCTTGCATTGGGACTGCACCTGGACCCTAACTATATCACGACTATGCTGATAGCTACCCTACCATCTGTTCTTGATTTAGGCATACTTTATGTTATGTATGTCAAGTCAAAAACATTTTATTCTAGTATTCGTGAGGAGTAGAGAAGGATTATGACTCCTGTTTGGTTTTTACTGATATCCAGAACACCTTAGAGAGATTTCCTTTCACTTCCTGTCCTGCTAACAATGTATTAGCAAACAGGAAGGGGAAATCTGCAACAGTGACGGTTCTTTTAACCGTCCCCTGCTTTATCAAAGGAAATCGTTCTTAGTTATGTTTGTATTTGTTGTTGTAGAGGTCTCCTGACTGGTAAATCATTGTCAGCAGGACAAGAATTGAGGGTGTTGCAAACAAACAGCACATAAAACCCAGTGCAAGGACAGTGGGGATTTGATAAGTGTTGGTGGCAATATCCTTATGAATTGAACTGCCTGACTGTGTTGGTCAATATTGAACTTGAGCCACCTTTGGTCTCTCCCTCTAAGATTTGAGAAAGAGGCAATGCCTTGAAACATGTCATCTTGGAGACCCCATGCTTACCTGCATCAAGGATGCATTTCCTGATTATCGGTGACACACTTCTAGTCTGACGCTGCACCTCCTGTGTCTCTGCTGGCTTGTTTGTGGCCACTTCCTTCCATCACATTCATTCTCACTTTGGATTGCGGACCTTGCCATCCCAGCTGGTCTGGTTATTCACAGGAGTGCCTTTCCATTTACAGTCCCACCATGATAGAGATGCTGCCCATTCACTGCACACCGCGGAAACTATAGTAAGCGCATTAACTTTCACATAAACATTGTCATTATTTATGGACTTCTTATTTTGATTTATTTGTTCTGATTCAATAAGGTGCATTTTTGGATATTTCTTACAACTGGATATTCTGTCACATAATATATTACCATCACTACTGTGTACTCATGGCTCAGACATGCAAATGAGCACTTATGCGGCATTGGATCACGTGGCAGTGGCTCAAGTTCAATATTAACCAACACAGTCAAGCAGTTCAAGTCATTGAACATTGCCACTAATGCTCACTATATGTCCACTGTCCTTGCACTGGGTTTTATGTTTTGTTTGTTTGTTTTTTCCTATCCTCATGTGGAAATTCCTGGCTTGCGTAACTATTGGGATTTATGCTGAACATTGGCTTCACAAGTTTAGCGCCTTGGTTCAATTGCTCTGTTTCTAAAAGAATTGAGGATACATCTCCCTAATGGAGCCTTGGGCAGCAGTAAAAAACAGACAGTGGTTCTAATTCTTCTCCCGTCTATCCTAACCAAAGAAAAAAAGTTTTAGCTGGACATACACTTTAGGATCATTAACACTGCCAGTTGCCATACAGAGAGGTTGCAGGGGGAAGGGAATTCCAATTTTGCTATGGTGCTCCATGGATTGTAGTTAAGGCCCTGCATACATGACCAGTTGTACACAAGACCCTTATCTGGGTCACAGTTACTTTAAGACAGCAAGACAAGAGGGGGCAACACCAAGGTAGAGTGTTTTTTTTTTTTTTTTTTGTAAATTTTACAGCATTTTAAATGGTACTCCAGACAAGAAGAGTTCTCCAGTTTCACTCTTTTATGGGTCTACATCACTGAAAAGCATTAAAAATCTCTTCACGCTAGTAAAGATTCTCTATAAAATCTTGTGCACACACTGTGCAGACTATTCATCAATTCCTTTAGCCCCTCAGAGTTAGTAATTGTTTCCATAGAGTTTTAATAACAGTCGTTTCCATGTCTATGTTTCTATATCTTATAGAACCATGACTGCACAGCATATAAATATTGATCAGTGTGACACTAATGACCACAGTCACAAAGAGGAAACTGTGTAGCAGGCTGTCTTGTACATTCTCTGATTTGCTGCTGGTTGTTCACCATAAAAATGCGTGATCCAACCTCCCACTTAGCTGAGTCTTGAAGGGGCTTGTTGTTTCTATTGGGTGCATTCTCATTTAAATGTGAGTGTGGTTGGTTGGCACTTGGTATGGCTTGGCTAGATTGCACAGATGGGCTTAACCACTTATGGATCGCCATATGTCTAAAAACGGTGCAGTGGAGGACGCTTATATCTGCAGTGCCATTTAGAAATGGGACTATGCAAATCATCCACCAGTGCCAGTGTGCCCAGTAACAGCTGTGAACCAAGCTGTCTTCAGACAGACACAGTATATAGAGTCAATGTGAGCAGCTCGTTACCATGTGATCACTGGATGACCAATCACAGCGATCACAAATTTAAACAGTGTAGTGTTTATAAAAAACAATTACTTTTTAAAAAGTGCTTATTAAATACTACCAAAAGAAAGAGCTGTCTCTACAAAAAATATATAAAAATTATTTGAGTACAGTGTTACATGAAGGTGTAGTTGTCAGTCAAATTATCACAGCAATGAAAACTGAAAAAAGCCTAGAAATTAAGGGGTAATACAGTTTGTAAGGCACTAGCTATCATAAACATATGTCAGGTTTTATATCTGAAAAAAAAAAAAAAATTAAAAAGGGTACCAAATAGGATCTAAATTAGATCCTATTTGGTACCTTTTTTTTTTTGTGTGTTTACCATTGCCTTCTATATAGATAAAAATACTCATGTTTAACCATGTATCATATGTTTATGAGGTATGCTTTGTTCATATGTCAATTAAACAATTTTATAATTTCTCCTACTACGTGTCTTGTGCCTCACTCAAAGTCCCAAAAACCCCTTTCATATTTCTGAATTGGGGATGGAGGTGCATGGTATCATTCACCTCATTTAAAGTCCCAAAACCTCCTTTTGCTTTCCAAATAAGACAGGGATAGAGCACTGTCACCTTCTAACAGGAAGTGTCTGGACAGGGATCTTCCTGGCAAGGATTATTTTTATGAAAGCTACAGGTTTGAAGAGATTGAACATGACTTCTGAAATTACTTTAACATTTTAAAGAATAAAGTGTTTTTTTTTTTTTTTACATTTACTTTAACCACTTCAATACAGGGCATTTCACCCCCTTCCTGGCCAGTCCAATTTTCTGCTTTTTTTAATGAGAATTGTGCCATCATGCAACACTGTACCCCAATTAAATTTTTATAATTTTTTTAAATGTAATTTTCAGAAATTTTCTTAAATTTTCTAAGCGCTAAAGTAGAGTAAGCAGGAGAATTGAAGGACAAGGACATTCTTTTTATCAAATCTAATGGAAAAGAACATATTTTTAATCATTGGATTCTCTCTCAGCTAAGAAAAATCGTAAGTAGTTTTCAAAGTTAATCTGGAGGTGGAAAATTTATTCTATGAAGATTTAAACATTGACTTTGTACTACAAATGAAAAGTAGTTCAAAATTATTTGAGTCCATCAAGGAACCACCAATTGGTTGAACAAGCGATTTGTATCCTTTCTCATCCAAACGAAATTCTATAGGTGTAAGGGAAGCATTCAATGATCTCACCCTATGAGCCTTATAGTTATGAGACTCTAGGCCCAATAAGCGCACTGCTATTTTTCAGGAGAAATGCAAGACAAAAAGTTGATTTTTCTGGACACAATTACCATTTCTAGATGCTCCCTATAAGACACTTTATCTTCACTTTTAGTATTCACCTTAACATCGTTCATACTTTAAATGGCAGTAGATATACATAATAAAAGAAAAGGGTGAATGATGTACAGTATCTGTTTATGTCTTCTGCTATCCTGATACGTAGAAAAGCTGAAAAGTTATTTCTATCATTCGCATTGTTCTGATCATAAACTGGTG
The DNA here is from genome assembly GCA_028564925.1 of Lithobates sylvaticus. NCBI lineage: Eukaryota > Metazoa > Chordata > Amphibia > Anura > Ranidae > Lithobates > Lithobates sylvaticus. Next base: position 87,439,129 of record CM053030.1, read on the forward strand.
TTAGGGGGCATTTACTGCATCCATCTCTGCTTTCCTCATTCATAGAAAGTGTTGCTAAATGTATTCCTATCCTATCAACTTTCTTTGCTTTTACAAGAAACCTGTATTAAACACATGATGGGATTTTATTTTTCTTGAAGAGACCCTTTCACTTGTATCCAAAATTATACCAGCTAAAAGAAAATGGAACATACTGTACATACTGTAAAGATCGGGGTGATTAAACTCAAGTGGTCCAAGAAGTTGTGCCATTCCAGACTGCATTTTTAAGGGCATGGCAGCCCACTTTTATTTAAAGGAACGGAAAAGTTCACATAAATGACATCAATTTCCCACGCAGGTGTTCCACCATTACTGTAACTTGCACACGGCTACTTCAGCCTCCTGGCTTACTCACTTGCTACATGGCTGCTTCAGGCCTCACGCCTAGGATTTAGGTCTGCTCCTCAGACCACCACAAAAGTATCCTTCAGTCAAGCTCTCTCATAGCTTGCTTGGGATCAGCTTCTCACACTGTCGCGGACCACATCTGCCTCCTGCAGACATGCACGCTCAGGCTGCCACCTGCTGCCTCTGACTCCTAGAGAGGATGGGAGTCCTCCTGACTCCCCTGCGTAGACCTCCTGTCTGTTGGGTGGAGCCCTCCTGAAAATACACTATTTGGATGATTTTTTATTTATAGGACCACCTGACTCTAATCGCTGTGCAGATTTGTTGCAGATTTGTTCCTCCTCCAATGGAAAAAACGTGCTTGCCTACATTGTCGTTAGAATTTTGGGGGATTTTTATAGACACGCGTAGAGGGGAATTCCGTTTGCCCGAGACAAAGCTTGTGAAATTAACATTTTTACTGAAAAAGAAAGTGCTTCGGAAAGACATGCAATCGCTTTTAGGGAATTTAGCTTTTGCATGCAGCATCATGCCGGTTGGTCAAATTATTTCTCAACGCTTGTACCTTTCTGTTTCAGGACTCGAGTCTACATTTGCACATATCAGAATGTCGAATCTCCTTAAGGAGGATTTGTTGGTATGGGCTACGTTTCTGGATACTTATAACGGGTAGTCTTTCTTTCAGAGTGAGCTTGTGTTTGCCCCGGATTTTTGATTGTTTACAGATGCAGCTGGTTCCAAAGGTTTTGCCGCAATTTGGGGCACGCATTGGTGTTGCATGGCATTGCCGGATTCCTGGATTAGCAAAAATGCCACAAAGAATGTAGTATTATTGGAATTGTTCCCAATTTTGGTAGCTATGGAGCTTTGGGGGAGGTTGTTTTGCGAATAGGAGGATTTTAGTAGACAGATAAACAGATAAAAAGGTGTTCTGTTTGCGGTAAATTGCCTTTCTTCTAGTTCTTTACTTGTAATTAAGGTATTGAGACAGATTGTTTTCTTATGTCTTAAGTACAATGTATGAAAGCAAAATACACTCCGGATACTTTGAATGTTATAGCTTTCATCAGTTACTTCCAGATGCAGACGTGCAGGGCCTCCGGTGCCCGCAGGGCCTGTGGCAAAAAATATGAACCCGGTGTCAGAAGCTATACGACGATCGGTTGCTCTGAAGACTTGGACGGGTTATTCCGCTGCCTGGAGGAGTTGGCTGTCATTTGCGAGCAATAGGGGTTTTGTTGGTGTCAGACCGACAGAAGGGAGTGTTTTGGCCTTTATGACATCCCTCATGCAACAAATTTCCAAGAGTCAGTTAGTAAAGACTCTGGTGGGTCTCTCCTTTTTCTTTCGGTTGAGGGGCCTACCTTTTTATATTTACTTACTGTCAGTGCTGGGCTCAGCCCTTCCTTTTCTGAGCTGGCCGCTCAGCTGTCGGCAAATTGCCAGCTCCTGTCTATCCACAGGTACTCAGCTGTTGATGATATCCTGCTTTTCAGTCCTGCCTACTTAAGCCGTCCAGCCCAGAGGATCTCTGCCTTCACCTTAGTCAACAGCACGGAGACACTTTCCTGCATTCCTGTTTAAAGACTTGCTTGGCTGACATCCCTTTCTGGCTCCAGATTCTGCTTGCTGTTCAACTACATTGATCCCTGACTTTTGGCTTGGCTGACTATCCATTCCACTTACTGAACTTTGGCTATGTTTTGACTACATTTGTTCTTTTTACTTGTATTATTAAACAAGTGTGATTTAACTGTACTTCTGTCTCAACCTGATTTCATGGTTTCTCACACTTACTTTTCGATTAAGCAGACAGTTAAAGGTTATAAAAGGATGCCGGTGGTGCCGGATGACAGGAGGCCAATTTCGTTAGAAATCATGGGTGGTCTGGAATTGGCAACACCTACAGTCTGTGCTTCTGTATATGAAGCTTTGCTGTTTAGGACTGTCTTTTTCCTTGCATTTTGTGGGGCATTTCGCATCTCGAAGCTTGTTCCAGGCTCCAAATTGAGCAGTTTGGGCATCCGTTATGAGCATATCTCTGTGGAACAATCAGCAGTTCACATTTGGTTGCAACGTTACAAAACTGACCCTGGTGGTAGAGGTTCGTGGGTTACTTTGAGGACTCAGGTTAATAAATCCATTAACGATTCCCATTAAAGATTCCAGGATCCAATGGGTATCACTGGAATTCCCTGTACACTGGGATAGGCTATTTAAGGGCTGCTACTGTGGGGCCATTCCCCTGGGACCAGAGCAGCAGCACAGGAACTCCCTCCCTCCCCAGTCGCAGGCAGTATTTATGTGGTCGGCTCACCCTGGATATCTAGGGGGGACTTTTTTGTATATGGTACAATGTTGATGCCTTGCTGCTCGAGTTCTGACAATTGGACAGTTTAATAATATTTGTTTTCATTAAAGTTATGCTGAAAGTTATTATTTACAATAAAATTGTAATGTTTTGAAATATGTAAACCAATAAAAGATGCCGCTGCCAAGATTTTGCCAAAATTAAATTTTACCAGTGACACAGGCTTGGCTCTGTCACCTGCTAACCTACCATAATTCTGTGTTTCTACCAACCAGCATGAATACTTGCAGTGGCTGGGGAGCAGCATAGTAGTGGAGTTTCAAGACTGTGGTCGCTGGAAAAGTAAGGTACTGTAAGCAGGTATACTATTGTATACAAGTGTCCATGTACTGACAGGACAAAGTGATTGTAAAGGGAGGGGATCATGCTCTGCTTCAGTATGTCACAGTACATGTTGACATTCATTGTTCCCTCAATGAACTGTAGCTCCCCAGTGCCGGCAGCACTCATGCAGCCCCAAATCATGACACTCCCACTACCATGCTTGACTGTAGGCAAGGCACACTTGTCTTTGTACTCCTCACCTGATTGCCACCACACACGCTTTACACCTTCTGAACCAAATATATTTATTTCGGTCTCAGACCACAGGACATTCCAGTTATCCATGTCCTTAGTCTGCTTGTCTTCAGCAAACTGTTTGCGTTCTTTCTTGTGCATCATCTTTAGAAGAGGCTTCCTTCTGGGATGAGAGCCATGCAGACCAATTTGATGCAGGGTGCGACATATGGTCTAAGCACTGACAGGCTGACCCCCCTAGCCTTTCAACCTCTGCAGCAATGCACTCCTACGTCTATTTTCCAAAGACAGCCTCTGAATATGACACTGAGGCCTGTTCTGAGTGGAACCTGTCCTGTTAAACCACTGTATGGTCTTGACCACCGTGCTGCTGCTCAGTTTCAGGGTCTTGCCAATCTTCTTATAGCCTAGGCCAGTGATGGCGAACGCGTGGCACGCGTGCCGCTGCCGGCACGCCGAGCCGTCTCTGTGGGCACGCCGTGACTACAGTCATACAGTCACGCCGTCCGCTCCCGCGGACTACATCTCCCACAGTTCTCTGGGGAGAACCCTCCCTCCCAGAGAACACTGAAGCCACGCCCCCCGCTGACATCTGACGCACATGCGTGGGAAATCACCTGACACAAGGACACCACCGGAGCAACTAGGGCGAACGGAGCAACCGGAGCAACTGGGGACTGACCCCACACCGATTTCAGCAATTCAAGTGAGTTTTATAACTAATTGCCGACCGGGCCATAGCCAAAAGATGGCTACAGCACGGTCGGCTTATTCTGGGAGGGCGTCCATGGACGTCCTCCCAGAGAATCTTGCTCCCGCGCGCCCTACAGTGCGAGGGGAGAGGGGAAAAGACAGAGAAATGCAATGCTCTGCCCATACTATGCAATGCTGTGCAATACTCTGCCCATGCTGTGCAATACTCTGCCCATGCTGTGCAATACTCTGCCCATGCTGTGCAATGCTCTGCCCATACTATGCAATGCTGTGCAATACTCTTTCCATGCTGTGCAATACTCTGCCCATACTATGCAATGCTGTGCAATACTCTGCCCATACTATGCAATGCTGTGCAATACTCTGCCCATGCTGTGCAATACTCTGCCCATACTATGCAATACTCTGCCCATGCTGTGCAATACTCTGCCCATGCTATGCAATACTCTGCCCATGCTATGCAATGCTGTGCAATACTCTGCCCATACTATGCAATGCTGTGCAATACTCTGCCCATGCTGTGCAATACTCTGCCCATGCTGTGCAATACTCTGCCCATGCTGTGCAATACTCTGCCCATGCTGTGCAATACTCTGCCCATGCTGTGCAATACTCTGCCCATGCTGTGCAATACTCTGCCCATACTGTGCAATACTCTGCCCATGCTGTGCAATACTCTGCCCATGCTGTGCAATACTCTGCCTATGCTGTGCAATACTCTGCCCATACTGTGCAATACTCTGCCCATGCTGTGCAATACTCTGCCCATACTGTGCAATACTCTGCCCATGCTGTGCAATGCTGTGCAATACTCTGCCCATGCTGTGCAATACTCTGCCCATGCTGTGCAATACTCTGCCCATGCTGTGCAATACTCTGCCCATGCTGTGCAATACTCTGCCCATGCTATGCAATACTCTGCCCATACTATGCAATACTCTGCCCATACTGTGCAATACTCTGCCCATGCTGTGCAATACTCTGCCCATACTATGCAATACTCTGCCCATACTATGCAATACTCTGCCCATACTGTGCAATACTCTGCCCATGCTGTGCAATACTCTGCCCATGCTGTGCAATACTCTGCCAATACTCTGCCCATGCTGTGCAATACTCTGCCCATGCTGTGCAATACTCTGCCCATACTATGCAATACTCTGCCCATGCTGTGCAATGCTGTGCAATACTCTGCCCATACTATGCAATGCTGTGCAATACTCTGCCCATGCTGTGCAATACTCTGCCCATGCTGTGCAGTACTCTGCCCATGCTATGCAATACTCTGCCCATGCTATGCAATGCTGTGCAATACTCTGCCCATACTATGCAATGCTGTGCAATACTCTGCCCATGCTGTGCAATACTCTGCCCATGCTGTGCAATACTCTGCCCATACTGTGCAATACTCTGCCCATGCTGTGCGATACTCTGCCCATGCTGTGCAATACTCTGCCCATACTGTGCAATACTCTGCCCATGCTGTGCAATACTCTGCCCATGCTGTGCAATACTCTGCCTATGCTGTGCAATACTCTGCCCATACTGTGCAATACTCTGCCCATGCTGTGCAATACTCTGCCCATACTGTGCAATACTCTGCCCATGCTGTGCAATGCTGTGCAATACTCTGCCCATACTATGCAATGCTGTGCAATACTCTGCCCATGCTGTGCAATACTCTGCCCATGCTATGCAATACTCTGCCCATGCTATGCAATGCTGTGCAATACTCTGCCCATACTATGCAATGCTGTGCAATACTCTGCCCATGCTGTGCAATACTCTGCCCATGCTGTGCAATACTCTGCCCATGCTGTGCAATACTCTGCCCATACTGTGCAATACTCTGCCCATGCTGTGCAATACTCTGCCCATGCTGTGCAATACTCTGCCCATACTGTGCAATACTCTGCCCATGCTGTGCAATACTCTGCCCATGCTGTGCAATACTCTGCCCATACTGTGCAATACTCTGCCCATGCTGTGCAATGCTGTGCAATACTCTGCCCATACTATGCAATGCTGTGCAATACTCTGCCCATGCTGTGCAATACTCTGCCCATGCTGTGCAATACTCTGCCCATACTATGCAATACTCTGCCCATACTATGCAATACTCTGCCCATACTGTGCAATACTCTGCCCATGCTGTGCAATACTCTGCCCATACTATGCAATACTCTGCCCATACTATGCAATACTCTGCCCATACTGTGCAATACTCTGCCCATGCTGTGCAATACTCTGCCCATGCTGTGCAATACTCTGCCAATACTCTGCCCATGCTGTGCAATACTCTGCCCATACTATGCAATACTCTGCCCATGCTGTGCAATACTCTGCCCATGCTGTGCAATACTCTGCCCATACTATGCAATACTCTGCCCATGCTGTGCAATACTCTGCCCATGCTGTGCAATACTCTGCCCATACTGTGCAATACTCTGCCCATACTGTGCAATACTCTGCCCATGCTGTGCAATACTCTGCCCATACTATGCAATACTCTGCCCATACTATGCAATACTCTGCCCATACTATGCAATACTCTGCCCATGCTGTGCAATACTCTGCCCATGCTGTGCAATACTCTGCCCATGCTGTGCAATACTCTGCCAATACTCTGCCCATGCTGTGCAATACTCTGCCCATGCTGTGCAATACTCTGCCAATACTCTGCCCATACTCTGCCCATACTCTGCAATACTCTGCCCATGCTGTGCAATACTCTGCCCATACTATGCAATACTCTGCCCATACTATGCAATACTCTGCCCATACTATGCAATACTCTGCCCATGCTGTGCAATACTCTGCCCATGCTGTGCAATACTCTGCCCATGCTGTGCAATACTCTGCCAATACTCTGCCCATGCTGTGCAATACTCTGCCCATGCTGTGCAATACTCTTCCAATACTCTGCCCATACTCTGCCCATACTCTGCAATACTCTGCCCATGCTGTGCAATACTCTGCTGTTAATTAGTTTGAAAAACTGTACGAATTGTTTTTTCTAAACTAAAACCTCGTTATTCAGGTTTATTTGCCGTGTTAGCACTTTGAAAAAAATAAGTCGTTTTGGTTTGCAGTTTGGGCACTCGGGCTCAAAAAGGTTTGCCATCACTGGCCTAGGCCATCTTTATGTAGAGCAACAACTCTTTTTTTAGATCCTCAGAGAGTTCTTTGCCATGAAATACCATGTTGAACTTCCAAATTTAACACACATGTTCCCTATTCACACCTTGTAACACTAACGAGTCACATGACACCAGGGAGGGAAAATTACTAATTGGGCCCAATTTGGACATTTTCACTTAGGGGTGTACTCACTTTTGTTGCCAGCGGTTTAGACATTAATGGCTGTGTGTTGAGTTATTTTGAGGGGACAGCAAATTTACACTGTTTTACAAGCTGTACACTCACTACTTTACATTGTAGCAAAGTGTAATTTCTTCAGTGTTGTCACATGAAAAGATATAATAAAATATTTACAAAAATGTGAGGGGTGTAATCATTTTGTGAGATACTCTATATAATCTATCTATCTATCTATCTATCTATCTATCTATCTATCTATCTATCTATCTATCTATCTATCTATCTATCTATCTATCTATCTATCTATCTATCTAATGCCATTGTTGCAGGAGTAGGGGTGCCTTGTAAGGGAATTGGTCCCTTAGAAACTCCATTCAGTGCCTTGAGAGATGAAAGCAGTCTGATTGGACACCAAACTCTCAAAAGACTAGTGGCCATCTTGGGTGAGAGAACCTTTTAAGTAAGGGACCTCACATCATAGTTTCACAGTGTGTGGTAAGAAAAGGAACCTGCTTGTTGTGAGGGACATTGTTTAGCACGGCATCAGGTTCCAGATGAGGTGAGATAACTCAGGGAAGATTCTTTCTTTACTACAAGCACTCCGGTAAACAGAGGCGTGGAACCGGTGCAGACCGCCGAAACATCTTCTGCCTATTCCAAACAAGGACACTACCCTTGATAATGGAAGCCGTCCTCTGGTAATATATACTGTAAACATTAAGATTGCATATTATCTGGATTGCATATATCGGTAATGAAGAACAGTTTATAAAATACATCAATACACAAAAAAGTGTGTGTAAATATTTCCTTCCCAATACCAGATACCTAACTCAGACTCTATCTATCTATTTATCTATTCTCTAATTGCTGGAAAATCCTTGGAGCATATAACCGCAGATCAGCTCTGTGTGCCCTAATATTTAGGATGTCTGTATAACACCAGATGTAAGAATGAAAATATCATCTCTGGCTGGAGTCTCACTTGGCTCCATTGAATTCTGGCAATAGCAGAGAATGCACAGAGGGGAAGCAATAGCTACTGCCTTAAAAATTATTCAAGCGAGCCTTCCACATTTTCCTGGGCTCACTGCTGGGATGATATGTCTGCTCTGTACAGGCTATTCTGGGACTGTCACTGCCATTGTAGCAATTCCGAGTTATTTATACATAGCTGCGTTGTTGTGAGAGGAAATCCACTTTGCCAGGCTCCACTGAAATTGCATATCCCCAGCAGAAGAATTATTTCTAAGCAGCAAATAAATATTTACAAGATTGCTTCAGCGTGTGGCACATCCTACATTGTGTGCGGTCTGCGATGCTGGCTTCATTGCCCCTTATTACTACGCGTAGTAAATGAATCCAATCTTCACGCATCATTCAAAAAATGGACCCCTTGATGTTTGTTTGCAATATAGTTTAATTACAGACACAAAAGCATCCCAGAACCTTTGCTTCCTTGCCACTGATGACTGCGTGCATTTCAAACATGGGCATCGGGGCGCTTAGCGTGATTGATACATATGGTCAGAGTAAGAATTGGTTTGGGACTGTTGATTTCAGATCCAAGCCCAATCCTCCTGTTTTGCTTGGCAGAAGGAGTAGCGAAGCCTTCACAGTACATAGTGGCTTTCACCCATGCTCAATCACTTGTTCAAAAATAAATTAGCCTTGTAGAGCATTGTAAACCGTGATTGGAAATGCCCTACTTTGTGTTTATGATGGAAATATATGTTACCCCAGGCAGGAGACAATCTCCCTGAACTGTGGAAGTCTTGGCTTGTAGGAATAGGCTTATAGGAATAGTTGATCTGTCAGAGCAGCTTTCTGTACATAAAAAGTTGGTATATTTTCAAGTGGAATAAAGTGTTTAGATGGTGGAACTTATGTCAGTTCTTGACTAACTGGGTCCCCCTAATGGGTTCTCCAAAACAGACAGCACATATACCTTTCTTATGCCCTGTACACACGTTCGGAAATTCCCCCAGTAAAAGTCCGATGTGAGCTTTTGGTCGGAAATTCTGACTATGTGTATGCTCCATTGGACTTTTGCAGGCGGAATTCCCGCCAGCAAAAGATTGAGAGCAGGTTCTCTATTTTCCAGTCGGAAAAAGTTCTGATTGGATTGGAAAAAGTTCTGATTGGAAATTCTGATGCGCAAAATTGCTACGCATGCTCGGAAGCATTGAACTTTATTTTCTCAGCTCGTCGTAGTGTTGTACGTCACCGCGTTCTTGACGGTCGAAAGTTCAGCAAACTTTTGTGTGACCGTGTGTATGCAAGCCAAGCTTGAGCGGAATTCCGTCGGAAAAAAAACATGCACGTTTTTTTCTGACAGAAAATCCGCTTGTATGTATGGGGCATTAGTGTTCTGTTAGTATCAGCCTTTTATCTAGCAGCAGGATCCCAGTCATCTCAAATATATAAAGGTCTGTTAATAATGCTTAATTAGTAAGGTCCGACTAACAGGTTTGATGTGGACCTTGGACTGGAGACTTTATCCACCCAAAACACTACAAAGCTTCTGGTCTCTAAAAACATTGAAAACATACATTTTGTTTTCTCAGTAAGCCCCTGGAGCCCCTCACAAGTTGTGAAAACTGAGTGTGACAAATAGAGTCTACAGCCATTTGGAAGAGGCATAATTAACTCTATTAATTTGCCTTTATATAAAATATGTGTAAAGGACCCATAACTTACTCAAGTTTCTGGAAAGCTTACAAATCATAAACTTCATCATTAGAAAAAACGTTATCACCATTGGAAAAGCCTTGCGTGCACAGTCCCACTGGCTTAGTGCAGAACAGTAGTGACAATAAACCCAGTTTGGGCAACAGCTTCTGAACTGGGCAGCTTACTGATCTAAGGTATGTACAAGAGGGTATAAATGGTAATTGTCGGATTTAGTAGTAAAGACTTAAGCCGGCCATACATGGATCAAAATTTGGCCGGTTCAGCAGGGATCAGACAAATTTTGATCTATGCATGGGCATCCTGGTTGTACACAAGTCGATCTCTCGATTGACTTGTGTACAACCAGCCTGTCGGGTTTTTCCCAAACTATTAGTGCCTCCAACACTAATCATTGTGTTCTGCCAGCAGGGAAGGCTCCCCACCGGCAGAACAGGAGGGATTCCCCCATCCACACTGACTGTGTGGATGGGGGAATTAAGCAATTTTCTTTCTTACCATCCATCATGGAAGGAAAGAAAATTGGATAACCTATGGCCTGCCTTTGAATTTGCCGACAATAGCTCTCCATGGTGCTGAAACTGTGGGGCTGATTTACTGTACTGGAGAGTGCAAAATCTGGCGCAGCTCTGTGTAGAAACCAATCAGTTTCCTGGTTTTATTGCCAAAGCTTAATTGAACACGCTGAAGTTAAAGGGTGAATGGGCACCAGATTCTAAGTGCACCAGTTTTAGTAAATCTCTTTTTGTGTTTGTACACAATTTTAGCACTAGGATGGTGTAATTTTATTTTTGATAGAAAAATAAACCATGCCATCCTTAAAGCTAACCAATTTGGCACACTGGGCATGCAGGCTGGTACTCCTAAATCAAGGGAGTTGCAAGCATGCAGCCCCCTTTGATGTTGATATAAGCTCACGCACCCTTTGTCATTGGAGGAGTGATTGGAATGGGGTTCTACAAAAAACTGGAGCAATTTGTAAGCGATTCTTAGGCAAAATTTGTGTCTCAAAAACTTTAGTTGCAAAATGTAAAACAGAAAATAATTAAAAAGGAAATGGTTTCTAAAACATGCTGCGATAGGCAGAATGTCAAAACTCTTGATCTGTTGCTCTAAGGCCATGCTTCTGGCTCTTTGTTCCTGTGGTTGTGTCTTGCTCTACCACCATGCTGAACGTGCAACCTTCTCAGCTTGAACTACGTCAGGTAACAACATCAGCTTCACACCAAGACTGAAAAATCTCATTGGTAGTTTCTAACTCACTATCCAAAAACAAATACTCAGATAAGCAGTTTAGGTTCACTCTGCATTCACTTGCTGTATGTTTCTTTAACCGCTTCAATACCCACCCATAGTCATATGATGCCCACAAGGTGGATCTCCCATCCTGGGTGGGAGTCATATGACGTCCTCCCATTCCCGGCCGCCTAGGGGGCGCGCGCGCGCACCCACAGCGTCGCTCGGGATCCGGTGCGCATGCCTGGCGGCCACGATGTCCGCCGGGCACCCACGATTGCCCGGGAAAACAGCAGGACCGTGGAGCTGTGTATGTAAACACACAGCTCCACGTCCTGTCAGTGGAGAGGAGACCGATGGTGTGTTCCCAGTACAGAGGAACACTGATCGGTCTCCTCCCCTTGTGAGTCCCCTCCCCCCACAGTTAGAATCACTCACATAGGGAACATATTAACCCCTGCAGCGCCCCCTAGTGTTAACCCCTTCCCTGCCAGTCACATTTACACAGTAATCGGTGCAATTTTATAGCAACGATCGCTGTATAAATGTGAATGGTCCCAAAAATGTGTCAAAAGTGTCCGCCGCAATGTCGCTTTAATGAAAAAAATCGCAGATCGCTGCCATTACTAGTAAAAAAAAAAAATGCAATAAATCTATCCCCTATTTTGTAGACGCTATAACTTTTGCGCAAACCAATATATATATACGCTTATTGCGATTTTTTTTTTACCAATATTTATTATATATTTATTATTTATTATAGCAAAAAGTAAAAAATATTGTGTTTTTTTTCAAAATTGTCGCTCTTCTTTTGTTTATAGCGCAAAAAATAAAAACCGCAGAGGTGATCACATACCACCAAAAGAAAGCTCTATTTGTGGGAAAAAAAGGATGTCAATTTTGTTTGGGTACAACATCGCAGTGCCGAATCGCAAAAAGTGCTCTGGTAAGGAAGGGGGTAAAATCGTCTGGGGCTGAAGTGGTTAAGCAAGTTACTTAAAAAAATATTGAAGCAAATAGGCTAGCATTTTCAGAAATGATTTCCTTTAAAGCCGAATGCCTGGTAGATATGAAAACACAAATTAATCCCAGTATTAGTTCATAGGGTTCAATATTGAGTTGGCCCACCCTTTGCCGTTATAACGGTTTAATTTTCATCCTAAAGGTGTTCTATCGGGTTGAGGTCAGGACTCATTGCATGCCAATCAAGTTCCTCCACCCCAAACTCGCTCATCCATGTCTTTATGGACCTTGCTTTGTGCACTGGTGCACAGTCATGTTGAAACAGAAAGGAGCCATCCCCAAACTGTCCCCATAAAGTCGGGAGCATGAAATTGCCCAAAATGTATTGGTATGGTGATACCTTAAGAGTTCCCTTCACTGGAACTAAGAGGCCAAGTGCAAGCTCTGAAACATACCATAATTCCCCCTCCACCAAACTTTACACTTGGCACAATGCAGTCAGGCAAGTATCATTCTCCTGGCAACCGCCAAACCCAGACATGTCCATTGGATTGCCAGACAGAGAAGCGTGATACGTCATTTTAGAGAACACGTCTTCACTGCTCTAGTGTCCAGTGGTGGCGTACTTTACACCACTGCATCTGACGCTTTGCATTGCACTTGGTGATGTAAGGCTTAAATGCAGCTGCTTGCCCATGGAAACCCATTTCACAAAGCTCTCTATGCACTGTTGTGCTAATCTGAAGGCCACATGAAGTTTGGAGGTCTGTAGCTATTGACTCTGCAGAGAGTTGATGACTTCTGCGCACTGTGTGCTTCAGCATTCACTGACCCCACTCTATCATTTTACGTGGCTTACCACTTCATGGCTGAGTAGCTGTCGTTCCCAGTTGCTTCCACTTTGTTATAATACCACTAACAGTTGACCATGGAATATTTAGTAGCAAGCAAATTTCACAGATGGACTTATTGCACAGGTGGCAACCTATCACGGTACCATGCTTGAGCTCCTGAAAGTGACCCATTCTTTCACAAATGTCTGTAGAAGCAGTCTGCCTGCCTAGGTGCTTGATTTTACACACCTGTGGCCATGGAGGTGATTGGAACACTTGAATCCAATAAATTAGAGGGGTGTGTTGGCAGTATAGGGGGTTATTTACTAAAGGCAAATCCACTTTGTACTACAAGTGAACTTGAAAATGCATTTGGAAGTGCAGTAGTTGTAGATCTGAGGGGTAGATCTAAAATGAGAGGAAGCTCTGTTGATTTTATCATCCAATCATGTGCAAGCTAAAATGTTTTAGATCTTCCTTGCATGTCCCCCTTGGATCTACAGCGACTGCACTTCCAAGTGCATTTGTAGTGCAAAGTGGATTTGCCTTTAGTAAATAACTCCCATAGTGTATATATATTTATATATATATATATATATATATATATATATATATATATATATATATATATATTTTTTTTTTTTTTAGCTGAATTTGAAATGACTTGCAATTCCTGTAAAGCGGGGCCAAGACTGGGTGAGAAGCAGCACAAGGAAACAATCAGATGTATTGCAGTGCAAGGAGCTTCATAATAGCAAGAGAGAACAGAATGACAAAGCTCAATCATTTTACTGTTTTCCTTTCACTGTTTAAAGCGGAGTTCCACACAAAAATGGAACTTCCGCTTTTCGGAATCCCTGCCCCCTCCGGTGTCACATTTGGCACCTTTCAGGGGGAAAGTTGGAGCATATACCTATCTAATACAGGTATTTAGCTCACACTTCCGGGCATAGATACTCGCACCACCCTAGGGTATCTACACCACTTCCCATCTCGCCCGCTGTCTTCTGGGAGACACACGGGTCCCAGGAGACAGCAGGGACCAGCCACAAGGCTTCACTTCCTGATTCCCTTACCGAAGATGGCGGAGGCAGCACCCGAGAGCCGAGGGACAGATCGGCTTCAGGTGCCGACATCGCGGGCGCCCTGGACACGTAAGTGTCTATATTTTAAAAGTCAGCAGCTGCAGTATTTGTAGCTGTTGACTTTTAAAAAAAAAAATCGGTGGAACTCCTGCTTTAATCACAGGGAAGGGAGGAGATCTGTAAGTGAAAGTGAAACTGCAGCAGCGAATGATCTAGTCTTTTGCCTTCCAGGCAAGACTGTGCTGTGTGGCAGAGCTATGTACATCTCAGGACTGGAAGGGTAGGAATACAAATCCTTTGGAAGGTAAAATAGCTTCAGATGTCTACCTGGAGTTTAGCTTTAAAAAAAAAAAAAGGAACATTAAGAAAGAAATATTTTTTTTTTAACTAGCAAATAAGATTATAGCTGTTACACAAACTTTTACTCAAATAACATCTTAATGTACAATACAAGACATTACACTCGGGTCAAATTCAGTGCAGCTCCTATTAACATCCCTGTGTTGGTAATCTTATTGATTAGACACAGAAGACCATTACCATGTCCCGATACATATTCCTTTTAGAGGCCTTAGTAGAAAACGATTGAATGTAGTTTTTAAATTAACAGAAAATCCGATTACATGCCAAGTGGCATCTTCCACTCAGCCTTGAAATGGGTGGAAAAAAATTGTGAATCTGGCTGCCTTCATGGAGTATTATAGTCAAAATGATATTTTCTGAGAAGCCTGGAACAATTTTTTTTTGCAGTAGGTTCATAAAACGAAATGGAAGAAGTGAGTCGAAATACCATGTCAATAACAGCAGAGATAGGTTCACCGTATTCCGGAGCCTCTGTATAGATCATTTTCTGTCTAGACTTAGTATTTACTAATGTTAAATCATTATTAATGTAGTTGTATCAGGGGTGGCGGGAGCCCTCTGTTGTCCTCCTAGCTCATATTGATACTGGGAACTATTCAGAGGCAGCCCCCAGTACGGGGATTTCTTCTAAGCAATGTCGTTCAGTCAAGTGAATTTGCAGAGTTACCCTGCAATTCTCATTATGTTCCCCAAGCTGCACATTCGTCTCTGCGTTAAGACTCAGCTTTCCGCACGCCAGCTCGGTCCCCCTAGCATACCACTTGCATAAACATTCTGAGAACAACGGCCCTTTTCATAACAAGAAATGCCTGATGTAATTATTAAACAGAGTATCTATATAATTCACACAAACAATAAAAAGAAAACTCAAAAAAGGTTCAAACTTCATAAGTCAGACTGAACCTCGTTTTCGAGGAAACATAGCGAGCTTGGAGCTGTTTCTCAGTAGGCTTTTTTTCTGGTTTTGTGTTTAGATTTTTTTAGATGTTGGAACGGTAAAACTATGCTTTGTGTTTTATTTTTTAAAGTGATGCTAAACTCTGGTTTTATAAAAATTATATATAAATATAAATACCCGTTACTTCCAGGTATGGAGGAGCATGTGCACAAGCATTCCTTGCCTCCATCAGCTGGCGGGGCATTAAAAAAATATGTTGCTAATGGGCAAAGCACAGGTTTGCCTTCTAATGCCCCATACACACGAGCGGAAATTCCGCCAGAAAAAGTCAGATGAGAGCTTTTGGTCAGAAATCGTGTGTATGCTCCATCGGACTTTTGCTGGCGGAATTCCAGCCAGCAAAAGATTGAGAGCAGGTTCTCAATTTTTCGCTTGGAAAAAGTTCCAATCGTAAATTCCGATCGTCTGTATCAATTCCGACGCACAAAATTCCTACGCATGCTCGGAAACAATTCGACGCATGCTCGGAAGCCTTGAACTCAATTTTCTCGGCTCGTCGTAGTGTTGTACGTCAACGCGTTCTTGACGGTGGAAAGTTCAGCGAACTTTTGTGTGAGCGTGTGTATGCAAGCCAAGCTTGAGCGGAATTCCGTCGGAAAAACCATCCAAGATTTTTCCAACGGTAATTCCGCTCGTGTGTACGCGGCAACAGAATAAGGTTATTAATAACTACAAGCCAACAGCCACAAAGGCTGTTCATTCATTCAAATAGTGACAGCAGCTACAGGGAGAAGATCCTCTGCCTGCTGTTACTGGAAGTGCAGGGATTGGGGAGGGGTTGCCGGATCGGGAACATGTTACACATTCCACCCTAAAAATGGGTGAACTTATCGCTCAAAGTAACACTAAACAATGTCCTTATTATCCTAAAAAAATCCATACATATCCCCTACTTACCGACCCTATAATCTATTTTTCATGAAACCATTTCTTTCCTTGTCCCCCTCACTTGTGTTTATTTGGAACAAGCAGTGCACATTAGTTGCAATCATGTGCACTGCTCTATGCGCACTACAAACCCCAAAGTCCATCATGGGAGTGTGAGAAGGTGACTACATACAGTAGACCATGGAGAACAAATGTAACCACTATAGCCGGTCATAGATGGATCGAATCTTGGGCGGTTCAGCAGGTATAGGCCAAGATTCGATCCATCTATGGGCAGGCTGGTTGTATTGACATTGATCCATTGATCAGCTTCAGTACAACCAGCTTGTCTTATTTTTTTTCATGCGATCACTGCCGGTGTACTGTCAAATACTGTCCCCCGTCGGATAGTGTCCACCCTGTACTGCGCTTGCGCAGTACGGAGGACAAGGAGACGCCGAAAATCTCCGAAGATGAACGGTTCATGTTCAAGCCCCACCATCCAAGAGTTTAAATAAAAATTTGACGAGCGAAGCGAGGGGCCCTTTTACTAAGTGCTGTTTTACATCATCTACCGTATGTCCACTTGAATGGTGGGGCTTGAACCTGGACTCAGGGCAGAAGGTACTAGCAAGTGCGCAGGCGCCGCTCATCTTCGGAGACTTTCGGAGTCTCCTTGTCCTCTGTACTGCACAAGCGCTGCAGTACGGGCGGACACTATCCGATGGGGGGACAGTTCTCGGCAGAACACCGGCAGTTATAGCTGTCAGCAGTGATCATTGTACTCTGTCTGTAGGGAAGTCTCCCCACTGGCAAAACACAATAGCTCTGTGGGAGGAGTTCCTCCATCAACACTGCCTGTGTTGATGGGGGAATCAAACAATTTTGGTGCAAAGAAAGAAAATTGTATAATCTATGGGCTGCTTAACAGGAAGTCAGATCACAGCAGCAAAAAAAAGGAATTTACAGAGTTGGAGGAGGCTGAGAGCAATAGAAGGTACTTTTTTAAAACCAGAGTTTAGTGTTACTTTAATATGTAACCGTCATTTTGAAAGTTACCGTATTTTTCGGTGTATAACATGCACATTTCCCCCCTTAAAATAGGGAGAAAATCGCGTGCGCGTGTTATACGCCAATATAGGCTGCCACCGAGGGGAAGGAGGGGACGAGTGCAGCCGAAATAGAGCCGGATCTCAGGTGTACTCGGCTAGGCTCACAGTCACGCTCAGTCCCGCCCCCTGGACAGCTCCTAGTATGGACGTCCCAGAATTGGACCGGTGTTACGTCCATCATAACATCCGGGCCAAGGGGCGGGACTGGAGGTGACGCTGAGCCGAGTACACAGGAGATCCGCCTCTATTTTGGCAGCGTTCGTCCCACCTATCCCTCGATGGCAGCATATATAATGGCAAGGCTGCAGGTGGGCACTGATTAGACTGCATATGGGCACAGATCAGGCTGCAGATGGGCACAGATCAGGCTGCAGATGGGCACAGATCAGGCTGCACTGAAGCTGCAGAAGGGCACTAATCAGGCTGCATTGATGCTCACTGACCATTATTTTGCTTCAAAGTGGTTTATTTGTGTGTTACACGCCGGTGCGTGTTTTAGGCCGATAAACACAGTATTTTAAATCTTTTAAGCAGCAGCTCTTATTAAAATAATAAATGTTTATAATGTAATGAAGTTGTAGCTGACACCTAGGTATGTGCATGTAGAGAGGAGGTTGCTGTGAAGAGGTTGGAGGAGATCAGCAGCACTGAGATGCCAAAAAGGATGAAAAAGAGGTAAAATCATTATGAAGAAAAAAATGTCAATTGTTTTTGATATGTAACTCTTTAACAAATTAAATGTCATCCAATTAGAGTTTACTTCTACTTCAAAGTGATACTAAAGGTAGATTTGTTTTAAAATAACAAATATGTTATACTTACCTGCTCTGTGTAGTGGTTTTGCACAGAGCAGCCCCGATCCTCCTCTTCTCAGGTCCCCCGGCTGGTGCTCCTGGCTTCTCCCCCCTCCTGAGTGGCGCCATAGCAAGTTGCTTGCAATGGGGGGAACTCAAGCTTGCTCGCTCCCATGCCCTGCTCTGTGTGTCCATAAGACACACAGGGTGCAGTTTAGCCTGGCCCCCACTCACTCCTAACTAGCTGTGATTGACAGCAACAGGAGCCAATGGCTTCCACTGCTGTCTCTGAGCCAATGAGGAATCAGAGCTGGGAAAGCCACTGCTCTCGTGCACATTGCTGGATCAAGATCAGGCTCAGGAAAGAAAGTCTTTTGCCTTCATTCATAGAATGCATTAAGGCAAAAGACCTTCAGTCTTTAAAACCACTTTATGAGAGGAAACATTTGAAGCAAATGAGGGAGGTTTTAGAGAACTACTTTATAGACAAACAAACCTCTATGCACAGGCTTGTGAATTACAAGAATACTTGGCACTACGATACCTAATATCTAAAAAAAGAAACTGGGCACCATACATCTTTTTCCACTAGTCCCGCTTTTGTTCACTTTTGGAAAATTGATTGTGAATCCAAGACTGTGAATCCAATGAATTGTTGAGGAAGAAAATTATCAAAATCTAAAAGCTATCTTTTTAGTAGTGTACTTTTAATAATCCTGACATTACAAAGAGGATTTTAGACATTTTAAGATCAAAGGATTGCTTTGGTGTGAACTCACTGTGCATAAATTAGAACTCCAGTTAAAAAAAAAAAAAACACCACCCGAGGAACCCCTTCTGGTTGATCTGGTGATGTTGTAGGTCCTTTCTCTTTTCTGCTGGTGGTGGCAGTGGATGGTCCTTACTCCTGCACAACACTTAAGCATTGACTTGTGAACATTTTTCAGTTCAGTAGTACTGTGAGCCCAGGCCATTGTCATGA
Organism: Lithobates sylvaticus; assembly: GCA_028564925.1. Classification (NCBI taxonomy): domain Eukaryota; kingdom Metazoa; phylum Chordata; class Amphibia; order Anura; family Ranidae; genus Lithobates; species Lithobates sylvaticus. The sequence goes on from CM053030.1 coordinate 87,458,328, forward strand.
AGCTCTTTCAGTGGATGTCTGTATGACACCAAGGGATCTCATGAAGTAGGTTGATAATGTTGTCCATCATTCAACCAGGAAGAGAAGCATTATCTGCTGAAGAAGCAGAGTTTTTTGGGGGCCAGCACCAGATTAATGGTGAGTACTGCAGTGAAAGCTTTTATTTTCACAACCTGTGGGCAGTATCTTTTTCTATGCTTTAAAGTGGGGCTCCTGTCAAATAGCAAAATACATTAAAGTGGATGTAAACCCCCCCAAACATTTTTTTATGTCATAATGTAGAGAATAAGCTTTCCTTTCATTTGAGCCCATTCTTGCCACACAGATTTACTCCAGTCCTGAAAAATCCTCTTTTATTGTTCAGTTAGAAAAATCTTGACAAAGTGCTGAAAACTTTGTCAAAAAAGCCCCCTTGCTGTGAGTGACAGGTGATTAACATATCTCATGCACTAGCCTGAGACAGGCACATCCTGTGTAAAAAGTTCACAATTCACATCCCCTCCCCTCCAGCTCTCCCAGGATTGGCTTCCTTCGCTGTGTTTTGACTGGTTGTGTTTTGACTGGCTGTTTCTCATCATGGGATGTGATCCACAGACCAGAGTGAAAGGAAATTTATTCTCGAGTGAACATAAAGAAGAATTTAGGGGAGATGTATGTAGTCAGAGTTGGGCAGAGTAGAACACCCAGTGATTTGATGATTTTTATAGTGCAGTGTGTGTGTCTGAGGTCACCTGATCACAGATAACATTCCTTTCCATCACCAGGATTTGTTATGTGGGGGAGGGATGGATGTCTCACTTTTTATAATTACACAGGATGTGCCTGTCTTAGGCTAGTGCATGAGATATGTAAATCACCTGTCACTCACAGCAAGGGGGTGTTTTTGACAAAGTTTTCAGCACTTTGTCAGGATTTTTCTAACAGAACAATAAAAGAGGATTTCTCAGGGTTGGAGTAAATCTGTGAGGCAAGACTGGGCTCAAAGGAAATCGTATTCTCTACATTATAACATAAAACAAAATCCTGGCCATAGACAGAGCAATTTTCCTTCCTGTATCCACGGGTCCCACCCATGGAGCCATTGTGGTCGCCTGGCAGGGGAGGGGGGGGCCAGGCTGGTTGTACCCTGCCAGATGTTGCATGTAAAAGTCGGCAGACTGGTTGTACCCAAGTTGACTGGATACAGCTAATCACGTGATTTATTCATGCCATACTGATCCACCAGAAATATCACGCTACTGCTTCCAAGTTCACCTTTACTAACTTCTGGATTACCACCCTTACTTATTTTATAGAGGATTGCTTTATTTCTAATCAGCATGGACTAAAGGTATCTAAAGTTGAATTAAGGGTCATGAAATATTATGCTTGAACTCTGGTGGAGGCACAGAGCATACAACAGACATTAGATTTAGATTGTACAATAGAAAATAATCTGAATGCTGAAACATCTACTATTACTTTGGATGGCTTCATACAAATGAGAGCTCATATTTTAGCGGTAGAGTCCCTTTGTGTAATTCTGCAGTAGTGTGGAAATTAGGGGCCCAAATTTACAAGCATCTCAATAGCCAGTAGATATAATGGGAAATAGTTTTGTGCCTCCTTGTCTTGCAACCCTATCAAAGTTCACGTATGGGAAACAAATATATTTGTTGCTTAGCCTAGGTTCACACTAATGCTGCACAGTCATACATTTTTCAGTAAGTTTTTGCATGTTTTTACATGTGTTTTTATGTTTCATGCATTTTTTTTGTAGGGGAAGTAGACTAGTTGTTAAACACAAAACCTTGCCAAAAACACACCAAAATGCATGTATGCATTTTTCATGTCCTTTTCATTTAAGCTCCCATTTAAGTCTATGGGTCAAAAATGCACTATGCTGTGCCAAAAGACGCACCTGCACCTTTTCAAAATCATACTGCACCATGTTAAATTGATGTAAATGGGCTCCATAGAGAATAATGTCATGCATTGCAGCACAATGACAGACGCAGAAAAAAATGCACTAGTGTGAACAGAAAGAGTAAAATAGAAAAAATTCTACCAAGCAGATACAGGAGACTCATAGAGCACATATCAAAGCTATCAGTAGATCCAGGAGATCCTGTAAACGGTCTAGTATGGCCTATCCTATTCCACTTCTTGATCCCCCTTACTGATCAGTGATACAACACATATCATCATTATTAAAGGCTAATAGGGAGTCACAAGAGCCAGGACACTCACAATCTCAAGACTTGCAGCTAAGGTCAACATCTGCCTATAACGTAAAGTTTATCTGTAGTCAAAATATTTGGCTTCCTTTTTGGATACAGTAGGGAATAGTTAACATGGTTGTTAGGTTCATTTTGCAGTTTACTTTTACTTCATAATTTTCTGTCCTTGAGATACAAAGGGAAGAGACAGTTGTCATTGGAATAATTATCTCTGTTGGATGACAGTGAAGGAGTGGTGCTGGAACAGTGACATGGAGCCAGGTAAATGTTTAGGGATAGAGGATGGTGGGACAGGTAGTGGGACATTTTTTACTTTAATGCAGAGAATGCTTTAACCACCTCCTGCCCACCATATTGTAAATTGACAGGCGCAAGGTGGCTCTCTTGTTCTGGGACAACGTCATTTGACGTCATCCCACTCTCGTCATGGGACATGGCGCATCACTGATCTTGGTAAAGAGCCAATGACTAGGCTCTTTACCCATGTGATCAGCTGTGTCCAATCACAGCTTATCTCATGTAAACAGGGAAATGCCGGTTATTGGGTCTCCTCGCCTCACACTGAAAGCGTAATTTCCTCACAGGGAAGATCTGCACAGATAATCAGGGCATTGATCATAAGTACCCTGATGATCAGTGCAGCCCCAACAGTGCCCATCAGTGATGCCAATCAGTGCCCATTAGTGATGCCAGTCAGTGCTGCCTTTCAGTGCCCATTAGTGCCTGCTCATCAGTGTCACCCATCAGTGCCGTCCAGCAGTGCCGCCAATCAATGTCCAGCAGTGCTGCCTATCCATGCATATCAGTGCCGCCTATCAGGGCCTATCAGTGTGCATCAGTGCTGCATATCAGTGCCGCCTATCAGTGCATATCAGTGTTGCATATTAGTGCCTTCTCATTAGTGCCAACTCATCAGTGCCCTTCAGTGTCGTTTCATCAGTACCCATCAGTGTCCATCAGTGCAGCCTAATCAGCACACATCAGTAAAGGAGAAAAATTACTTAATTACAACATTTTATAACAGAAACTTTTTTTCAACATTTTCATATTTTTTCATTTTTTTAGCAAAAAAACAACAACCCAGTGGCAAATAAATACCACCAAAAGAAAGCTCTATCTGTCTCAGAAAATGATAACAATTTAGTTTGGTACAGCGTTGCATGACCGCTCAATTGTCATTCAAAATGGGGGGAAGGTAAAGGCAGAAGGTTTTTTACCTTAAAGTCGATGTAAACCCTCTCCTATACCCAGTGAAGTGAACAGCCTCAGATGATACACAGAGATGAAACAAATCTCCCTACATAAGTTTTACATGTATATCTTCTGTCTTCAGCTTTATATACTGTTTAGAAAGTGCACATCGTGTTAGAATTTTATCATATGTGTTCCAGCCTTAAAAATTTTTTTTTAAAAGTCAGCAGCTACAAACACTGTAGCTGCTGATTTTTAATAAGGACATTTATCTGTCCATAGCGCCTGCGATTTGCCCCCCCCCCCCCGAGGCCGATATGTCCCTCGTATCGTGTCCCGGCTCCGCCATCCTCACTAAGGGAAACAGGCAGTGGAGCCTTGCGGCTTCACTGCCCGATTCCTACTGCGCATGCGCGAGTCGCGCTGCGATTTGTGAATGGCCCCGTTGTGTTCTAGGACACACACATGTTGGGGCCGCTCGCTGAAGAGGTGGAAGCGCCAAGAAATAGGAAGAGGCAGATTAGGAAGACTGCCTAGCAACATGGATTCTGGTAAGTTAAAAAACATTTTTTTTTAATGTTTTTTTTTTTTTTTTATGAATATTAATGCTATTTTTATTTTTAGGGTGGCCCTCCACTTTAAGTAAAAAAAAAATGTTTAGGGCTTTAGTACCATTTTAAGCATTTCATAAAAGGCATAGTTCAATATCTTCTGCTATTCTTCAAATAACAGATATATTTTGAGAGAGTAGAGATTATTTTCCCTTGGCCAATTTATACTTTAATATGTATATACCTCAGGAACACAAAATGACCACTCATACCAACATCTGCTTGTCACAGAACCTAATTAAAAGATTGGCCATTGCCATATCAATTAAGGCTATAAGGTGTTGGACAATTCTGATTTAAGACAAGGCTGTTCCAAGTGACTTCAAGCTGTTTTAAAAAAGCTGAACTATGTGATCCAAATGGCTGAACCCTTTGTAATCCCACTAAATAACTAGTGCTAAGTGGAAGGCTCTCTGCAGATGCTTAAAGTCACTATCGCCACTCACTCTATGTACTATTGAGCTTCTTAATAAAGGGGCATGTAAAAGACCACAAGATGCTCATTAGATCTATTGAACCATTGAACCATGCCCTTTCTTGCTGCATGACTAACTGAGAAGTGACTATAACTTCCTGATGAACACAATTAGAAGAGAATGATACGACACATTAGCTTTAATGAGTTGCAGAAGGTCACTTGGTTATACAGGCACTATGCAAAGGTCACAGTTCAACGGGATTCAAACTCTTTGACAGAACGTCTCAAAGACTTTCTGTGACTTTTGCAGCCATAGCACACTGAGAAAATCTCACTTACGTCTTTTTTTTTTAACCTGTACAGCAATTATTAAGATTTGGATCCTGTCCAATCTTTATAATTTTGTCTCAAGTGTCTCTTTTCTATTTTCTCACACCTGTGTGTTTTTCTTGGTCCTGATCCATATTTCTCTCCTCCTGAAAAATAAATGACTAATCCCAGTTTTTTTCACACTGTTCATAATAGTCTCAAATAAAGACATATGCATAAAATTTCATGATTCTTCCCCTCCCTTGTTGTTTTTGGAAGAATATTACTGTAGTCTTACAGACATTAAAAAAGACATAAAAAAGAAAACAATGAGATTTTAGTTAAGCATTGCAATGAAGGAAAAGACAGCTCACTACCCTGTCGTAGATCAGCCGTATTAGTAGGAGTGCTTAATCCAAGCGCTCAATTTACCTGCCATAATATTAAAGTAAAGGACCTCTTCGGGATAAGCAAAATCTCACTTTTTTCCAGCATAAAAGCAGCTTAAAATACTCTATGTATGGATAGAGAGTTCTTTAGTTCATCTCTCATGTCACAGTTCTCTAGCAACCCCTAGATAGCAGCTGTGAAAAATGTGTGTAAAAACCCACATAAATCTAAATTTAAGACAGTTTTTCTAAATACATTGACATCCTCTGTTCTTTCTCCATTAGATGGAAAAGGAAAGGTAATGTTTTAATAACATTCAATTACAGTATGACTTGAGTCTCAATTGTATAAGCTATATTATTATTATTTTTATTTGCTACATTTTTTTCTCTCGCAAAAGTGGAGTTTCCCTTTAAAGCAGAATTAAACCTCCACCAAAAAATTAAAATGACCGCTCAGGAATTTTTAGCCATATTGTCCTATTATACGCAGCATATTACCTCCTTATGGCAGACTTACCTGGGAAGTATGCGGCCTCAGTGCTGTGGTGCCAGTGCTTCCATTCAATGTGGATGTATCCATCTTCTCCAGATCTTTCTATCAGGTTCAGACTATTGCCCGCTTGATTGTTTGGTCCTGGATGATGTACCTCCTGCACATGTGCACAAGAGTTAAGTTGCCTTGTCAGTGCATGCGTGGCTCAGTGTACACAAAATCTGAGAGGCAGGGAGAAGGATCTTTGACTGAAGAGACCAACAGGGTTTGTCATAAAAATCCTAACTCAGTGTTTTTTATTTTTTTAATTTAATTCTGCTTTAAGGGGTCCCAAACAAAGAAAACAAAGAGTAAAGTGAAGCATGGTGTACTGACCATTGGGTGGGCGTGCATAGAAAATCACACAAATCTACCAAAACCAAATTTTCTGGTGGTTGGTTAAACAGCTGAATCACATCTGTTTTCAATTGTCCTCAACTGTCTGCACTTAGGAAAACAAGTTTATTACCTGAGATCTAAGCAGCAATCTCACGCTTACTCATAATATACATCACCTCCCGAGAGAAGAGTGCCATTTCAAATAGGTTTACAGAGTTTCAACAACTTTTTACTTGCTAACAAAATCCACGAACAAGTCATTTGTTTTTATAAACTGCCTGTCATGGCGTTTTTATTTTCTTTTGCCCTTTTTTATATTCCAGGTAGATATTAAAATGCAAATGAGCGCAATTATATAGTACATTAAAAGAATATAAATGGTTTTCATAAAACCCAACAATAGGCAACTAAAAAATGATACTTTGCAGTGGGGCTGTGCCTGAACTGAAAGGGTTAATTAGACAGTTTGGTCTAGGGGAAAAAAATAAAAATTTGCATACCCGATCCTCTGCTCCTTCCTGCAGCTACACAGGTCCCCTCAGCTTCTTCTCACTCATGCTCCAAGGTTCTAGGGTCCTGAGATCATCAAGATCAAAACAGGGTCAATAGCCTTGAAATGGATGTAGAATGCCAAGTGACGGTCCACCACCAGTTCCTGGGGAGGGCCATCTGCTGAGAGAGTGGAGAATCAGGTAAGTATAACTATAAAAACTAAATAAAGTGAGCGCTGTATGTATAGATAAGCAGCTTAGCACACAAAAGTGAATATACAACCTTCAATAATCAATAAAACAGAAAATGGTGTGCAGCGCTCAGCTGTGCCAAACATAAAAAAAAGTCTTAATAAGTGATGAGCGAATAAAGTTCTAAAATAAATAAATGGTTGAAGTGATTTTTCCTTGTGTTCACAATAATTCCAATGGTAGGTGTACTGTGTCTAAAATGTTCACCAGAAATCAAATAATATCAAGCATCAAGTAAATTCATCTACACCCCTCGTTTAAAGAATTTGGACTGCCACGACCATGCACCTCCACCAATCTAGACACTCACCAGACAGCGGACATCAATGAGCCTTAAACTATTGCTATGAAGCAAAGATGTCTCCTGCCCAGGTGTTGCATTTAGATGGTGAATTCCAGAGGGATCATCCAGAGATGGTGGATAGCAATGCACATTGATCAATTGCTATGAAGCATAGTGGCCTCCTGCTCTGGTGTAGCAATTAGGTGGTGATATCCAAAAAGGGTCATACACTGTATAAATAAACTTGCCAGTGATAGCCCAAACAATACTCACATAGTGTAGAATTTTCGTTTCAATAGATTTTCATTGAGTATTCAAAGAAGTAAAGCAAAACATAAACATTGTGTATCACTACAGACAGAAGCATTGTGCCGCAAATAAATATTTAGTTGAGAAAAAGACCTTGAATCTAATATATAAATTGCAGTTCTAGTATGGTAGGTCTTATTAGATGGTAAACACGAGAACATAAAAAAAGGAGCGTAAAACATTCTCTTCTCATCTAATAACTTATCTGTACTCGAGTAAGGGTCAGGCTCCTCAGTCTCAGCACCCCTAAAGGGAGCTAACTGTGCCGGGCACTGAAAAACACTACCCCCCCAAGCCAAAAATACAGTGAACCATCAATATCTAATAAACGCAACAGTGGTCAGTGCTTTTGAGAGAGCCTGTGTTTGGTATAAATAAACAAGTAGGGGAGCAGAGTAAACAATAGCAAATTGCTTGGCATAAAAGTTTGCTAAACTTAACCTCTATTGTTTTGTCTAGTACTAGGTTTAACTTGAAGAGAACAATTTTCAGGGAAATGAAGGAGACCAGAATTGGACAGAGAACAGAGTATAAGAAGAGATAGTGAAAGAGAAGGAAGGAGAAGAGGAAAAGAGCTAATAATTAGCTACATATGAAGTGGTACCCACTCACTCGCAATCAGTCTGGTGGCGCAGAGTTGTGTAATGACCCAGAGATATAACTATTTTAGGGTTCCCACACTGCTACGTGTCTATCCACCGTGTTCAGGAAGATGCTTACCCTTTTTTATCCTGGGCCTTAATCCAGGATATCTTTCTTTTGACTAGCTTCAGGGAAACTGTGGGCTGCTTCCAAGCTCGGGCAATTGTTAGTTTGGTTCCAATTAGTATAAACCTAATAAGATTTTGAGTTAATTTTGGAACCCCTTGTTGGGGGAAATTAAGCAAAGCATACTGAGGAGTTTTGGGGATGGGTATTGTTGTAATCGTCCTAATAATATGGAAAACATTATTCCACAAGTTCCTAATTTTCAGGAAATCCCACCAAATATGTAGAATAGAACCGATATGACCACAGTTGCGAAAACATAAGGGGGGCGCGTTTGGGTAGATTTTGGCCAGTCACAAAGGTACCATATACCACTGCATTAGGATTTTTAAGTTAGCCTCAACCAATGCTGTGTTAAGTAGACCTTTTGAGGCAGCAACCGACGCCTTATGCCATTCAGCTAGGGTCCATTTCCCATTCTCGCATGAAAAGCGTTTTGGAGTCAGCCTGAGCAAGTGCACGGTAAATCCGATATTCCCCCCTCTGTTCCATGGCTTGGCCACACCAAAGCTCCTTTTCAGTTATGGATGGGGGTTTAGGAGTGGAGAGCCCTAAGGATCTGAGAAAGTGGAAAATTTGTTGAAATCGGAATTTCTCCGTTCCTGGCATTTCAAGTTTACTGATGCAGTGGGCTAAAGTGATGGGGACGATGGGGTTACAAAGTGACCAATCCTGTATATCCCCTTATCTAACCACCAGCGAAAGGCCTTAATGTCTTGTCCAGGAGGAAAGAGGGGATTCCTGAAAATGTGGGAGAGAGGCTGCCAGTGGGAGATCAAGTGTGGGTTCGTTTTAAGGGAATCCCAAAGGGTTAGAGAGTGGGAAAGTGTGGGTGCTAGTATGGCCGGTCTGTCCCTGGTTTGGCACCATAGAATAAGGTCAAGGGTGTAGCTAGGGATAGCCTGCCTCTCCATGTGCACCCAATCTGGGTGAGCAATTTTAGAATAGATAGTGGATAGTTGGGAAAGTTGAGCTGCCTGATAATACCATAGAACGTTCGGTACTCCTAGTCCTCCCTGGTTTCTGTTGCGGAAGAGAGTTCCTTTGGAAATTCTTATGGATTTACAAAGTTACGGAGGCGGTCCTTAGGGACGGGGATAGGTAGGGATCTAAAGAGATAAAGGATACGTGGGAGTACGGTCATTTTCACAGAATTTACCCTGCCCAACCAGGAAAGGCCCAGCGTGTCCCAAAATGTGGGATCTTCCTCCAGTCTGCGGAATGTGGCAGGAAAATTGGCCGAGTAAAGTCTATCTAAAGATGCCGTCAAATTGATCCCTAAATAAGGGAGCGCAGATTCCGTCCAGCCGAACGTGAAATTGTTTTTGAGTTGAGATACCAGCTGAGATGGTAAGTTAATATTGAGCACTAGGGACTTGGAGTAATTTACAGTGAGTCCTGATACTTTGCCAAAATCATCCAGTAACTTGCATATAATCGGAAGAGAGGTGTTTGGAGACGATATGAAAAGTAATACGTCATCAGCAAACAAAGCGCACTTATGAGATTTTGGGCCACATTGGATCCCTTTTATATCAGGATGAGCTCTGATGGCGATGGCCAGAGTTCCAAAGATAATGGCAAAGATCAGTGGTGATAAGGGGCTCCCCTGTCTCGTGCCAGGAAAGATTGGGAAGGGGTTTGAATAATACCCCTGCATCTTTATCTGGGCTTCTGGGGTCGAGTATAATGCATTTATAATGTTCAAAAAGGACTGACCAAATCCGCATTTTTCTAGGGTAGGGATCAGAAAAGACCAATCGAAAGCCTTCATAAGATTTAGGGAGAGCAGGAATCCCTGTTGGTGGGGGCCCCTGTCCCATCTCGATCCCAAGAGCGAGATTATGTCCACTGCCCTCCTGATCTGATCTGGCCCCTGTCGCCCGGTGATAAAACTGACTTGATCCCCATGAATGTAAAGGCTAATGAAGTTGGAGATTCTATCGGCCAAAATTTTTGTCAAGATTTTAAGATCGTTATTGATCAAAGATATGGGTCTATAATTGGTGTGTACAACTGGGGTCCTTTCCTGGCTTAGGGATTACGGACGCCAAATTCATGGCTTTATCCAGGGGTGAACCAGACCTGAGATGATTAAAGAAGCGTGCTAGGTATGGGGCAAGTATTTGGGAGAAATGTTTGTAATACGGGACGGAGAAGCCATCTGGGCCCGGAGCAGTATTCGTTTTAAGATTTTTAATGACCTGCTCCACTTCCTCTGCGGAGATTGGGGATTCAAGTTCCTCCCTGTGCTGTTCCTTTAGCCAGGGTATTTGCACAGATGCTAAGAATGAGTTAATAGCATCAGGGGAGGGTCCCGTTCCCGTTTTGCTATAAAGAGTAAGGTAGAAGTTATGGAAAGCTTCCATAATTTTTTGGGGGTTTTAAGAGAGGGTACCGTCACTCAATTCTATTTTGGGGAGAGTATAGGATCTCGTTTTAGGGGTTAACCGTCTGGCTAACAATGTTCCGAGTTTGTCATTTTGGTGGTAAAAGCGTCCTTCCTCCCATCTGAGGTCCATTTCCGCTATTGCGGTGAGAGCCAAGTTCTAGCAGCGGAGCCCAGTGAGGGTTTGGATTTATGCAGTTTTCTTAGGGAAGTAAATTCACGTTCCAGCCTTTTAATATCAGTCCTACGAGCCATGTGCAGTCTAGTCGAAATTTGGATTAGGTGACCTCTAATCGTGGCATTATGGGCAGCCCACAGAGCGTCCATATCATTTAATAGGAAATACTCCCAAATGGGTTTTTCTATTTCCCGGACCTGGGTGGGGTTGCTGAGAATGGAGGCATTCATAGAGACATTAGGACGAGAGAATGGTCCGACCAAGCAGAGTCCCTAATAACCGACCACTGAACCAGCGGGACATGTTGTTGGAGAATAAAAAAGTGATCAATTCTCGCAAAGGTTTGATGTGGGCTGGAGCAGTGCGTGTAATCTCGAGCCCTGGGATTAAGGTCCCTCCAGATATCCACCAAACCGTAGTGAAATAATTGCCTGGCTACTTTTAGACTCTGTCTGGTTGGGCGTATTTGGTTTTTGCCTGGGGGAGGGCGCGTTTTATCGATACCTGCATCAAAAGCTATGTTGGAGTCACCACCGTAAATGACTATACCTTCTGTAAGTCACCCCTAACTAATAAACATATAATATCAAAAAAGAATGAACACCTAGGCCAACTGGTATGGAGTCCCTGTTAAATAGCTATATAATAGACCAGGACTAGTGGCACAGTGAGATACTGTTTAGAGGGCAGGTACATGTAAAAATAGTAGCAAAAGACCCTTGCCCATGAGTCCAACATAAGTCCAACTCAAAAGACACAAAAAAAAAAGAAATGGAAAGCGGGGAACCCATAGGAGGTGATAAACAGTCCTGGGTGTTGCAGTTTGAACCAGGGGTTTAGAAAAAAGGCCTGGCCGAGGTTACTTTTAGGGAATTAGGCCCAACTGAGCCAATAATGCAGAAAAAAAAGTGTGAAATGGCAATAATGCCTGGGGTCTAGGGGGGGTCCCGACCCAATAAAAAGAGTCAAAAAATGTGGTGAAGATGAGAGAGTCCCCTCAGAGTCATGGAGGAAGTCCATCTTTAGCTTTCTTGCTTCTGGACGTTATCCAGAGGGAGATGAGAGGGCTAGATGGTGGCAGGCGTTTGGACATTCCAGATGAGGAAGCCTGCATGGGGGATGGAGGATCCGCAGGAATGAGGGAAAGCTTACGTAATAGAAGTTCCCCTTCTTGTAGTGATGAAAATCGAAATGATTTGCCATTAAAATCAAATTTCAAACTGAAAGGGAAGAGCCACCAATATTTGATGTTTTTTTGCGTCAAAACCGTCAGAAGTGGTTTAAGTGACCTCCTCTTCTGGATGGTGAAGGGCGAGATGTCTGCGTAGATTTGTATCTGGTGTCCCAGTAGTTGTATCTGCGGGGTTGTCCGGGCACTCCTCATGACCTCCTCCTTGACGCTAAAGTAGTGTGGCTTTACTACTATATCACGCGGAAGACCATCCTGGCGGGGGTCCCAGAGCCCTATGTGCACGGTCCAGCTCTAGCCTGTGAGCTCTGATGTCAGGGATGAGAGAATGAACTGCGTCAGGGATGTCCGTTATGGACTTAGGCAGACCCCTGATCCGGCAATTGAGTCTTCTGGACCTATTTTCCAAATCATCAATTTTAGCAAGAGCCCCTTCCAATTGATTGTGCAATTCCTGAAAGCGATCGGAATTCTGGTTTACTCGATCGATCGTGGCATCGATTTTGTTTTCAATACTGTCAATTTGGGAGCCCAGTATTTGGAGATCAGCCTTTATATCAGAGGTGATTCTGGATGCAGTTTGAGCCAAGCCCTTGTCTAGCATTTCAGCAAATTTGGAGAACATGAGGTAAATGTCCTGGGGCTGAGAGGCATGCTGGGGCTGTGAGATGTGCTAGGCTGCTTCCTGGTAAGAAGCATTAGGCCTGGGGGTGTGAGCTTCTGAGGGGGAAAGTCCCTACATCTCCTCCAGGGTCTGGTTAAGTAGGGACACTGTGGTGGCTGGGGACAGTGGGCCTCCGCTGGTTGTGGGTGAGGGGACCTCTCCACATACCTCCTCATGTAGCCTGTCTCGCCAGGGAGAGGTGTTGACATGTCCAGAGAAAGCCTCATGAGGCGGCCGCTCCGCTGCCATCTTGAAAATTTTGGTGGCTCCCGGGAGCGCCGCTAATCGAGTTCCCAGGCCTCTCCTCACTGCCCCCTCGTGCATTAAAATGTGCCCTGATGCTGGCGGGCACCTCCGATCCCGGTCTAACAGCTGTGGCGGGCAGTGTTCAGCTGCGGGGAGTGTGGGCGGGATGGATCGGTGCGGAGCCCTGTGTTCAAGCATCCATCACAGGGCGCTGCGCATGCGCACACTGTAGTGTAGAATTCTATTGATATAATGAATAAAAATCAATTACAGTTTTTACAGCATTAAATCATAAAAATTGGCTAGAAAAAAAATTACAAGAATAGGCGCTGTTTCTACTCTGAGGACTCAGTGGCAATGATGTCAGCACGTAGGAGCCTACGATTCCGATAGGCGGATCCCTTGAGAAAGTGCATGTCCTCAAAATGCATAAGCAGGGGCCTACGTGCTGACGTCATTGCTGCTGTGTCCTCAGAGTAGGAACGGTGGCTATTCTTGCAAGTCAAGTCAACCTATTACAAATTAAGGGGGCACTTTAATAGCTGATGTTGGTCATAGTATCCTTACTGTTATCTCTTTTGGAGCACAAACATTTTCTAACTTTGTGATAAGGGACAGAAATAGAAATAAATATATGAGTGATTTGCTGTGTAATATGTTGTCATGAAAAAATTGGGAAAAATAAAACAGCTTATGTTATTATGAATATTTTTTATTATGAGTGTTTTTGATTTTTAAATATGATTTATTTCCTCTTCTATTACTTCTATTTGGGATTTTGTATGTACAATGGGGTTATTGCTATGATGTACTGAAAAGGAATTATTTGAATGTATACTTAGGACAAAGGTTGTTTTATCTTATCTGAATGCCCATTTCAGAAGAAGAAGGTACATTATTTATAAAAATAATATATGCCCCAGGAAGTGACGGTATCACGCAAAGTACGCCTGGAAGGGACGTCATTGTATATCCGGGACCAAGCAGGAAGAGAACACTCCCCAGTAGTATGTATGAAGGCAATGCTGGGAAACATTATACTTGGCATTAAGTGATTTTAATATGTGATGCATCCTTGGTGCAAGGTATAGCACTGTTGAATGTGAGTAGAATTACCTAAAATATTTTAATAAAGTTAATGGCTTTACACTATGGCAAATCTCCCTTGTTTTCCATGTGTCACCTGTGATTGTGTTCCAATCTTAATGAGAGGAGGTGGATGTCCCAGAGCTGCTGCAGGTGGTGAAGCCTCTATTTAAAAAAGGCACTAAATGACTAACCTGTAGTGGGTGGTCATGTTTAGTCGGTAAGTTCTCTGGTGTGGCAGTGGGGGCTCACAACAGCACTTTTGAAGATTTTTTGCACAACAGCACTTTATGGCACTGTGGAAATGATTATGAAAATATAAGAGACTGTCATGTTGCATGGACACTTTATTTAGTGGTGCTTACAATTATGCACAATATTTTGGGGTATTTATTAATTTCATTGATTCACTTGGTATAAGGAAAGGTAAACAGATCAGTGTTGTATATTATAGAGTGTTTTGGTAATGATACCCAGTAGGGTATTAATATATAGCTGCTTTATCTGTACATAATATTCCAGCGCTGGTGATAATACAGTGGTGTGAAAAAGTGTTTGCCCCCTTCCTCATTTCCTGTTCCTTTGCATGTTTGTCACACTTAAGTGTTTCGGAACATCAAACCAATTTAAACAATAGTCAAGGACAACACAAGTAAACACAAAATGCAATTTGTAAATGAAGGTGTTTATTATTAAAGGTGAAAAAAAATCCAAACCATCATGGCCCTGTGTGAAAAAGTGATTGCCCCCCTTGTTAAAACATACTATAACTGTGGTTGTCCACACCTGAGTTCAATTTCTCTAGCCACACCCAGGCCTGATTATTGCCACACCTGTTCACAATCAAGGCATCACTTAAATAGGAGCTGCTTGACACAGTAAGGTCCACCAGAAGATCCTTAAAAGCTACACATCATGCCGAGACCCAAAGAAATTCAGAAACAATTGAGAAAGAAAGTAATTGAGATCTATCAGTCTGGAAAGGGTTATAAAGCCATTTCCAAAGCTTTGGGAATCCAGCGAACCACAGTGAGAGCCATTATCCACAAATGGCGAAGACATGGAACAGTGGTGAACCTTCCCAGGAGTGGCCGGCCGCCCAAAATTACCCCAAGAGCGCAGCGACGACTCATCCAAGAGGTCACAAAAGACCCCACAACAACGTCCAAGGAACTGCAGGCCTCACTTGCCTCAGTTAAGGTCAGCGTTCATGCCTCCACCATCAGGAAAAGACTGGGCAAAAATGGCCTGCATGGCAGAGTTCCAAGGAGAAAACCACTGCTGAGCAAAAAGAACATCAAAGCTCGTCTCAATTTCTCCACAACACATCTTGATGATCCCCAAGACTTTTGGGACAACATTCTGTGGACCGATGAGACAAAAGTGGAACTCTTTGGAAGGTGTGTGTCCAAGTATATCTGGCGTAGAAGGAACACTGCATTTCAGAAAAAGAACATTATACCAACAGTAAAATATGGTGGTGGTAGTGTGATGGTCTGGGGCTGTTTTGCTGCTTCAGGACCTGGAAGACTTGCCGTGATAAAAGGAACTATGAATTCTGCTGTCTACCAAGAGATCCTGAAGGAGAATGTCCGACCATCTGTTCGTGTACTCAAGCTGAAACGAACTTGGGTTCTGCAGCAGGACAATGATCCTAAACACACCAGCAAGTCCACCACCGAATGGCTGAAGAAAAACAAAATGAAGACTTTGGAGTGGCCTAGCCAAAGTCCTGACCTGAATCCTATTGAGATGTTGTGGTATGACCTTAAAAAGGCCGTTCATGCTCGAAAACCCTCTAATGTAACTGAATTAGGACAATTCTGCAAAGATGAGTGGGACAAAATTCCTCCAGGACGCTGTAAAAGCCTCATTGCACGTTATCGCAAACGCTTGGTTGCAGTTGTTGCTGCTAAGGGTGGCCCAACCAGTTATTAGGTTTAGGGGGCAATCACTTTTTCACACAGGGCCATGATGGTTTGGATTTTTTTTCACCTTTATTAATAAACACCTTCATTTACAAATTGCATTTTGTGTTTACTTGTGTTGTCCTTGACTATTGTTCAAATTGGTTTGATGTTCCGAAACACTTAAGTGTGACAAACATGCAAAGGAACAGGAAATGAGGAAGGGGGCAAACACTTTTTCACACCACTGTATATAATATCTGTATACTGCCAAATTGCATTTAAGGTGACTATGCTAGGCCTAGGCTAATGGAGATACACTTTAAATGAATAATAAATAGGGGCTAGTAGAATGGCTTTTTAGGGGGCAGTTACATAGTAGGTGAGGCTGAAAAAAGTCCATCAAGTCCAACCTATGTGTGTGATTATATGTCAGTATTACATTGTATATCTCTTGTATGTTGTGTTCGTTCAGGTGCTTATCTAATAGTTTTTTGAAACTATCGATGCTCCCCGCTGAAACCACCGCCTGTGGAAGGAAATTCCATATCCTTACCACTCTTACAGTAAAGAACCCTCTACGCCCCTAGTCATCAACCCTGTCCTCAGGGCCCACTAACAGGCCAGGTTTTATGTATTACCTTGGGGAGATGCAGACTAGAATACTGCAATCACTGAGTAGCAAATTATATCACCTGTGATGTATTTCAGTTATCTTGCAAACCTGGCCTGTTAGTGGGCCCTGAGGACAGGGTTGATGACCACTGCTCTACGCAGTTTAAGGTTACACCTCTTTTCTTCTAATTTTAATGAGTGGCCATGTGTCTTCTTAAACTTCCTTTCGCGTAAACATTGTATCCCTATTGTGGGGTCACCAGTACGGTATTTGTTAATTGAAATCATATCCCCTCTCAAGCGTCTCTTTTCCAGAGAGAATAAGTTCAGTGCCCGTAACCTTTCTTCATAAGATCTTCTGAAGAAATTACACTTTGATACAATGTAAAGTAATGAGTGTACAGCTTGTATAACACTGTAAATTTGCTGTCCCCTCAAAATAACTCAACACACAGCCATTAATGTCTAAACTGCTGGCAACAAAAGTGAGTACATCCCTAAGTGAAAATGTCCAAATTGGGCCCAATTATTTATTTTCCCTCCCCGATGTCATGCGACTTATAATGCTCCGTACACACGGTGGGATATTCCGATGGAAAAATCCGATCGGGTTATGTTGTCGGAAAATCTGATCGTATGTGGGCTCTAGCAGGCTTTTTCCGTTGGAATTTCCGACTGAAAAAAATTTGAGAGCAGGATCTAAAATTTTCCGACAACAAAATCCAATTGGACTTTTTCCAATCGTGTGTAGAGAATTCCGATGCACAAAGTGCCACACATGCTCAGAAAAAATTTGGAGACAAAAGCTATTGGCTACTGGCCTCTACGTAGTCCCGTCGTAGGTTTTGTACATCACCTCGTTCCGTATGATCGGATTTTCCGACAAGTTTGTCCGACCGTGTGTGTGCAACACCAGTTTAGGACAAAATCCGTCTGAAAAATCTGGCGGATTTTGTGGTTGGAATATCCGAATGGGGAGCAGGCGTGTTAAATTAGGTGTTATCACTCTCACTCTCTCATACTGGTCACCGGAAGTTCAACGTGGCACCTTATGGTAAAGAACTCTCTGAGCATCAGAAAAAAATAAGTTTTGCTCTACATAAAGATGGCATAGGCTATCAGAAGATTGCCAAGACACTGGAACTGAGCTGCAGCATGGTGGCCAAGACCATACAGCAGTTTAACAAGACAGGTTCCACTCAGAACAGACCTCTCCATGGTTGACCAAAGAAGTTGAGTGCACGTGCTCAGCGTCATATCCAGAGGTTGTCTTTGAGAAATAGACGTATGAGTGCTGCCAGCATTGCTGCAGAGGTTGAAGGGGTGGGGGGTCAGCCTGTCAGTGCTCAGACCATACGTCACACACTGCATCAAATTGGTCTGCATGGCTGTCGTCCCAGAAGGAAGCCTCTTCTAAAGATGATGCAGAAGAAAGCCCACAAACAGTTTGCTGAAGATAAGCAGACTAAGGACATGAATTACTGGAACCATGTCCTGTGGTCTGAGACCAAGATAAACTTATTTGGTTCAGAAGGTGTCAAGCATGTGTGGTGGCAATTAGCTGAGGAGTACAAAGACAAGTGTGTCTTGCCTACAGTCAAGTATGGTAGTGGGAGTGTCATGGTTTGGGGCTGCATGAGTGCTGCCAGCACTGGGGAGCTACAGTTCATTGAGGGAACCATGCTTGGAGACTGGGCCGCAGGGCCGTATTCCAACATGATAACGACCCCAAACACACCTCCAAGACAACCACTGCCTTACTAAAGAAGCTGAGGATAAAGGTGATGGACTGGCCAAGCATGTCTCCAGACCTAAACTCTATTGAGCATCTGTGGGGCATCCTCAAATGGAAGGTGGAGCAGCGCAAGGTCTCTAACATCCACCAGCTCCGTGATGTTGTCATGGAGGAGTGGAAGAGGACTTCTCCAAGAGTGTTTTGGCAGTGCTGGAAAATAATGGTGGCCACACAAAATATCGACACTTTGGGCCCAATTTGGACATTGGGGTGTACTCACTTTTGTTGCCAGCGGTTTAGACATTAATGGCTGTGCGTTGAGTTATTTTGAGAGGACAGCAAATTTACACTGTAATACAAGCTGTACACTCACTACTTTACATTGTAGCAAAGTGTAATTTCTTCAGTGTTGTCACATGAAAAGATAGAATAAAATATTTACAAAAATGTGAGGGGTGTACTCACGTTTGTGAGATACTGTATATGTGAGCCAGGAGAGGCTGGTGAGTACCTGTTTATTAAAAGTCAACAGCTAATTTCAGATGCTACCAATCCCGATCCAAATTAGCTACTTCAAATCCCTTCAACCTATCTTATCAAAATTTATCTGGAAGGCGAAAAAATCCTGATGTGCACATTTACGATTAATCAAACATAGGTATAATCAGAGGAGTTGGCTATGTAGATTTTTTTACTATTACTTAACCTCAACTCTTACACAACTCAAAGAATGGTTCCTACCTTCACCCAGCATGCTTTGGGGATCTATCGAAACCACATACAACCTCCAAAACCTCCTTTGCAACTTAGCTATTCAGTGCTCAGTTAGGCGCTCGGGCCCATTCACACATCTCCCCCACCATGAAGGCCGCATTCCATGCATGGAAGAAATTGGGCCAGCAAGCACAATAATAATTGCCAGTACTCATCGTTTCACAGTGGCTCACCTGTTGATCATCTCCTGCTTCACACTGCTCACCTGGATCCTCCAACTGTGGCTGTTCCGGTACAACCTGTGTTGCAGGCCATCCCTGCTGCTGCTCCAGTCTCTGTGCAGGCACCTGCCTCGAATATTACCTCTCTAAGAGGTACAGTGGTGTGAAAAAGTGTTTGCCCCCTTCCTCATTTCCTGTTCCTTTGCATGTTTGTCACACTTAAGTGTTTCGGAACATCAAACCAATTTAAACAATAGTCAAGGACAACACAAGTAAACACAAAATGCAATTTGTAAATGAAGGTGTTTATTATTAAAGTTGAAAAAAAATCCAAACCATCATGGCCCTGTGTGAAAAAGTGATTGCCCCCCTTGTTAAAACATACTATAACTGTGGTTGTCCACACCTGAGTTCAATTTCTCTAGCCACACCCAGGCCTGATTATTGCCACACCTGTTCACAATCAAGACATCACTTAAATAGGAGCTGCTTGACACAGTAAGGTCCACCAGAAGATCCTTAAAAGCTACACATCATGCCGAGACCCAAAGAAATTCAGGAACAATTGAGAAAGAAAGTAATTGAGATCTATCAGTCTGGAAAGGGTTATAAAGCCATTTCCAAAGCTTTGGGAATCCAGCGAACCACAGTGAGAGCCATTATCCACAAATGGCGAAGACATGGAACAGTGGTGAACCTTCCCAGGAGTGGCCGGCCGCCCAAAATTACCCCAAGAGCGCAGCGACGACTCATCCAAGAGGTCACAAAAGACCCCACAACAACGTCCAAGGAACTGCAGGCCTCACTTGCCTCAGTTAAGGTCAGCGTTCATGCCTCCACCATCAGGAAAAGACTGGGCAAAAATGGCCTGCATGGCAGAGTTCCAAGGAGAAAACCACTGCTGAGCAAAAAGAACATCAAAGCTCGTCTCAATTTCTCCACAACACATCTTGATGATCCCCAAGACTTTTGGGACAACATTCTGTGGACCGATGAGACAAAAGTGGAACTCTTTGGAAGGTGTGTGTCCAAGTATATCTGGCGTAGAAGGAACACTGCATTTCAGAAAAAGAACATTATACCAACAGTAAAATATGGTGGTGGTAGTGTGATGGTCTGGGGCTGTTTTGCTGCTTCAGGACCTGGAAGACTTGCCGTGATAAAAGGAACTATGAATTCTGCTGTCTACCAAGAGATCCTGAAGGAGAATGTCCGACCATCTGTTCGTGTACTCAAGCTGAAACGAACTTGGGTTCTGCAGCAGGACAATGATCCTAAACACACCAGCAAGTCCACCACCGAATGGCTGAAGAAAAACAAAATGAAGACTTTGGAGTGGCCTAGCCAAAGTCCAGACCTGAATCCTATTGAGATGTTGTGGTATGACCTTAAAAAGGCCGTTCATGCTCGAAAACCCTCTAATGTAACTGAATTAGGACAATTCTGCAAAGATGAGTGGGCCAAAATTCCTCCAGGACGCTGTAAAAGCCTCATTGCACGTTATCGCAAACGCTTGGTTGCAGTTGTTGCTGCTAAGGGTGGCCCAACCAGTTATTAGGTTTAGGGGGCAATCACTTTTTCACACAGGGCCATGATGGTTTGGATTTTTTTCACCTTTAATAATAAACACCTTCATTTACAAATTGCATTTTGTGTTTACTTGTGTTGTCCTTGACTATTGTTTAAATTGGTTTGATGTTCCGAAACACTTAAGTGTGACAAACATGCAAAGAAACAGGAAATGAGGAAGGGGGCAAACACTTTTTCACACCACTGTATGTCTGGTTTCGCTCTGCTTCCCCAGCAATTTGGGGGTGATCCAGTTCAATGCAGAGGGTTTCTGAACCAGGTTGGGATATACTTTGAGATGCTGCCCCAGGCGTTCCCAATGGACAGAAGCAAAGTAGGCTTCCTCATTTCTTTGCTTTCTGATAGAGCCTTGGCCTGGGCAAACCCTCTATGGGAGATGCAAAAACCCATTGTTCTGAGTTACCCAGAGTTTGTGGCTTCCTATAAAAAGGGTATTTGTTCCCGTACGCTCCACTTCTGCTGCCAAGAGCCTTGTGTCCATCAAACAAAGTACGAGAACTGTTGCTGATTACGTCATTGAATTCCGTACTCTGGCAGCAGAGGTAACTTGGAACAATGGGGCCCTTGTGGCAAATTTTTCTCATGGTCTCTCAGATAACATCAAAGATGAGATAGCAGCCTGAGACATACCTACAGATCTGGAGAATTCGATCACGTTTGCCATTCTCATTGACTCCAGACTCCGAGAGAGACCTTCCTTTAAGGAGCACTTGCGGAAGCCTCCTGTACTTTTGGCTCCGAGCTTTGCAGTCCCACCCTTACCTCCCTCACCTCTCAAGCCTCCTGGTACCAAGACCGCCAGTGAAGTAGAACCCATGCAGTTGAGCTTCACACGTCTCTCTGCAGAGGAGAGGGCCTTTAAGAGGAGGGAGATATTGTGCCTTTATTGTGGCCAGGCGGGTCACTTCTTGAAGTCTTGTCCTTCCAGTCTGGAAAAAAGCTTGCATCTGACGTCCTGTGGGGGCAATCCTTAGGTGGCGTTGTTACTTTCCCAGTTACCCTGAAGGATAAGCCTCTAGTTTCAGTTACCCTTTCGTGGTCTGAGTCGCCACAATGCAGAAAGACATGTTTTCGGAAAGTGGCTAAGGTCTTGTGCACCTCTTCCCTTTCCTCCTTGCCAGAGGAGTACTGCAAATTTAGCGATGTCTTTGACAAGGGTCAAGCCGGTAGTTTGCCTCCACACCGGTCGTATGAATGTGCAATTGACCTTCAACCTGGTGCTATGCCTCCTCGTGGCTGGGTTTACCCTTTGTCTGTCTAGGAGGATACAGCTATGGGGAACTATGTTGCTGATGCACTTTCTTGGGGGTTCATCCGCAAATCCTCATCTCCTGCTGGTGCTGGCTTCTTCTTTGTGAAAAAGAAGAATGGTAAACTCAGACCTTGTATCGATTATAGGGGTCGCAATCACATCACGATTAAGAACGCCTGCCTGATTCCATTGATTACAGAATTATTTGACCGCCTCAAGGGAGCAACGGTTTTTACAAAGCTCAATCTGAGAGGGGCATACATATTTGTGAGGTTTAAGGAGGGCGTCAAATGGAAAACTGCGCTTAACACCAGGACAGGACATTACGAATACCTCGTAATGCCGTTTGGTCTTTGCATCGCTCCTGCAGTTTTTCAGGAGTTCTTCAACGATGTCCTCTGAGATATGTTGCAGCAATGTGTGGTGGTTTATCTCGACAATATTCTCATATATTCTAAATCCCTAGAGAGCCACCACACAGATGTCTCCCATGTGCTACAGAAGCTGAAAGATAATAACCTGTATTGTAAATTGGAGAAATTCAATTTCTATCATGAACAGGTTGATTTTCTGGGTTATGACATTTCTACTGCTGGTTTTTCGATGGACCCAGAGAAATTATCTGCAGTTCTACAGTGGCCTCGACCTGTAGGTCTACGTCTGTTACAGCATTTTCTTGGCTTTGCCAATTATTATCGATAATTTATTTGTAACTTCTCTTCTTTGGTGAAACCCCTGACCAGAAAGGATGGCAACCCACAGAATTAAGGATGTGCTGGTAGGCAACCGTGTGGTGGTTGTCTCAACCCCGCGCTTGGTAAATCTTAACACTGAAAAAATGAATGATAATTCCTACCAAAAAGTGCTTGTGCTTACACTGAAAAAAAGTATAAAAAAATATAAAAAGCTGCTCCCTTGGAAATCATTGGATCAAGAATGGATCTATGAACTTTTTTCTTTAATGCACTCATGTGTTTATTATTGTTAACTCTGTATGAGTTGAGCACATTGACTCTTTAAGGAGTTGTTATATGGTTTTTTGGGGCTCCAAGGCCATTTGAGCCACATGGCGTTATCACATAGCAACGGTTGCCAATATTGATTTAATTGTGTGTTATATCTCAAAGATTGGGATTTATATGCGGGAGCACATATAATTGTTTGTTTCACATAAGGTGTTGCACCACAAGCATCACACCACATTAGTTTTTAAGTCACACAGGCGAGGGTGTACCTCCAGTTTAATTAATTCACTTCACTGAGTGGAATCCTTATGACATGTGAACAGGGCCGAATTGATTCACACGAATAAGGAATACTATAGGTCCAAATAGTTTGATATCAACGGCACATCAAAGTGCCAAGAATACATTATTTGTATCCAGCTAGTCTCCGTTTCAGAGACCTCTACACCCAATATAGACAGTGACCACCCACACGAGAGACGTTAACCAGAATACCACACCATTTAAACTTTTTATAGCTAAACAACAGTATATTAAGTTTTAATAATTCACTAGCGCCCCTTTCTACCAAACCTCACCAACCCACAGAATTAGTCTCCGGATTCCATTAAAGCATTTGAGTCTCTCAAGGCTGCCTTTGTTTCAGCTCCTGTTTTGGAACATCCTGATCCTAAGCTACCCTTCATTCTTGAGGTTGATGCACCTGAGACTGGAGTGCCCTTCTGCCTCAATGTCCTACCTCTGAGAGCGCTATGCATCCTTGTGGCTACTTTTCTAAGAAATTGTCTCCTGCAGAATGCAATTACGAGATTGGGAACAGAGAATTGTTAGCTATCATTTTAGCTTTTAAAGAATCGAGGCATATCCTCGAAGGTACCACTGTGCCGGTCCTCATTTTGACTGACCATAAGAATCTCACATTCTAAACGCTAAATGCTTATCTCCCAGAAGAGCACGGTGGACTCTTTTTCTTTCAAGCTTCAATTACATAGTCTCATTCTTACCCGGTACTAAGAATGTAAGGGCTGACACATTGTCGAGACAGTTTTCCTCTGCTTCCAAGATTGAGTCGGTGCCTGTTCCTGTAATACCTCCCGATCGCATTCTGGCTACTGTACCCACCAGTCTCAGCTCACCTTTGGGTGACAGAATTCATGCCACTCAGATCCAGTCTCCTCCAAAGAAACCTGGTGACCGCTGCTTTGTCCCTGAGAATCTCTGCACTGCTTTGCTCCAGATTTTTCCATTCTCCCAAGTTGGCTGGCCACCCAGGGAAGAATAAACTAATTTGGGCTATTTCTCAACAATTCTGGTGGCCTAGTCTCCTTGCTGATGTAACCGCCTTTGTAGCTGCTTGTTCCGTGTGTGCACAGAGTAAGACACTACCAGTGGGCCTCCTACAACCCATACCCAATGGAGAAAGATCTTGGACCCACCTGTCTATGGATTTTATTGTGGAGTTACCCAACTCCCAGGGGAACAGTTATTCTTATGGATGTTGACCGGTTCTCGAGAATATCACATTGTATTCCACTTAAGAAGTTGCCCACATCCAAAGAATTGGCATCCATTTTTTCTCAGAAGATCTTTCGGTTACATGGGCCACCCAAGGTTATCATCTCTGACAGAGTATAGCCAGTTTGTCTCCAGGTTTTGGCAAGCCTTTTGTGCACAGTTAGGAATTCTGCTTTCCTTCTCTTCTGCGTATCACCCGCAGTCCAATGGGGCCGCAGAACGAGCCAACCAAGCCTTGGAGCAGTTTCTATGCTGCTACATTTCTGACCACCATAACAACTGGTCAGACCTCCTACCTTGGGCGGAGTTTGCTCACAATAGTGTCGTCAATACTGCTTCCTAATTGTCTCTGTTTATGGCAAATTATGGTTTCCAACCATCTCATTTGTTACTCAAAGAATTCCTGTGTTAGAGGAGCATCTCCACGATCTTTTTTCCACTTGGGCTCAGGAGCCCTTGCGATGTGCCAGTGAGCGGTACAGACTCCATACTGACTGTCTACGCCTACCTGCGCCTTCCTACCAGGTTGGGTCTAGCTATCATCTCGTAACCTCTGACTCCAATGTGTTCCCTCACTGAAACTGGCACCACAATTTATTGGGCCTTTCCGTATTCTACGTAGGATCAACCCAGTGGCTTACGCATTAGATCTTCCTTCTAACATGAGTATTTTGAATGTTTTTCATGTCTCCTTATTAAAACCTTTGGTGTGCAACCACTTTAGCACCTCGGTACCACATCTTTGCCCGCTGCAGGCCGAGAACCATGAGGAGTATGAGATATAATCGATCATTTACTCCCATAGGTTCTATGGGCTCATACAGTACCTGGTTCATTGGAAAGGGTACAGTCTGGAGGAAAGTTCTTGGGTCTCAACCTCGGCCGTACATGCTCCGGTCCTCCTCCGTGCTTTCCATAGACGTTTTCCCTTCAAACCTGGTGGTGCTCCGAGGGGGAGGGGTCATTGAGGAGGAGGTACTGTCAGGGCTGGGCACTCAGCCCTTCCTTCTCTGTGCTCAGGTTGCTCAGCTGTCGGTTAATTGCCAGTACTCATCGTTCCACAGTGGCTAACCTGTTGATTATCTCCTGCTTGTCAGTCAAGCCCACAGTCAGCCCCTTCTGGCTATTTACACTGCCTGGTTCATTTCATCAATTGCCTTCGCCTTGGTCAAAATATCTAGAGACTCTCTGCTGTGTTCCTGTTGAAGAATTGCCTGTCTGACGTCCCTTCTGGTTCCTGATCCTGTCTGCTGCTTCTGACCATGCTGATCTCTGGCTTCCCGATTTCCTGGCTTGTTCTGACTACTCGATTTGACTATCGAACCCTGGTTATGTTTTGACTACATTTACCAGTTGTACTATTTTTACTATTTTATTAAAATGTGTGATTTTTACTGCATTTTCTGTCTTTGTCTGTTTCATGGTTCTTGACAGATCTATATAAAGACAACTCTCTCAAACCCTTCTTACATCTTAAAAATGAGTATCACCTCCCACACAGTGACATATATCAGTACACCCAAATAGCTCACTGCCTAATATAATTTCTCAATTGGCCCTGCTTACTACCTCACCCAGCTTGGGTATTCTTAACCTCCCCACTCCACACCAAAAGGGAATTTCCCTCTTCTATACCACCCTCCAACAAAAATGTCACTTCATCAAGACTCTCCCTTTCCAACAGTGGGAAACAGATCTAGGCCGGACATTTACAGAGTCCCAATGGGCCAAAGCCTGTAAAACTACCTTTAGATCAACATGCGGCTCCACACTGTGGGAACACTCCACCAAAACCCTTCAATGATGGTACATGACTCCAGACAAAATATCTAGATCTAGCACTACTATCCCTTGACACTGATGTACTCCCATATAAAACACATCACACAATCATCCACATTCTCCTTGCAGCAAGATTAAGCACCACTATAAAGTGGAAGAACCCAACTCCTCCCACCATAACATAAGTATCAGACCTGATTCACCTACACTACTCCTACGAACAGATGATGGCCTCCTGCCTTGGGAGAGCAGACCAACTATCTCATCAATGATTACCATGGAATAATTGGTACTTAAAACATCTTTCATTATTGTTAAACTGCCTACTCCTGCGCATGGTCTCACTTTCTGCCTGTACTCAAGTTGGTACAGCTCCTTTGATTTCATATGCTTGTTGACAATCTCTCTGTATTAATGTTGACATTCTCTCTGTATTTATAACCATCGTAGCAACTGTATTGCATTCTCTCTTTAAGTCTGTGTAAATCACACTGTTATATTTTCTTATAATCAATAAAAAGCTATTAAAAAAATAAATTAAAAAAAGTCTACAGCTACAGTATTTGTAGCTGTTGACTATTACATTTTCTACAAAAGACTGGAGTTCCTCTTTATCGTTATGTGATTTGGTACAGCAATAATATAAACCAAGGCCAGTGCAATGACACTTGTGGAAGGTATGTCCATGACAACCTGGGCTCACAGGAAGGGATGTAATAATACTGGCCGATATTCAGTTTTGAAGTTGGCGGCAAAGAGTATAGGAATATAAAGGGCAGCTCTGGACTGTTAAAATGGTGAGTAGGGCTAGGAAAAAAAACGTTCTTTTCAAAGCCTGGTGTGGGGAAGAGTTAAATAAACAAGCTTGAGAATGCTTAGTCATCTTGCTACATCAAGCAGCTATAGAGGTTAAATCTGAAAGTAGGATCTTGCAAAAAATAAATATTAAACACATAGTTATTAAATGGTAGAGATGAAAAGCAACAGTGGCTACTGATGGGTATTTTAAATTTAAAATGATAAATTTACATTTAATTATATACGTACATTGAATTTCAAGTGAATCTTGAAAGGCAAAAAATTCAGATATATCAATAATATCTATTTTTTGTTTTGTTTGTGTTTTTTTTTTTTATCAAATTAAAATTTCAATCACAAATGTTTTTGATAAGGAAAATCAAAGGAAAATAATACGACCATGTACAGTACCATGTATTTTCATGCATTGCAAATGATTACACATGCAAGAGAAAGAGTCAGATATTACATCTCTCTCTCTTTCTCTCTCTCTCACCATCATCACCAGCTATAAATTTTGGAAATTAAAAAAAATAAACTAAGGTATACTGCAGCATACAGTCCCATTGAATTATCTGCATAATGTTTCCTTCTGAAGCCTTTATGAAAATATTTTAATTAGACAAATCTGTATATGTATTAAACATGATAACAATTATATATGTTAATAATTATATATGATTACCAAACAGGAAAAGAGCGTTGACTTAAAAAATGATATAGTTCTATGAAATGGGCTAATATATAATCTGTTAAAATACATGTTAATTAAACATAAATGACAAAGCATATTTTGAACTAATATAACATGTTTAAATCGCATTCAGTCATTTTCCTTTAAAAACGTGAATGTTATAAAAATAATGGTGCTAAGAAATATATATTGTCTAGACAAACCTGATAAAAATGATACATTTTAAATGTCAGAAATGAAACTTGTTCCCTAAATTATAATTCCAAATATTTTTTTCCTTTATTGTATGTTTTGTGAAGATAAATGAGTTAAAATACTGATTAATGTATTGCTTTAAAATCTACTTGTTTTGGTACAATGTGTTCTGTAATTCAGTCTTTGTCCTTTATTAGCAACTAGTCAAATAAAAAAAGATTGCAGAACAATTTCTCTGATTTTTTTATAATATATTTATTTCAAAACATAGTATGCTATAAAGATGCTGTCTAACAATAAAATGTAATGTGTAAAAACAGTAATAAGAAAGTAGACCTGAATTTTTCTTTTAAATGACTTAAAAATGACCTGTGCTCATCATCTGCCAGTAGATAACACCTCTAAAATATAACAATATCATCTGTCTGCATATTCTATTTTTTTCAACATGCTTTTTAAAAAGTATCTTCCACTGACAGTCAATGCATATCAATTAGCATACAACAAGAGTTCTCTGCTTTTCAACACTGCATATCAGATTTATCTGTAAGAGAATAATACTTGTCATTTTATTGACATAATAGTGCATTACAACCTATGATAAAGGTGGCATATTAAATTATAGCAGGGAAGCTTTGCTAAAATGGAAGTTTATCATTCTGGGTTCACAGAGAACAGTTATCAAGAAATAAGCTTACAGGCCTGGTATTGTGTGAATGTAATATTTAAGAATAAATTGCTCTCAGCCCTGAACGTTTTTGGTGTCTATTTTTAGTTTAGCTTTTTTTATTTGAATTTAATTTTTTTCTAAAAAATTTCAAATATTACTATGATGCAATTGGCCACCATTGCTAAAAGCAAAACTGATACATCAAAAAACTACATTTTTTCTTTTTTTAACAAAGAAAAACAAAAGATAAAAATCTACAGTCACCCCTCTCAGATAAACCATTGATTCTCAGTCTGTAATTTACTCTCCATCAAGATGTTCAGTGTAGACTAACTAAATGAGGGAGGGTCGAGAAGGGATTGTTAGGTAAAAAGACGGAAGGTTTTATTTTTTTTTTTTTGGGGGGGGGGGGGGGGGCAGACGGTTTCTTCTCATCTCCAATCTGCATAAAATTTACTATTCAGTAAGTTACAGCACACAATGAAAAGAAAATGTCAGCGCAATCTAGAAGATATAAAGAAATGAGTGGAAAAAAAGCTGTATGCTAATAATCCACTCAGTAATTAAATGAAGATCGTTGCCAAGCGGCTCTGCCACTTTCAAAGGGTAATTTGTACAGGAAATCATAGAGTCATTGTCAAATCAATTCAAGATAAAAGGAAAGTCATCAACGGAGATAAGATAAATGTAGGGTGTCTGCCAGCATTTGCCCTAGGAAATGCCTTTGCTATTTTTTTGTAAACCCTTATGAACGCTGGGCGACACTAACTTGTCAGGTTGAAGTGTACATCCTCTATTAGGAGGATGGTCCATATGTATGCACAAATGCATTAGATAACCATCAGGAAAATGGTAAAACAAAATCAGTTAATAGCGGCTTAATGTTTAACAATCTAAAATGCTATTGCTGGTTAAGAACAGACATTCAGTTGCTGTCAGGGAGAACCATAATGTTTGAACTTGGTCTTCCATCATACTAAGTGCTGTGGAGTCTTAGCATCTAATGTCTCTGCCTGGATATGATCTATGGCAAATTACTTGCTTGCCCAGGTGTTATATTTTAAACATATATTTGCTGTCCCTGCTCTTAAAG
The DNA here is from genome assembly GCA_028564925.1 of Lithobates sylvaticus. Taxonomy (NCBI): domain Eukaryota; kingdom Metazoa; phylum Chordata; class Amphibia; order Anura; family Ranidae; genus Lithobates; species Lithobates sylvaticus. The sequence goes on from CM053030.1 coordinate 87,487,940, forward strand.
GTGAATAATATACAATTTCAAAGAATTGCAAGGAAATCTACAATATCAGGCATAACCAGTTTAATATTTTCTTTCAATTGTGAGTTTCAAAAGTAGATGTGCTGAAAGTTAAAGATAAATTCTTAGCATAAATCTCGATTTTTAAAAACATATTTTATTGAAAGTTTTATTCACATATATACAAAATAGGATTTCAGAGTAAAAGGTGTGGTCAAGTTCACATTTAAGTAAATTAAAGAGAAATAAAGGGAAGATATGTAGGGACAGAGCAAAAAGAAACAGTAGCAGGAGAGCAATCTCAAATGTACAGTTGCATAATCAGAATATCAAGCATTGCAAATGCAATTAGTTTTTTCTTTTAGACCCTAGAATTGGGAGGTATAGGAGACATGGCAAGCTAACTTATTGAAGTAGGTATAGGGGTAAGTAGGTAAGGGTGGTGAAGGAGGGGGGGGACAGTAAAATATCAAGATAAGAAATTACACTTAATCCAAAACATATTTAAGGACTATAGCGATGGAGACACTGAAATGTTTAGCACAACAAAAGATTCTATATCTGAGACCATGAAACAATAGTGTTGAATTTGTCCAAGGCCCAAAATGATTTGTAAAGAGTAAATTCCTGATAGCATGAACCCTTCTGAATTTAGTGGACTGAGGTGTCGTTTGTCTCTTTGGTGAAAGAGGTAAAGAGCCTGTTACTGCTCTTGATTGGAGAAGGTATTCTTGATGTAGTCCCACCTTTTAGATAAAAAATTAGGAGTTGTAGAATGAAGGTTTAACTCTGCATCAAAGGTTTTTTTTAAGTATACATAGTAGATAGTGGTTTGGACATCTGCAATGGTGGGAATGTGAGAGGAATTCAATTTTTTTTTATGGAATGTCTAGCAGCAAGTAGACACTTACATTCCACAGGTTAAGGGTTTGGTCGAAAGATCTACATATTTAATTGTATAAAATGTGAAAGGGGTAATGTTTAAGTAAGAACGTTTGGTTGCTGTTGCATGGCTAACTCTTTTGAAGAAGTTTTCTCTTCAGGGTAAACAATGCATTAAAAAAAAATAAACAACGGTACAAGTCAATAGCCTATCCCATTGCTAATAAAGTGTTAGTCAAACACAGGGGCGGACTGACAACTCATGGGGCCCCTCGGCAATAAGAGATTATGGGGCCCCCAGGAAATAAGAGATTATGGGGCCACACAGTATACACACACACAGTATACAATCCCACAGTATACACATACATGTACACACAGTATACACAGACATGTTTCTATTGGCTGAAAAGGTACTGGAGAGGTGGGGCAGCTATAATCTTGGGATTTTTAGACCAAAAGGATGTCGGTAAGGGACATTTCAGAAACAGATGTAAAAAAAAAACACAGATTTTTACATACTGTCCCTAGTTTTACTGAGGCTGGCAACCCTGATGGGGCCCCCTAGTGGCCCGGGGCCCTCGGGAAGTGCCCGAGTGGCCGAATGGTCAGTCTGCCCCTGGTCAAACAGATAAATACATCATTTAAATACATGTTTTATTGCCAAATAGTGTGTCTTTTCAGCCAGTCCTTCTTGTGAGACATACACCTCTGCTGGTCACTCTTCTTCCTCCTGGATTATCATTACTGTTTCTTGGATCAGCTCCATGTTCATTGGGCAGTAGCAATATTGGGGTTTCACATTAATTATTGACGTATGTGTTTTCCTGGAATTATATATTTAACAATAACTGTTAAATGAAAACAGGCACACGGGTTCATAACTGTTCAGAACAAATGGCAATCATTTGCTTTCTGATCTTCAGTTAAAGTGTAAATCAAGCCAAAATTATTTTCTTCAGTTTTGAATAGAATGGGGAAGGATTAATCCAGGGGTAGACAACCTCAGCCCTCCAGCTGTTTTGAAACTACAAGTCCCATGACACATTGCATGACCCTGACAATCATAGGCATGACTCCTAGAGGCAGAGGCATGATGGGATTTGTAGTTTTACCACAGCTGGAGGGCAGAGGTTGCCTAGCCCTGGATTAAACCCTTGCCAGGCTCCAGTAGAGAGATTTTTCCTCACTTACTGTCTTGGTGACAATGGTTTCACCAGATGGAATGTGAAGGAAAATCTCTAACGGCAACACAGACAAGCAAAGTAATATTAGAGTAGAATTTATTAGATGAGGGGAAGTTTAAATCCCCTGTTAGAGACACCAGTCCGCTTGTAAAAGTCCATTAAAAGATTTAAATTATAAGCAACAGGAAAGCCAACACATGTCAGGGGTTTCAGGGGATCTGCAGGGCTATAAACATATACATCATCAACATATGTGGTTAATGTCTGGTCTAAAAAATATTATATACATATTTACAGATGAGTTTATATCCTTAAAATAAAAACAAAAAAATGAAAAGACTAGAAAGAATAAAAAATGACTTGTGAGCCTTGCACATGAGATATTTGGAGTCCATACCTATAGCTGTTTTATATCTACAGCATAATTTAATAATAATAATAATATATAAATCAATCCATTTAATAAGGTAATGAAAGAATAATCTGTACATATCAAAGTACAATATTCTCAAATTTGCTACAGCAGGGGAAAAGTTCCTTCCTGATCCCCCGAGAAGCATTTTTCCTGGATCAACTTTACCTATATATGTTAGTATCCAGTTATATTCTGTACATTTAGGAAAGAATCCAGGCCTTTTTTAAAGCAATCTACTAAGCTTGCCAAAATCACCTCTGGAGGGAGTCTATTTCACATTTTCACAGCTCTTACTGTAAAGAAACCTTTCCGTATTTGGAGAGGAAATCTTTTTTCCTCTAGACATAAAGAGTGCCCCCTTGTCCTCTGTGATGACCTTAAAGTGAATAACTCAACACCAAGTTCACTATATGGACCACTTATGTATTTATACATGTTGATCATATCCCCCCTTAATCTCCTCTTCTCAAGAGGGAATAGATTCAGATCCTCTAATCTTTCCTCATAGCTGAGCTCCTCCATGCCTCTTATCAGTTTGGTTGCCCTTCTCTGCACTTTCTCCAGTTCCCCGATGTCCTTTTTGAGAACTGGTGCCCAAAACTGAACTGCATATTCCAGATGAGGTCTTACTAATGACTTGTACAGGGGAAAAATGATATCTCTCTCTCTAGAGTCCATACCTCTCTTAATACAAGAAAGGACTTTGCTCGCTTTGGAAACCGCAGCTTGGCATTGCATGCTATTATTGAGCTTATGATCTACCAGAACACCCAGATCCTTCTCCACCATTGATTCCCCCAGTTGTACGGTTTTATATCATCAAAATTCATAATCCAGATTAATAAATTAAAATGTATTAATGAACTGCAGCCACTATAGAGTTCGTAAACATTGCAATTGAAATAAGTCTTTCATATTTGTCTTATTTTATGTGAATTTTATGAAAGTTTTGGTGGTTCCATTTTTTGAATAAGTTTTAATTTAAATATTATGGATTATGAATTTCATGATATAAATGGAGTGGTGGTTCTATTCTCTACCCTGACTTCACAATTGCGCGGTTCTGCGACGTTGCACCCAAACAAAATTGACGTCCTTTTTTTCCCACAAATAGAGCTTTTTTTTGGTAGTATTTGATCGCCTCTGATTGCGCTATAAACCAAATAAGTGCGACAATTTTGAAAAATACACAATATTTTGTACTTTTTGCTATAATAAATATCCCCCAAAAATATATAAAAAAACTATTTTTTTTCCTCAGTTTAGGCCAATATGTATTCCTCTACATATTTTTGGTAAAAAAAAAAAATCACAATAAGCGCATATTGATTGGTTTGCGCAAAATTTAGTAGTAATGGCGGCGATCTGCAATTTTTATCATGACTGCGGCATTATGGCGAACACATCGGACACTTTTGACACTATTTTGGGACCATTGTCATTTATACAGTGATCAGTGCTATAAAAATGCACTGATTACTGTGTAAATGACACTGGCAGGGAAGGGGTTAACCACTAGGGGGCGATCAAGGGGTTAAGTGTTTCCTAGGGAATCTCTCCCCACCTCGTGTCACCTAGTGAGATGGGGGTGCTGTAACGAAAGGGGATCCAGAGGTCCATTGTTCTCCCCTTATGATAACATCTGTTTCCAGTATTTACATCTAACTTTGTTGTCATTGTTCCGATCACCTTGATCACGTTTTACAAAGTTTTTTTTGTTTATTTTACTATCAATAGTTATTATTTTTTCACTTCAGCGCGCCCTGGTCTGGGGTGGCTCACATGCGCCTCCTCCTATTCCCTGGACTCCTTACGGTTTCTGAGGGATAGGATCTCCAGGCCTCGTTTGGCATGGATAATTTTTGCTTTTCTTTTTTTGTTTATAGCGCAAAAAATAAAAACCACAGAGGTGATTAAATAGCACCAAAAGAAAGCTCTATTTGTGGGGAAAAAAGGACGTAGAGTGGGTCCCACGTTGCACGACCACGCAATTGTTAGTTAAAGCTACACAGTGCCGAATCGCAAAAAGTGATCTGGTCAGGAAGGGGGTAAACCCTTCTGGGGCTGAAGTGGTTAAGCGTGACCCCTGGGAAGTTTTTAGTGGAGTCAGAATTCGTTATTTAATAAAAATAAATGTGAGTATCACATACTGCAATAACTCTTTGTTTTTTAACAAATAAATATGTCCAACTATCACTGTAAAAAGCTCAGAGTGTGCAGTGGAAGAGTAATACATTTCAGTATATGAGAATAGCTCAAAAACTGTGAAAGCAAGACTTTAACTCAAAACCTAAAAGGAGCTCCAACTAATTTCTTAAACATGCCTATAGTTGTAGAGTACAAAGGAATTTTTGGTTACCCTGTTTTACATACAATTTCCTTATTCAATTAATTGCAACATCTGCATTGGATAAAATAAAGTGTTTTGTGTATGTATAGTGATACTGTTGTGCCATAAACCCTAATGGAGCGTGCTCACTGCATCTTCACGTTCGGTTTTGCTTGTTGAAAAGATAAATGCGCTAATATGTCTCTTGAACGATTATCACATTCCAGCCTTCTCGAAGAAATGGAATATTTATACAGGAGGACTGTAGAGAGAGAATCTATTAGGAGACTCCCCGCCGCAGTGCCCTCACTTAGTCATAAGGGTACTATGCACCAGTGCTTTAATATATGTCATATGCTGTGGCTACTCCTCGGCGATAAATGACTGTTGTTACTTCAGTAATCAGTCTATGTCAGAGCAATTACTTAAAATCATCCATCCTGGTTGTTTGCACCATCCACTTCATACTGAGCAGAACAATGCTACTGACAATCCGAGCTCTGCAGATGGAATTACTAGAGCTCGCACATTGTCTGAGTGACACGCCAGCAGGAAGGGGGGGAAGGACCCCTCCATGTAAAGATGCAGCCAGCCAGCTTGCAGCAAACAAGTTATGAAGAAGAGGTTGACAGGGAGAAATAGTAATATTTTGCATTATCCAGCACACAGGTAGCTTGTGAAAAGCAACGGATCAAACAACAAAAAAAATTGTAGTTTTCTTATTGGTCTACAGCTTGTTTTTAGACTTTAAATGTTTGTTCAAAATATAACATAGCTTCTGGATTAATAATTAAATAATTTCATAATATAGGTTAGTAAATATTTAATTACTGAAGTCAAATCATTTTTTATTTTTTTTTAAAACAAAAATTATGGGCTATCAACTTATTTTGCTTGCATGTATTTTTATTTTTAGATAGGCAGTTGGTATCTTCTTAAATTGGTCAACCGTTTTTCTACAGATACAATCATTTAATCCTTTTTTTCAGTATACACAGATCAGCCATAGCATTCTGATCGCTGAGAGGTAAAGTGAATAACATTGATTATTTTGTGACAATGGTATGTTAAAGTTGGTGGGATATAATAGGCAGCAAGTGAACATGTTGTTCCCGGTAGTTGATGTGTTGAAAGCAGAAAAAAACGGGCAAGCGTAAGGGTTTGAGTGACTTTGAAAAGGAACAAATTGTAATGACTAAACAACTGGGTCAGAGCAACACCAAGGCTGCAGCTGTTGTGAGATGTTCCTGGACTGCAGTGGTCAGGACCGCCAAAAGTGGCCCAAGTAAGGAACACCAGTGACTGGGTCATGGGCCAGGCCAGGCTTGTTGATGCATATGGGGTGCAAAGGGTGGCCTGTGTAGCTCAAATTGCTGAATACGTTAAAGCGTAAGGGTTTGAGTGACTTTGAAATGGAACAAATTGTAATGGCTAAACGATTGGGTCAGAGCAACACCAAGACTGAAGCTGTTGTGAGATGTTCCTGGACTTCAGTGGTCAGGACCACCAAAAGTGGCCCAAGTAAGGAAAAACTAGTGACTGGGTCATGGGCCAGGCATGGGCCAGGCTTGTTGATGCACATGGGGTGCAAAGGCTGGCCTGTGTAGCTCAAATTGCTGAATAAGTTAATGCTAGTTCTGATAGAAAGGTGTCAGAACACACAGCGCACCTCAGTTTGTAGTTCATGGGGCTGCGTAGATGCAAACCCGTCAGGGTGCCCAAGCTGACCCGTGTCCACAGCCAAAAGCACCCATAATGCTCACGTGAACATCAGAACTGGACCACCAAGCAATGGAAGAAGGTGGCCTGGTCTGATGAATCACATTTTTTCTTTTACATCATGTGGATGGCCGGTGCATGTACCTGGGGAAGAGATGGCCCTGGGATGCAGTATAGGAAGAAGGCAAGTCAGTAGAGGCAGTGTGACGCTTTCTCTAGTGAAGTCCATTTCTCATTGGGTCAGGGTTGTTTTGGTGGCAACAAGGGGGCTTACTCAATATTACGTGCGTGGTCCTAATGTTAGGATTTGTGCTCATAATGTTATAGCTCATCAGGGTAATTCCCTTAATTCTTTACATACTCTCAGGGTTTCTCTTTCATGCATGTTATATTATTGGACTTTTAATTTACTTCTGTTAGGTATTATTTACCATTTTTCAGATGTTAGATATTCTTCAGTATTATCACATTTCTCTTTGTAACTACCGGCAATATTAATGATTACTTGATATATTCTATATTGACATACATTGTATTGAAAATTATATTGTTTCATTTACAACTAGCGGTAGGTGAAGCAGTTTGAAAATCAGATGAATCAGCAAATTGTGAATGATTTTTCGCCTGCATATATTGCAGTCTGCAGAGAATCCACAACTAAATAGTCTGGATTCCTACCTTTCATAATTCTCTGCACATCAAAAAGATCTACATGCAAATTATAAGGGGAGTAAAAGATTGATGATTTGATGATACCCCTCGATCACGGCATAACTACCGATCGTTGGGCACCATAACAAAATTTTGATTGCCCTCCCCAGCAACATCCTACTGTTACTGATCTCAATATAAAAATATAGAAAGTATGTCTAATTCAAGGACAGGTAGCAGAATAACTGACAGCATAGTCAGTACATAACTACGGAGCAGTGCTATGGATAGACGTTTTCAGAGAAGTTGGGGCACTAGGGCAAGGAATTAACTGTAAACATACATTTTCTGTCTGACTTCTATTTCCTTAGTAGCTCACCGCTAATTTTTAGGATCTCAGATATCAGGGCCTCTGTGTATATTCTACACCCTGCCATATCAAGTCAGTAAAATGAAAAAAGAAAGTTGTGGCAGCAGTAATAGCAACAACCATCATAATAGTTTATAACATAATTGTTAGTGTTCCTGCACACAAGTCCTCTATAACCCTAATACAAACTTCTTCAAACTGTAGGTTATTTTGAGAAGCTAATTATTGTTATTGTACAGGATATACTGTATATAGCACCAGCAGTTTGCGCAGCGCTTTACAACATGAGGGCAGGCAGGACAGTTGCAATGCAGGAGGAATCTGAGGATCCTGCTTCTTTAGAGCTTACAATCTAATGCCCCATACACACGGTCGGAAAATCCGACCACAAAATCCATCGGATTTTGTCCAACGGATTTAGTCCGACACTGGTGTTGCATACACACGGTCGGACAAAGTTGTCGGAAAATCCGATCATTCTGAACGTAGTGACGTTTGTTGCCTACGACGGGACTACGTAGAGGCTAGTAGCCAATAGCTTTGGTCTTGTAATGTGATCTGAGCATGCGTGGCACTTTGTCCGTCGGAATTCGCTACACGCGATCGGAATTGGTGTGATCGGACTTTGTTGTCGGAAAATCTATCCAGCAGGAGATAGAACTTTGTCCGTAGGACAATCCGATGGAAACTGATGGTGCCTACACACGGTCGGAATTTCCGACAACATTGTCCGATAGGACAAAATCCATGGGAAAATCCGACCGTGTGTATGGGGCATAAGAGGGAGGGTCAAGTGATACAAAAGATAATAATTGTATAACCGTGGGGGATGAGCTGATGGAGAAAACAAAAGTACAGTTGTTAGGTGGGGGCAGGATAGGCTTCTCTGCAGAGAAAGGTTTCAAGGGGTCATATAAAAGTGGACAGAGTAGGAGATAGTCAGACAGATTTGGGTAGGGAGTTCCAGAGAACGAGAGAGGCTTGGGAAAAGTCCTGGAGGTGATTGTGGAAGGAGGTGACAAGGGAGCTAGAGAGCCAATGTTTTCCTAAATCTGTGAGATATACTGCTTTGGAAGGGATACCCTTTTTGGAGGAATCCCTCAAAAACCAGTCCTAATGCTGAAATACAGAAATTACTTCAGCAAGGATTTTCTCAATGCCCCTTGTCCTGGAGATACTTACTAAACATTTTGGTTGCCTGGGTTGGTAGTGTTGGGAGATGTGACACAATTTATTATTACTAACATATATTGTTATGCTTAACCACTTGCTGACCAGCCGCCATAATTATACTGCGGGAGGTCGGCATGTTCCCGCAAATCGCTGTATCTGTACATTGGCCCTTCAAACAGCTCTAGCAGGCACGCGCCCACTGCACGGCGGGGGACAAGATGTGCATGGCCAGAAGCCAGAACGGGGATGTGTGTGTAAACACACACATCCCCATTCTGTCAGGAGAGGAGAGACAGATTGTCTGTTCCTACTAAGTAGGAACAGCGATATGTCTCCTCCTCTAGTAAGTCACATCTCCATACAGTTAGAAACACCTAGCAGGGAACACATTTAACCCCTTGATCGCCCACTAGTGTTAACCCCTTCTCTACCAGTGACATTTACACAGTAATCAGTGGATTTTTATAGCACTGATCGCTGTATAAATGTCAATGGTCCCAAAAACGTGTCAAAAGTGTCTGATCTGTCCGTGGCAATGTCACAGTCCCGCTAAAAATTGCAGATTGCCGCCATTACTAGTAAAAAAAATAAAAATGCCTTTTGTGCAAATCATTACTTTTTCCCCTAGTTTTGATATTTTTTTACTAATATTATGAAGAAAAATATATATATGCCTAAATGGATGAAGACATTTTTTTTACATTTTTTTGGGGATATTTATTATAGCAAATAGTATAATACAGTGGTGTGAAAAAGTGTTTGCCCCCTTCCTCATTTCCTGTTCCTTTGCATGTTTGTCACACTTGACACGTGTTTCGGAACATCAAACCAATTTAAACAATAGTCAAGGACAACACAAGTAAACACAAAATGCAATTTGTAAATGAAGGTGTTTATTATTAAAGGTGAAAAAAAAAATCCAAACCATCATGGCCCTGTGTGAAAAAGTGATTGCCTCCTAAACCTAATAACTGGTTGGGCCACCCTTAGCAGCAACAACTGCAACCAAGCGTTTGCGATAACGTGCAATGAGGCTTTTACAGCGTCCTGGAGGAATTTTGGCCCACTCATCTTTGCAGAATTGTCCTAATTCAGTTACATTAGAGGGTTTTCGAGCATGAACGGCCTTTTTAAGGTCATACCACAACATCTCAATAGGATTCAGGTCAGGACTTTGGCTAGGCCACTCCAAAGTCTTCATTTTGTTTTTCTTCAGCCATTCGGTGGTGGACTTGCTGGTGTGTTTAGGATCATTGTCCTGCTGCAGAACCCAAGTTCGTTTCAGCTTGAGTACACGAACAGATGGTCGGACATTCTCCTTCAGGATCTCTTGGTAGACAGCAGAATTCATAGTTCCTTTTATCACGGCAAGTCTTCCAGGTCCTGAAGCAGCAAAACAGCCCCAGACCATCACACTACCACCACCATATTTTACTGTTGGTATAATGTTCTTTTTCTGAAATGCAGTGTTCCTTCTACGCCAGATATACTTGGACACACACCTTCCAAAGAGTTCCACTTTTGTCTCATCGGTCCACAGAATGTTGTCCCAAAAGTCTTGGGGATCATCAAGATGTGTTGTGGAGAAATTGAGACGAGCTTTGATGTTCTTTTTGCTCAGCAGTGGTTTTCTCCTTGGAACTCTGCCATGCAGGCCATTTTTGCCCAGTCTTTTCCTGATGGTGGAGGCATGAACGCTGACCTTAACTGAGGCAAGTGAGGCCTGCAGTTCCTTGGACGTTGTTGTGGGGTCTTTTGTGACCTCTTGGATGAGTCGTCGCTGCGCTCTTGGGGTAATTTTGGGCGGCCGGCCACTCCTGGGAAGGTTCACCACTGTTCCATGTCTTCGCCATTTGTGGATAATGGCTCTCACTGTGGTTCGCTGGATTCCCAAAGCTTTGGAAATGGCTTTATAACCCTTTCCAGACTGATAGATCTCAATTACTTTCTTTCTCAATTGTTCCTGAATTTCTTTGGGTCTCGGCATGATGTGCAGCTTTTAAGGATCTTCTGGTGGACCTTACTGTGTCAAGCAGCTCCTATTTAAGTGATGCCTTGATTGTGAAAAGGTGTGGCAATAATCAGGCCTGGGTGTGGCTAGAGAAATTGAACTCAGGTGTGGACAACCACAGTTATAGTATGTTTTAACAAGGGGGGCAATCACTTTTTCACACAGGGCCATGATGGTTTGGATTTTTTTTCACCTTTAATAATAAACACCTTCATTTACAAATTGCATTTTGTGTTTACTTGTGTTGTCCTTGACTATTGTTTAAATTGGTTTGATGTTCCGAAAAAAACTTAAGTGTGACAAACATGCAAAGGAACAGGAAATGAGGAAGGGGGCAAACACCTTTTCACACCACTGTATATTGTTTTTTTTTTCAAAATTGACGCTCTTTTTTGTTTATATCGCAAAAAAATAAAAAACGCAGAGGTGATCAAATACCACCAAAAGAAAGCTCTATTTGTGGGAAAAAAAGGATGTCAATTGTGTTTGGGTATAGCGTTGCACGACCGCACAATTGTCAGTTAAAGCGACGCTGGGCCGTATCGCAAAAAATGGCCTGGTCATTAAGGGGGAAATGTTTCCGGTCCATAATTGGTTAAAGAAAAAACAACCTGTCAAAGGCTTTTTTTTATTGCTGATGAAACATACCATGTCTCTTCTGCAAAAAAATAATGTGTATGTACAGCTCAGGATACATTCCCGGCATGGTGCCTTGCATAGGAGTTATGTCATTCTGTACTGGCCAATCAAGTTGGCTGAAGACCTGGAGCTAGAGAGCTGATGTTGGCACAACAAGTCTTGCGAATGTCACATTGTTGAAGCGGAGGTAAATATTTAGTTCCGCTTTAAGCCATTCCTTTGGTGATAGATATCACATTTGCTAGTGTGCATATGTCAGCTCTCAATCAAACTTTCAAGCCTTCAAATGGCTGCTGTAATAGCTGATAACAAGTGCAAAACTATGGGAAATACGGATATAATTAGAGGCTAAGATGTCTCCACCTTCAAACATAAGGGATAGAAGGATTTAGTTTCCGCTTTAAGGCAGTGGGCTTTAGCTTGTTACATTTCTATGTGCTGGAAAGATCTCTGGCTTCTAGCTAATGTTCTAATGTTCTATTGTCATCATTTATTTTTTTGGGCAACATGAAATGGGATACAATCAGCTTGCTTGATGAGTCTAAACTGCATATTAAATATCTAGCAAAACTAACATGGCCCCAGTCAAGATATGTGCCATCAAGTGTTCTCTATAGCATATTTCAAAAAACATTATTTCCTTCCTGAATTGAATACTATAACACCCTACCTCTTGGCTTAGCATAAAAAGTTCCTCTACAGTCAGTCCAGATTGAACGCAGCTGCTAGAACAGTCTTTAGACTGTTTCACATACTCTGCTGGTCTTTGCCAAACACTGCACTATAGCTCCCTCTTTTTTATAGAATAAAAATATAAAATTCTGACATTTCCTATATACTATAAAGAAAAGTATTTTATGTGCCATTCCGAAGTCTTATCTTTTTAATTTTAATATTTCTTTATTAAGAAGTTTTTATCAATTGTAAAACATTATGCCTGGAATGGCCATTAATAGACATAAGAGGTAATGTGAAATACATAGAAGAAAAAAAAAACATAACAGACGAACAAAAATACAGAAAATGCAGTCAAGGTTTTTTACAACAAACATGGCATAGTTGGCTTAATCTCATTCATATTGGTTATACTAACAAGTAATTAAGGCCTTGTCATACCATTCTGATCATGGTTTCCAAAGAGCAGTTGCTGCACTATATTTGCCCATAGAGGAAGCAATGAGTATTTCATAGGTGGCATGTGTTTGAACCACCCGGGTTACTTCCTCTATTGTGGGAGGGTTACAGTCTTTACAATGTCTCAAGCTGTAGTCGGTCACCCACACCCTCCCCACGCTGTCAGTCGCTTGGTCATCCTGCTCCGCACTTACCCCATCTAGGTCGCGGGTGGACAGCGCTCCTACGGGCAGCGTCTTCTCCTCTTCTGAATCACGGTGGCTTCTGCCGTGCGTCTCCACCATCCTCCTCCTAGGCATCCAATAGCCTGTCCTTTCACCCAATCAGGTGATGGGTCTCAGGACCTGCTTCCTGATTGGCTGGGAGGAGGATCAGTGTGACAATAGTGAATATTCATTCGCTATTGTCACACAACTGGGTGGGCTCAGAGCTCTGCGCCCCAAGCCCACCTTTTTTCAAAGCCTTTTAGAGCCTCTGGCTCTAATTATATGCTTGAAAAAATAAATAATAGTCCCTGTTGGAATCCATGCGCCCGGCGCCCTGCATGTAGCTTAGGGTGCCAGACGCATGGATAGTGGGGGCAGCGCCCATGCGCCCCTTATGAATGGGTCGCCACTGCTCACTGGTGTTAGGCACACTGCAAGTAGTATATGGGTTACTACTATGGAACAGAGAATCTTCGGATCGGCAGCACACCCACACAGAAAGTAAAGTATAAAGTCTTTATTGAAGCATAAATATTAAAAGCACTGGATGGGTACAGGCAGGGGAAATGCAGGTAGGTGGTCGCGTTTCACACTATAGAAGTGCTTTGTCAAAACCATGGGTTACTACTACTCGAAGGGCAAGAGGAACTGTGTCAATCTCTAACAATAGTAAGGCCATTCCTGACTTAACAGGAATTGGTCATTTTACTACTTGTGTTATTAAGCAAATTAAATTAAATTGACCACATTATGTGGTGCACAATTCCTCTAACAATCGGAAGAGATATGTAGTGAGAATTTGGAAATATGATTGGGAGTTCAATATCAACGTACCAAAATTTTTTGGTGTAATTCCCACAAGTTTCCACTTTTGGTTACTGCATAAGTGATGCTCAATGCTTTTAAAAATTTTTCTAGAGTGTAAGTTTTTCCAAGATTCTGTTCCCACGCTCTAATGCCCCGTACACACGGTCGGAAATTTCCAACCACAAAATCTGTTGGACTTTTTCAGACGGATTTTGTCCGACACTGGTGTTGCATACACGCGGTCGGACAAAGTTGTCGGAAAATCCGATCATTCTGAACGTGGTGACGTTCGTTGCGTACGACGGAACTACATAAAGACTATTAGCCAATAGCTTTGGTCTCGTAATTTGATCTGAGCATGCATGGCACTTTGTCCGTCGGAATTCTCTACACAAGATCAGAAAAAGTCAGATCGGATTTTGTTGTCGGAAAATTTGAGAGCAGGATCTCAATTTCTTTCCGTCGGTAATTCCGACGGAAAAAGTCAGATGGAGCCCACACAGGATCGGATTTTCCGACAACATGGTCCGATTGGACATTTTCCGTCGGAATTTCCGACCGTGTGTACGGGGCATAATGGAGGAGGATTTGGTAAACGTGGTTTTGTCATTAAGGGCATTGTAAATTAGTGAGATCCTTTTTATGTTGGTTGTAGCTGCTCTATATCTCATCGATTCTGTACCACTCTCCTCCCCTGGATTTTTGCCATGCTACCACAATGGGAAAATTCACTGCCTCCAAACAATAAGAATGTGCTCTAATAGCAAGTGTGCCCCAAATTGCAGATTTCTTAATCATCAAGGCATCCCAGTGTTAATCATAACTGCGTTATCTAGTTGCCCATCTTTTCCTGTTTTAATGATTTCTTTAGTCATTGTACACCTTATACAGTACCACTGTTACTGAGTAATTAACATTTGCCCCCTCTGCACTTTGTTTCTGTCATTGCAAACAGTCTGGCTAGGCGACTAGTTCATGCATCATTAACACTAAATTAAATTTGATAATTCGATTTGGCTCATCTTTTGTACAAATAAACACACGTGCCTCATATCTCACATCCTCATAGTAAGCTCTTGCAGACATTGAACTCCAACCTTTTGTAATATATTTTCTGCTGCACTATGTAAATTATTGTTTTCATTTGTGCTGCGCTGTGGAATATGTTGGTGCCATGTAAGTAAAAATAATAGTATATAAGGAGATTCTACTGCCGCGTACACACTGTCTGATTTTCCGATGGGAAATGTGCGATGTGAGCTTGTTGTCGGAAAGTCCAACCGTGTGTATGCTCCATCGAACATTTGCTGTCGGAATTTCCGCCCACAAATGTTTGAGAGCAGGTTCTTAAATTTTCAGCCAACTTCACTTTGTTGGCGGAAAATCCATTCGTGTGTACGTGGCATAAGGCTACATGTACATTAATCTACCCTGACCTGTCTTTGCCATATTTTGCATTTTCCAGTGGCCGGCGGCCAAAACGTTACTATACTGACCACGATTCTTCTGCGTTCAGGAGCGGAAGGTTTAACCTCACCTAAACGCGGCAGCTCCAAAACTCTGCTAAAAGCACATACATTAGGCTTTTATGGAGTTAAGTTTAGGAGCTTTGGCAAACTCAAGTTTAGGAGCTGCTAGTGAAGCCTAAAACACCCATAAACTTGCAAGAGGCTAAGTGATCCTAAAAGCCCAGTTGATATTTTAGTTTAAATCAGCTAAATATATTCCAAATGCATCAATACAAAGGGTGTGTCAAGGTCTTATGGTTCATTTTCAAGAGAAGTATGGTTTTCTTTTAAAAAAAATTAAAATCACGCTTACCTGGTGGAAGCAGCATTAATCTGATGAGACTGAGAACTGAACAATCAAAGACTGCTGATCGCTTTGGGTTTTCAGTCTTCATTGAGCGGAGAGCTGGTAACTGTCAGTCACCACCAGGATGTGCAGGGGGCAGGAGCTGCTGGCTTAGTCTTGCAGCTGCTCAATGAGAGGCTGAGCTAGCTGCCAATCCAAGCATCTGAGTGGATCCCGACATGAAAGTCAAGATCGATCAACAGCCTGGAACGGCTGAGTGGCGTCAGCTGACAGCGGTCTTTAGACAGCTGTTGGCGGCTGAAAAAAACGGGTTACAGGAGTGCAGACCAACTGCACTTCTGTGTTCCAGAGGAGAAGCAGGGCCAAAAAAAGCTTTTGCCATATTTCTCCTTTAAGGGCTAGTCCACATTAGTGTTAGAGGATCGAGGGTCGCTCCTAAAAGGGCACTTGAAAGGTGGTCGGTCAGGAGGGGTTATGTTGTCTCCTCACTGCCTATTTTAGGCTGGGTTCACAGTGGAAGACGCATCGGCTCACAGCAGGAGTCTCAATTCACAGTTTCAGGTCCGATTTCAACCCAAATTTTGGGCTAAATTTGGACCTGAAACAGACCAAAAGATGCACAGGGATCCTGTGCAATTTGCACCGGAGCCGCTGCTGAGATGTGTGAACTGGCTCCATAGAGAGCCGATCACAATCTCCTGCTTTATGAATTGGAGGCTGGGAAACCCGCATTCCAATTTGCATAAGTGTGAACCAAGCCTCAACCTCTAAAAACCTAAATCACCACACATGCAAATATATGCGTTGCAAGGTGGTTCCAGAGACGCCCCAATTGGTTGCATTCAGTAAGCGGTACTGTGGCTCTGTGCGATGAGGGGATAACTTTCGCCATGCCGAAATACAAAATATCATGGCCATGATATGTGGACACCTCTGTTTGCTGCATTTGCCACTTTGGGAGGCTGTTTTTTTACTGCCCCCCAACCACAAGTGTAAACTAGCCCTGGGAAAGAAGCTGCAAAGAAGGACCCTTGCATTCTGATTGAAAACAGTGGTCTCCCTGCAAAGGTCCAGCCTGCCTTCCCACTAAGTTGGACCTATAGCTCAGCAATCAGCTAAGCTGATGCTAATTGGAAATCTCTAGCTCTGAATCAGCAGTGGGTCTGCCAGATTACTTCTTCCACACAAAGAGCAAGGGTCAGGATTTTCTATTCAAGGGGAAAGTTTTTTTTTGCTTTGGCCCACTGTTCTTTTGTATTATCACCCTGTCACATAGGCTTCCAATGGAAGCTAGAAGTGGCCATTTCAGTATTACTCGGGCGATTACCTCACAGTCTCTAACTTGTCCAATCAGAGAACACTTTGCATTTACTGAGAAAAGGCAAAGAGTTTCTGCATGGTGCCTGTGCCAAGCAAGCAACCTCCTGTGTTCACAATGCAGCAGGGCAGCTGCTTGGCATGAGATCTGGAAAATAACGGAGATCACTGTAGTATGGGTGCCTTCTACAGTAATTTTCAGCTTACACTGGGATCCCCCAGGTATGGTTTATGTATAGTTACATTGGTCCAAGTTGGACCAATACAGCTATGCAAAATAGTCCATATCTAAACTTCAGCTTTAGTGCCGGTTCAAACAGATGCGATCACAGACATTGCATGTGATTCACACCGCACTGCTGTGCAGATCACATGCGATGTCTATGTGATGCGAATTCAGACATACATATTCGTGCAGGACCCTTTTTTATCCACATCAGAATCAGATCGCATGGTTGTTCGCACCCCTGCGATCTGATTCCTGTCCAAATTCCCAGTTCGCATTGCGATATGTGAACCATTCTGGGGGTGTCATTATCTTTGTATTGACATCCGCAGCGGGTTGCATAGGGCAGTGCGAACTGCCTACGAGTTGTATGCAATACGGGAACCGGCACTGGAATTGCGCTAGTTCCCACATTGCACCGGCACTCAAAGTTAGTGGACCTTCTGATTTTAGTTGCAAGGTTTCTGGGACATCATGAACCATTTATCCGGATAATGAATCAATACACTAATGCCGCGTACACGCGGTCGTATATTCCAATGGAAAATGTTCGATGGGAGCTTGTTGTCGGAAATTCCGACCGTGTGTAGGCTCCATCGGACATTTTCTGTCGGAATTTCCAACAAACTAAATTTGAGAACTGGATCTCAAATTTTCCGACAACAAAATCCGTTTGTACACAATTCCGATGCACAAAGTTCCACGCATGCTCGGAATCAAGCAGAAGAGCTGCACTGGCTATTAAACTTCAATTTTCTCGGCTCGTCGTACGTCACCGCATTCTTGACATTCGAAATTTCCAACAACATTGTGTGACCGTGTGTATGCGTGTATGTGTTTGAGTCAACATCTGTCGGAAAAAATCCCATGGATTTTGTTGTCGGAATGTCCGATCGTGTGTACACGGCATAACTAATATACTTGTTGCCTGAGTCACTTTTTATCATCACTCTTTGAGAATGGCGCTACTGTTGTATGACATAAAGCGGAGTGCACATTCAGGTAACAATGATTTTAGAACCCTCACGGGAAAAAAAAACATCACTATAGTATAAAGGCAAGGGGAGAGCAATTTTAAGCGATTTTTTTTTTTTGTGTGTGTTAAAAGTAAATGTTTTCCTAACAGCTCACACACAGAGAGGCTGGCTAACTCCCTATGTGTTCATTTCCAAAGACCTTACAAATGCCATTTGCACTAAAAGTTGCAAACATAACAACAATATGGTAATGGAGGATAACACACAGCTAAAATTAGACATGCAAAAAAAAAAAAAAAAAAACTATAACTTAGGAAAGCTGTTGTAAAACAGAGAGAACTTGGAACCAATCCAAATAAATGCATAGGATTGGCAGTGAGCTATTTAAGTCTTTCTGCTGGCTACAGAGTATTTATAAACCGTGGAAAGCTGTTTTATATTCCTATGCCTCCAGCAGATACAGTCTCATGAATCACTATTTGGGACTGCCTGCAGAGCCTGTTCTAGAGCTATTCCTGGGAGAGATCTTCCCCTGTGTTAATGTACAGCAATTGTCTACTTAAAGTGAACCTGTCTCTGCAAATATCTCCATGATGTAATCCTAGAATTCATTAAAATTCCATAAGCTAATACATCACTGCCCATCTGTTTGTAATTTTATTAATTCATTCTACTTACATTCTAATGGCCTGTGTTACTGAACCTCTCGACTTTCCAAGCAATCGTTTGCCACGTCTCCTTATGATAAATGTATCATTTATA
Source organism: Lithobates sylvaticus (assembly GCA_028564925.1). Classification (NCBI taxonomy): domain Eukaryota; kingdom Metazoa; phylum Chordata; class Amphibia; order Anura; family Ranidae; genus Lithobates; species Lithobates sylvaticus. The sequence goes on from CM053030.1 coordinate 87,506,557, forward strand.
CAGCTCTTAAATGCCCCACTTTAATACCACAGATTAGTCTTTGAGACCACGCTTCTCAAAGTTTTAAAAATTAAAAACCACACTCCAAAAGATGACTACACTGGCCATCACATTGTACTGTCTGTGACTTATGTTCCCAGCCAAAAGGTCATGCTGGAAAACTAGCAATCGTTCTGTGCTTGCAGCCAATGGCTGCAAGGGCTGATCAGTGTTATGCCCCGTACACACGGTCAGATTTTCCGACGGAAAATGTCCTATCGGACAATGTTGTCGGAAATTCCGACCGTGTGTAGGTTCCATCTGACTTTTTCCGTCGGATTTTCCGACGGACAAAGTTTTATCTCCTGCTCTCAATTTTTCCGACAACAAAGTCCTATCGGACTTTTTCCGATCGTGTGTAGCGAATTACGACGGACAAAGTGCCACGCATTCTCAGATCACATTACAAGACCCAAGCTATTGGCTACTAGCCTCTACGTAGTCCCGTCGTAGGCAACAAACGCCACCACGTTCAGAATGATTGGATTTTCCGACAACTTTGTCCGACCGTGTGTATGCAACACCAGTGTTGCAAAATCCGTCGGAAAAAATCTGATGGATTTTGTGGTCGGATTTTCCGACCGTGTGTACGGGGCATTAGACATGTGCACTTCGTTTCTTTCCAAATTTTGATTTTTTTTAAAAAATTTTTTGGCATATAAATTTTACGAATCCGAAATAACCCCAAAAAAATTTGAATAAAGTTCAAATTCAAATTGAAAGTTCAAATTCAAATTGAACTGCAAGGGCTGATCAGTGATAGACATGTGCACTGTGTTTCTTTCCAAATTTGGACTCATCTTTCATTTTTTTGATATATAAATTTAACGAATCTAAAATAACGAAAAAAAAATTGAACAAAGTTCAAATTCAAATCGATTTGAATCGTTTTCGAGTCAATTTCAAATCGTTTTCGAATTCAAATTCAAATCGTTTTCGAATTCAAATTCAAATAGTTTTCGAATTCAAATTCAAATCGTTTTCGAATTCCAACTTGAAAAGTTTTCCATTTGTTTTCCCATTTCCAAAGAGAATAAAATAGAAGAGAAAATATATCAGAATAGAAAAGAATATAACAGAAAGTTAAAAGAAAAAAAATGAATAGAATAGAATAAAGAATAGAAATAAAATGAATAGAATACAATAGAAAGAATATAACCATCTTCAAATTTCAAATAGAATACATTTGAAATTGAATACATAAGAAAAGAATAGAATATAATAGAGTAAAATGGAACAAAAGAGAATAGAAAATAAAAGAACAGAACCGAACAGAATAAAAAAAGAATAGAATAGAATAAAAAAGAATAGAATAAAATAGAAAGAATATAACCATCTTCTGAAATTCGAATTTCAAATAAAATAAATTCTAATTTGAATACATAAGAAAAGAATAGCATTCATAAAACAATAGAAAAGAATAGAACGAATATAACCATTTCCCAAAATTCAAATAGAATCAATTTGAATTTGAATATAATAGAAAAGAATAGATTAGAATATAATAGAAAATACAGAATAGTATAGAAAAAAACAACAGAATAGAAAGAATATAACGATCTTCCTATTCTAATCAATTCTTTTCTATTCTATTCAAATTCAAATTGATTCTATTCGAATTTTGGGAAATGGTTATATTCTATTGTATTCTATTGTTTTTTTTCCTATTCTATTCTTTTCTATTAAAATTGGAATTTATTCTACTCAAAATGCAAATGTTGGAAGATGATTATATTCTTTCTATTCTATTCTATTGTATTCTGTTGTTGTTTTTTCTATACTACTACTACTGTTATTTTCAATTATATTCTAATCGATTCTTATCTATTCTATTCTATTCAAATTTGAATTGATTCTATTTTAAATTTGGGAAATGGTTATATTCTTTCTATTCTATTGTTTTTTTAATTCTATTCTTTTACTATTCTATTATAGTCTATTCTATTCTATTCTTTTTTTATTCTATTGTTTTCTATTCTATTCTTTTCTTATTAATTCAAATTTATTCTATTTGAAATTCGAATTTCAGAAGATGGTTATATCTATTCTATTCCTTTATTTTATATTCCCTTTTTTTCTCTTTGGAAATTTGAAAACAAATCGAAAACTTTTTGATTTCGAATTTGAAGACTATTCTAATTTGAAAACCAATTCCAACCAACCAGAAATTGATTTGAAAATTATTTGAATTGATTCGAATTTCGTCTGAATTATTTATTTCGGATTCGTTTAAATTTGGAACTATTGTAATTTGGAAATTTGGATACATCCGAATTTCCGAAAATGAAAAATGTATCCAAATTTCAATTCGGAACAATATGAAATGCACATGTCTAACTGACATAGAGCAAGCGTGCCGACTGTCAGAGTTACAGTAAATCTGTATACTTGCTGCGAGCCATTGTCTCTGTAAATAGTAAATGTATGGATTCACGTTATGTAATAACCAAGGAACCAGCAACTTCTGAAGGGAATTGTCATCAATGGCAGCAGACATATAACACTCAGGACTGGTGTGCATTAGTAAAGTAAAACCTCTATTGCTTTAACAAAGTGGGCCTGAACTCTAACATATAGGAAACATCTAAAATATGAATTGCACCTAAGCGGTACCCTGGGCAATCTACCTTTAATTTTGCATTCCTCCTAAAATAGCAGTGCACTTCCTGTGCCTTGATATCATAGCTGTATATCTGCAGGTTGAGATCATCTAAGGCAGTGGTCTCCAAACTAAGGCCGGGGGCCAGATGTGGCCCTTTGCTTGTTTTTATCTGGCCCTTGGAACATTATTCCACCCACTGTCAGCAATAGTGAGGCATAGTTCCTGCCACTGACCCCAACAATGGGACACTATTCCTCCCACTGACACCAATTATGGGGCACTATTAATCCCACTGACACCAATAATGGGGCACTATTCCTCCCACTGACACCAATGATGGGGCACTATTCCTTCTACTGACACCAATGATGTTGCACTATTCCTCCCACTGACACCAATGATGGGGCACTATTCCTCCCATTGATACCAATGATGGTGCACTATTCCTCCCATTAAGAGCAAAGATGGGCCACTATTCCTCCCACTGACACCAATGATGGGGCACTAATTCTCCCACTGACACCAATGATGGGGCACTATTCCTCCCACTGACACCAATGATGGGGCACTATTCCTCCCACTGATACCAATGATGGTGCACTATTCCTCCCATTAAGAGCAAAGATGGGCCACTATTCCTCCCACTGACACCAATGATGGAACACTATTCCTCCCACTGACACCAATAATGGGGCACTATTCCTCCCACTGACACCAATGATGGGGCACTATTCCTCCCTGTTGATACCTACCAACGATGGGGCAATGTTTACTCCCACTGATGCCAGGACATTTTCTACTCCCACTAGCCACAGTCTGGACCCCCTAAAGTATGAAGGACAGAAATCTGACCCTTTGTTTTGATAGTTTGGTGACCCCTGATCTAAGGCACTGCTTCCTCTAACAGCTGGTCTTGTGAGGAGTCTATACGGTGCTGCTCGTTGTTTTCTTGGCCTGAGAAAAGTTGAACCTGAGGTCCTGCAGTGAAAGGATCACCTGCTCCTGCATTATATGAAACTGTGCTTTCTTAACCGCTTCAGCATCGGGCCATTTTACACCCTTCCTTACCAGAGCACTTTTTGCGATTCGGCACTGCGTCGCTTTAACTAACAATTGCACGGTCGTGCGACGTTACACCCAAACAAGATTGACGTCCTTTTTTTCCCACAAATAGAGCTTTCTTTTGGTGGTATTTGATCACCTCTGCGTTTTTTTTTTTTTGCGCTATAAACAAAAGAAGAGCGACAATTTTGAAAAAAAACACAATATTTTTTACTTTTTGCTATAATAAATATCCCATTTTTTTTTAAAAAACTTTTTTTTCCTCAGTTTAGGCCGATACGTATTCTTCTACATATTTTTGGTAAAAAAAATCGCAATAAGCGTATATAGATCGGTTTGCGCAAAAGTTATAGCGTCTACAAAATAGGGGATAGATTTATTGCATTTTTTTTTTTACTAGTAATGGCAGTGATCTGCGATTTTTTTTCCGTGACTGCGACATTGCGGCGGACACTTCGGACACTTTTGACACATTTTTGGGACCATTCACATTTACACACCGATCGTTGCTATAAAATTGCATTGATTACTGTGTAAATGTGACTGGTAGGGAAGGGGTTAACACTAGGGGGCGCTGCAGGGGTTAATATGTTCCCTAATGTAATGAGTCTAACTGTGGGGGGAGGGGATTCACAAGGGGAGGAGACCGATCGGTGTTCCTCCGTACTGGGAACACATGATCGGTCTCCTCGCCACTGACAGGACGTGGAGCTGTGGCTTTACACACACAGCTCCACGGTCCCACACGGTCCCGTTGTTTTAACGGGCAATCGCGGGTGCCCGGCGGGCAATCGCGGGTGCCCGGCGGACATCGCGGCCGCCGGGCACGCGCACCGGGTGACACCCAACTGACACAGCACAGAATAAACCATGATATATCAGTAATGTGCAAAAGATCACCTGCATGGAGCCTAGAGACTATACTCGTGACCAGCCCTCTGCTTGTCTTTATTAGAAACAGCTTCCACACTACAGGTCCTCTTTAACCAATTCCCGACCGGAGCACACACATATACGTCAGCAGAATGGCACGGACAGGCATAAGGGTGTACAGGTACGTCCCTTTGAATATGCTGCCATGCCATCACCCCCCGTGAGTCCGGTCACGGGTCCCACGGACTCGATCACCGCTGGGATACACGCGATCGTCTCATGGGTAGGACGAACGGGGAGATGCGGAAGTAAACAGCATCTCCCCGTTCTGCCTAGCAACAAGTGACACTGATCTCTGCTCCCTGTGATTGAAGCAGAGATCAGTGATCAGTAACACACAGCCATGCCCCCCACAGTTAGTAACACGCCTCTAGGACACACTTAACCCCTACAATGCCACCCTCTGGTTAACCCCTTCACTGCCAGTGTCATTTACACAGGTATCAGTGCATTTGTATAGCACTGATTGCTGTATAAATGACAATGGTCCCAAAAATGTGTCAAAAATGTCCAATGTGTCCGCCATAATGTCGCAGTCACAATAAAAATCGCTGATCGCCGCCATTACTAGTAAAAAAAACTATTAATAAAAATGCTATAAAACTATCCACTATTTTATAAACGCTATAACTTTTGCGCAAACCAATCAATAATTGCTTATTGCGGTTTTTTTTTACCAAAAATATGTAGAAGAATACGTATCGGCCTAAACTGAGGGAAAACATTTTTTTATATATATTTTTGGGGGATATTTATTATAGCAAAAAGTAAAAAATAATGCGTTTTTTTCAAACTTGTCGCTTTTTTTTTGTTTATAGTGCAAAAAATTAAAACCGCAGAGGTGATCAAATACCACCAAAAGAAAGCTCTATTTGTGGGAAAAAAAGGACACCAATTTTGTTTGGGAGCCACGTTGCACGACCGCGCAATTGTCAGTTAAAGCGACGCAGTGCCGAATCACAAAAAGTGCTCTGGTCTTAAGCCAGCAAAATGGTCCGGTTTGAAAGTGGTTAATATGGTTCTAGTGCAGCTTGCAGCCACATGACTGATGGGGAACCACGTGTCCCCTTGACAGTTGCTTGCTGACAGTTAGCCCTTTCAGCCAAAGACTTGCAGTTCTAGTAAACTCAGCTACATTTTAAGCAGTCTACACCAATGTAGACTGACACAGCCCACTAGTTTCCATTATGAAAAAAACACAAAAAAAAACAAAACAATTTTCTGTTCTGTATATCAGCTTGGGAGGCATGCAAGTGTCACCGACGTGCAGTGTTGGGATCTCCCCAGACAATGGCCAGTGATAAATCAGGTTTGAGAGCCTCAAAAGCCATTTTTACATTACCCTTCTGAGAACTCTTGTGAAAATATATGATATGTCACTTCAAAGAAAAATCAGGCAAACAAAGGGAGATGTTCACTGTGCCCTTTTATCAGCTGAAAATAACTGTGACAGAGAAGTCTGCAAGGAGAAAAAAAGTTAACCAAAAAAATAAATATTCAAAAAAGTTGAATCACTAGAAAATGGAAATGATTAATGCATTTAAATGTTATAAATCCGTTGCAGAATACACCAAAACTGCAAAATTATATTTGATATTACAATTCACATTTGTGATTGTTATTTTAAAGCTCATAAATAATACATTTGAAAACACTATCAGCAGAGCTGCATTTACACAGACCTGATAATTTGTTTGTTTATTTTAATTATTTATCTGGCTCTGTCAATTTATGCAGTGTTTTACATTTTGTATATTCGTATCAGTCCTTACAGTGAGTCCCTGTCTCACATACACACAGTATCTCACAAAAATGAGTACACCCCTCACATCTTTGTAAATATTTTATTATATCTTTTTATGTGACAACATTGAAGAAATTACACTTTGCTACAATGGAAAGTAGTGAGTCTACAGCTTGTATAACCCCTCAAAATAACTCAACACACAGCCATTAATGTCTAAACTGCTGGTAACAAAAGTGAGTACACCCCTAAGTGAAAATGTCCAAATTGAGCCCAAAGTGTCAATATTTTGTGTGTCCACCATTATTTTCCAGCACTTCCTTAACCCTCTTGGGCATGGAGTTCACCAGAGCTTCACAGGTTGCCACTGGAGTCCTCTTCCACTCCTCCATGACGACATCATTGAGCTGGTGGATGTTAGAGACCTTGCACTCCTCCACCTTCCTTTTGAGGTGGAGGAGTGCAGGGGTTAAGTGTGTCCTGGGGAGTGTTTCTAACTGTAGGGGGGTTGGGCTAGATCACTGATCATAGCTCCTGATCACAGAGAGCTATGATCAGTGACACTGTCACTAGGCAGAACGGGGAGATGCTTGTTTACATTAGCATCTCCCTGTTCTTCCACTCCATGAGACGATCGCGGGTATCCCCGCGGACATCGAGTCCGTGGGACCCGTGACCCGACTCACGGAGCTCCTGGCCGGCGCATGCAATGGCACGGCAGCAAATTCAAAGGGATGTACAGGTACGCCCATTTGCGCAGCCGTGCTATTCTGCCGACGTACATCGGCGTGCGCCAGTCGGGAACCGGTTAAGGGCTGGAAGTAACTGGGATCCCCCACCCTGCACAGCCAGGCACACTGAATTTCCACAGGCACTCTAGAGACAGAGAACAGTCCGTGGCTTTGTTTTTTTTCTTTTATTGAAGGATATAAACTTGGATAGGGATTGGAAATGATGGGATGCCCACCGGACTTCAAATCAACTTTAGGAACAACTCTTTCTATAGACAGTTCTATATACAGTCTCTATATGCATGGGCATCTGTATGAGGGGGCAAGTGCCCTCCCTGGAGCAAGGTGTCCGTACGCGATACTCAGGGCCGATCTTGGGCAGCTGCTGCAAAGGGAGGGTGCTGAAGCTGTGGCAGTCACTTACTGTTGCATTCAGCAGCAGCGGCGCCGCCCCAACTCCCTAGATTCTCTTATTGCACTGTCCGCTGGCCTCTCTGCTGCCCGCTTGATCGACTCACCTGCCATCAGATAGTTAGTATAGTGAGTTCCTCCCTAGCTCCGCAGTTTTTTTATGCCCGCTGGGTTGAACAAAAAAGAATGATTGTGTGTACTAGGCGTAAAGGAAAGTAAAGGAGATAATATTCCTGCCCCTGTTTGCTGGACTACATGCCTCTGCTCATGTGGACTGTTTTGCTGCACAGTCCAGCGATTTTATATTCCACACGCTGGTAGAGGGCAGGTAAGGTCTTCTGGTTTGGGTACCTGCTACTATGGTGCATCACAGGCCTTAAAGTGGTGGAAGGGGACAGGTTCCATCAGCTGGAATGGGGGCAGGTTTAAAGCCAGCAATTTTGCTAAGCTGGCTTTGAAATGCTAAGCATTGGGGTGATTGGGTGCTGCTCAATCAACTGTGGAAGAGATACCTGCCTGGTCAAGGATGCTGCTAGAGAGGATGGGGTTTGAAGACTTACCAGGAGGTTGGAGCTTACACTCTGCATGAACCAATGCTAACCCTCTCCCACGCTTGACATGCTGTAAGGTAATCCTCCCAAACACTTTTGCCAGACTTCTACCCCTATTGTTTGATGCAGAAGGAGATTCTTGTGGAGCTGATGGAGAGAGGTGGAAAATAAAGGACCAAGGAAAAGGAGAGCCAGCCTTTTGCTGTCCACCAACTTTATGTGTCCCCTCATACGTGTGGTTCCCAAATGACTGGTGCATTTACTACACTTGATAAACTGTAGACAGAGGCTGCAAACCTCTACAGTCCTTTCAACCGCAGATGTGTTAAAAAGACCTATACTGCTGATCTGTGTGGAGTGACCTTGGGGATAGCTATGTGACAGTGCCATCAACTGGATTATTGGGATGGCCGCTCTCTGCACTCCTCTGCAAGCTGCTATTGCCCCAGGACTAAATCATGACTGATTGTTGTTGTCATGCCTCTCCCTCACTTTCCTCCTCTACAATCTCTGGCACCCATGTACACTCTGCCACCTTGTCCCCCCAACACTCCTTATTACTTGAGTCCACTTGGCAATAAGCTACAGGAACATTAATGGCAATTGCTCTCTCTGCATCAACATACTAATGCTTTGCTCAAATGATTTGGCAGGCCGACCCATGCCAGTTTGTGGGGCTACAGTGGAATTAAATGTAGAGGAGGATGAAGAAGAGGGCACATTTGCAGCCTCTTAGGGAAATTCTCTGCCATGTACCTGGGAGGAAAAGGAGGATGAAGAAGAGGACACATTTGCAGTATTTGCATTGAAGAAGGCTTGGTTGGCCACTCCATGACCTCCTCTACTTGCTCTGGCTGTACAGCATGTCCACTACCAGAAAGAAAAGGCAGGTTCACATTGCTGACCTCGAAAAAAAATAGAAGATCCTTGAAAAATTCACTTACTCAAAATAATAAACATGAAACACTAAACTCCAGTCTTATATTTTGTTTTGTTTTTACGTGTCACAATACAGAACAGTGAACACCGGTCAGGTACAGACTATGTAGTCCACAACACTGCAATTACTACACTACACTACACATTACACTACAGTAATTATTTAGCACAATATAGCACTTTTTAATACTGTATATAGCACAGGTTAGTCCTGGTGTATATGCAACTATCTCTCCCTGAAAACACTCTGACATCTGTCCCTATCCCAGAAAATAAATACTGACCTTGGATGATGGCTGCACAAGGATGACTCCTCCTTCCTAGTAGAAAAGCAGACAAAAGCATTTTCAGGGAAAATTGTTATCTCTTTCAGAGGTAATACTTGAAAGGGTTAAAATGATATATTATTTAGCATGCATGCTCTTAGCATAAAAAATATACATGATGCCAGGTCCTCTTACAGTCAACTTAACTTTCTTCATTAATGCATGGCCAGGAATTCTGCAAAGCACGGTCAATGTGTTCAGAACCTGATTGTTTTAAATATTAACTGAAGTTGTAAAAACGTAATGAAATACAGCTATCAAATGAATGAATCATGAGAGAAACAACCTATAAAATGCATTACTAATTTGTTTTTCATCTACAGCTACTTAAAAATCCATATATAAACCACTGCACCACTTCTCATTCTCAGTAAATCTGACAGAAAGGAAAATGTAGTTTGAACTTATTTTTTTCCAGTCTTAAAGGATCTGCCAGCATTTCATCTCTTTTAACCATTGCATTTTTTATTATTTGTATTAAGAATGATAAGCCATGAAAAATGCATCCTCATATCTTATAGATGTCCTGCAGGCAGCTTGGGAAACCACACATTTTGTTTAATCTGTCGATATCTTGGCTCTGAGTAGAGTCAACAAATAAAAAGTCCTCAGATAAATTCATTTGGGATATAGAAAACAACTGATCATTTACATTGTCAGGGTATGTCCATAATTAACTATTTATTCTTATACTGCAAGTTATTTTTTATGCTACATGTTTTGATGAGCTCAGCCAAAGGAATACAATTTTGTTGTAGCCCAAAAGTGAAATGGTAATTTATGATTTTCTAATGCTGCGTACACACGGTCGGAATTTCCGATGGAAACAGTCTTTTCATCGGATTTTCCGACCGTGTGTATGCCCATCGGTCTTTTTCTGTCGGAATTTCCGACGGACTTTGGATTGAGAACCTGTTCTTAATTTTTCCGATGGTAAACCTTTCTATCGGATATTCCGAACGTGTGTATGCAATTCCGACATGCAAAATTCCGACGCATGCTCGGAAACAATTCAACGCATGCTCAGAAGCATTAAACTTCCCTTTTATAGTGCAGTCGAACGTTTTTTAAGGCGTGGTGTTATTGACCGTCGGAATTTGGTGTGACCGTGTGTAGTGACGACACAGTTTGAGCGAAATTCCGTCGGAATTCCGACAGGAAAACCATCAGAGCTTTTTCCGACGAGAATTCCAACCGTGTGTACGCGGCATAAGTGTTCATCTGAATTTTATCCTCTGGTCAACTTTTTCAGGTGAAAAGTGAGGCAATACACCAGAAATGTATGGCATTCAGCCACTGCTCAATAACAGCTAATAACATAGGAATTGATTGGGGTGCTTCAGTATGTTGCTCCCCTATTACAGAGCATAACTGATTTTGTTTGTTAAAAATGAGAACCCATTTTAATGGAAACTCTTGCGAACATATTTATTAAGGAGTTAAAGTGACTTTCATCAAACATTCACTGACAATGTATCAATCACTCTCTTTTAATTAAAACGCACCTGGAAGATCCATCTGCAATGTTTGTGACTGTCACCTTAACCACTTACTTACAGGGCACTTAAACCCCCTTCCTGCCCAGACCAATTTTCAGCTTTCAGCGCTGTCACTCTTTGAATGACAATTGTGCGGTCATGCTACAGTTTACCCAAATTAAATGTTTATATTTTTTTAGACAGATAGAGCTTTCTTTTGGTGGTATTTAATTGCTGCTGTTTTTTTTTGGTAAATAAAACAAAAAAGGACTGAAAATTAAAAAAAAAAAACGGTTTCATAGTTTGTTATAAAATTTTGAAAACAGGTCATTTTTCTCCTTCACTGATGTGCGTTGATGAGGCTGCACTGATGGGCACCGATAGGCTGCACTGCTGGGCACTGATAAGGTGGCACTAATGGGCACTGATAGGTGGCACTGATAAGCACTGATAAGGCCGCACAGATAGATGGCACTGAGAGGTGGCACTGATGGGTGGCACTGAAGGGCACTGATAGGTGGCACTGATGATGACTGATGGGTGGCACTGATGGGCACTGGTAGGTGACACTGATAGGCAGCACTGATCTGTGGCACTGATTATGAGACACTGATGGGCATTGATTGGCAGCACTGGTGGGCATTGATGTGTGGCACTGGTAGGTGGCACTGTGGGCACTGGTAGGTGGCACTGGTGGGTACTGGTAGGTGGCATATTGGGCACTGGCAGCTGACACTGGTGTGCACAGAAAATCCAGCCGTGGCTTTCTGTGTGAGGGACCGACGTCTGATTGGTTTTTTTTTCATCTCACGCTGACAGCGCGAGGAAAAAAAAATACAGATTACCGAGCTTCTGTTTACATCACGTGTTCAGCCGTTATTGACTGACAGCTGATCACGTGATAAGGGGCCGGAATTGACCCCTCACTCGGATCTGTGATCAGCCGAGTCTCATAGACTCAGTGATCCCAGAGTGCGCCGCGCGCGACCCATAGGGTCGGGCAGACATCGTTTGCTCTGGAGGACGTCCATGGTCGCCATCCTGGCAATTAAGGCCCACGTTGTAGCTGTCTTTCCCAACTCCAGGCAAAGAAAAATTAGTGCATTGTGCATCAATTGCCTTACTCTTCAGTCTAGATTCCAAGCACCTATTGCTAAGCCATCCAGCAGGTGATTCTTTATTTGCCCCACTGCACAGAACCAACTGATATCTCTACTTTTATTCCTTTACTAGTTCATTCAGGTTTATTTTATAAGGCACTGCAAGGAACAGAGTTGGTGTACAAAGTGTAGCTGCAATAAACTGAAATCTGATTGGTAGATGTTAGGTTCTCCCCTAATTTTATGACATCACATGATACAGTGTAGATTTCTTTGTAAGAAAGCAGATTAAAGTTAATGCAGAATACACAGAATAATAAAGTCACCCCATATGTGGCTAGAGTGTCAGAAAAGCAAACATGGCATCCCTGTTACTTTCAAGGTCAACAATACACTGACACGGAAGCTTATACACTCAAAATTCCCAACACCCAAACACAAGAAAAGTAACATAGTTTATGCAGTACAGTGCAGTAAGAAACGCAGAGACCTGTACATCAGGCAGACAAACAACCAAATCCTGCAGGGAAAGGCTTAGTAGTTTTCTAACACATTAAAGTGACACTAAACTCTAGTTAAAGAAAAATTCCTCCAAATCTCCATAATCCTTTTTTTTGTTTTTTTTTGTTGCTGTTATGATCTGACTTCTTGTTAGAGGGTGGCTACGTTTGTTCTCCATAGTCCCTCTGCGTGATGGAACTGTGGACTATAGAATGTGTAGTGTGTATAGAGCAGGTATGTCCAATTGTGGCCCATGGTCCGGTTTCTTATGGCCCCACTGGTAATTTGGATATATATATCTTTTGTTGCCCCCAACGAATCATGGTACTTGAGGAATCGTTGGGGGGGCCATAAAAGATATATACTGTATTTATCGTTCCTCGGAGGGGACAGAGGGGGGGGGGGCGGGACGAATGCTGTCAGATTAATTACAGGAGAATCTCCTGTTTACTCGGACGCCTCTGTAATAGGAAGTCCTGTGTCCTGCGCTGGCATTGGATGACTGTTTTGTCTATCATAGCAGGTGGGACTTTGTATTAAAGAGGCCACGAGTAAACAGGAGATTCTCCTGTATGTAATCTGTTGGCATTCGTCCCGCCTCCTCCCTGTCCCCTCCGAGGCTGCAGATGGGCATGGATCAGGCTGGACTGATGACAATAAACAAATATACATGTGGCGCTGGTACTGAAACAGATCGTATAGTACTAAAGTCCAAGTGGCCAGTGGGCTGCTATGCAGCCTAAAAATAGTCTATTGATTCAAGGCCAGCCTTAGCAGGGAAGCAGAAGTGGTCTCCAAGATATGCAAGAAAAAACAAATGCAGGCGCCTCTGAGTTAGACTGTAAAGTGTGTATTAATAAAAACATATAGTAACGTACATCTAGGTAAACAAGGATGGGTACATTTGTTGGTAAACGCTCCATGGGGCATTCATCACACTGGTCAGTAGAAGGTATGCTGTTTCAGCTGTCTCAGCCGCTCTGTGGGCTCTTCTGGCCGGCAGGAAGATGGTATGATGGTGGAGAGCTGGAGAAAAGCTTGGAACACTTCCTGGGTCGCAGTGCTAAAAGGATGACCTCACAGGCTTTACCCACAGATGTACCCTTCCTTGTTTACCTAGATGTAAGTTACTATGTGTTTTTATTAATACACACTTTATAGTCTAACTCAGAGGCGCCTGCATTTTTCTTGCACTGATGGCAATGGTGAGGCTGCATTCATGGCAATGGTGAGGCTGCATTCATGGCAATGGTGAGGCTGCATTCAGAGGCTGCATTCATGGTAATGGTGAGGCTTCATTCAGAGACTGCATTCATGGCACTAGTGAGGCTGCATTCATGTCAATGGTAAGGCTGCATTCATGGCAATGGTGAGGCTGAATTCATGGCAATGGTGAAGCTGCATTCAGAGACTGCATTCATGGCAATAGTGAGGCTGCATTCATGGCACTAGTGAGGCCGCATTCATGGCAATGGTGAGGCTGCATTCATGTCAATGGTGAGGCTGCATTCATGGCAATGGTGAGGCTGCATTCATGTCAATGGTGAGGCTGCATTCATGGCAATGGTGAGGCTGCATTCATGGCAATGGTGAGGCTGCATTCATGACAATGTTGAGGCATCATTGATTAGGCTGCATTGACGGGCACTGACCCTTATTTTGCTTCACAGATCTTTATTTAAAATTATTTTTTTTTCCTGAAACTTCCCTCTTAAAGTGAAGGTATGTGTTATACGCCTGTGCAGTGTATTAGTTAATTTACATTTGATTTTAATGGTTTTAAGAATGTCAGGCAAAATGGTCGGCCCTCACGCATGTTCACTTCATCAAATCTGACCCTCTTTGAAAAAAGTTTGTACACCCCTGGTATAGAGCAATGCATATGACTGCAACTAACATACACTGCTCGTTCCAAACAAAAGGAAGTGACAGGGAAAAGGAAAGTTTCACAAGCTCACGCAGGACATTACAGGATAGCAGAAAGACACAGCAAAATAAAAAAATTGATTATAGGGCCAATAAGAAGTAGAAATGTTCAAGTTCATTTGAATTAATACTCGCTTCTAGGGATGTGCCAAAAAAAACCCAGTTCGGTTCGCATCAGAACAGGCGAACAGGCAATAAATTTATTCGAACATCCGAACACCGTTAAAGTCTATGGGACTTGAACATGAAAAATCTAAAGTGATAATTTTAAAGGCTTATATGCAAATTATTGTCATAAAAAGTGTTTGGGGATCTGGGTCCTGCCCCAGGGGACATGTATCAATGCAAAAAAAAGTTTTAAAAACTGAAGTTTTTTCGGGAGCAGTGATTTTAATAATGCTTAAAGTGAAACAATAAAAGTGAAATATTCCTTTAAATTCCGTACCTGGGGGGTGTGTATGCCTGTAAAGTAGTGCTTGTTTCCTGTGCTTAGAACTGTCCTTGCACAAAGTGTCATTTCTGAAGGAAAAAAAGTCATTTAAAAGCGCTATAATGAATTGTCGGCTCCAGGCTAGTCTTTCAAAGTCATTGATTAAAAAAAAAATGCGTGGGGGTCCCCCCAAATTCAATTACCAGGCCCTTCAGGTCTGGTATGAATATTAAGGGGAACTCCACGCCAAATTTAAAAAAAAAATGGTGTGGAGTTCCCCCCAAAAATCCATACCAGACCCTTTATCTGGCATCTCAACCTGGCAGGCCGCAGGAAAAGAGGGGGGGACGAGAGAGCGCCCCCCTCCTGAACCATACCAGGTCACATGCCCTTAACATGGGGAGGATGCTTTGGGGGTCTGTGACCCCTCAAAGTACCATGTCCCCATGTTGATGGGGACAAGGGCCTCACCCCCACAATCCTTGCCCGGTGGTCTGTGGGCGGGGGGCTTATCGGAATCTGGAAGACCCCTTTTACAAAGGGGACCCCGAGATCCCACCCCCCATGTGAATTGTACCCCTTCCATTTCACAAAGAAAGTGTAAAAAATTGGAAAAAAACACACAGACACCGTTGGGACAAGTCCCAATATTCCAGCGGTGGTAATCCACTCTCATTATCCTGCAATGGGTCACTCTCTCGCCCCCCCCCTCTTTTCCTGCGGCCTGCCAAGGGTCTGGTATGGATTTTTGGGGGACACTCCACACCATTTCAAAAAAAAAAAAATGGCGTGGATTTCCCCTTAAAATCCATACCATGGATATTTGGGGGAACCCCACGTAATTTTTTTTTAAAAATTTGACGCAGGGTTCCCCTTAATATACATACCAGGCCTGAAGGGCAAAAAAAGTTTTAAAAACGGCCGTGTTTTTGGGAGCAGTGATTTTAACCACTTAAGCCGCGGACCATTTGGCTGGCCAAAGACCAGAGCACATTTTGCGATTTGGCACTGCGTCGCTTTAACTGACAATTGTGTGGCCGTGCGACGTGGCTCCCTAACAAAATTGAAGTCCTTTTTTCCCACAAATAGAGCTTTCTTTTGGTGGTATTTGATCATCTCTGCGTTTTTATTTTTTGCGCTATAAACAAAAATAGAGTGACCATTTTGAAAAAAACATATTATTTTTTACCTTTTGCTATAATAAATATCCCCAAAAAATATATAAAAAACCTTTTTTTCTCCTCAGTTTAGGCCGATATGTATTTTTCTACATATTTTTGGTAAAAAAAATCGCAATAACTGTTTATTGATTGGTTTTCGCAAAAAGTTATAGCGTCTACAAAATAGGGGATAGTTTTATGGCATTTTTATTATTATTATTTTTTTAATAGTAATGGCGGTGATCTGCGATTTTTATTGGGACTGCGAAATTATGGCGGACACGTCAGACAATTTTGACACATTTTTGAGACCATTGTCATTTTTACAGCGATCAGTGCTATAAAATTGCACTGATTACTGTAAAAATGGCACTGGCAGTGAAGGGGTTAACCACTAGCTGGTTAGGAAGGGGTTAAGTGTGTCCTAGGGAGTGATTCTAACTGTTAGGGGGAGGGGCTGTGTGTGACACATCACTGATCATAGCTCCTGATCACAGGGAGCTACGATCAGTGTGTGACACTGTCACTAGGCAGAACGGGGGCATCCGTGAGACGATCGCGGGGTATCCTCAGGGACATCGAGTCCGCAGGACCCGCAATCCTACTCACGGAGCTCCCAGCAGGGTTGCGCGTGCGCCGTCGGCAAGTGGTTAATAATGCTTCCTCTGACATCATGTGGCATCAGGGGAGGGGCTGTGTCACCCATTTACGTCACCGAGTAGCCTCACCCTCAGCTATATAACAGCTGTCATCGAGAAGAAGCGTCACTCGGCGGGAGCATCCCACGGAGGCGGAGCTGTTGCCTTTTTTTTTTTTCAGGTCCGTCAGGTGGCGTGAGAGGGATCTACATCGCAGGACATTTTTATTTTTTTATTTTCTAATAAAGGACTTGTCCCAAGTGTCTCCTGTTTTTTTTACTATTTTCAACACTTTTTTGTGAAATGGTAGGGGTACAATGTACCCGTTACCAATTCACATAGGGGGGATGCTGGGATCTGGGGGCCCCTTGTTAAAGGGGGCTTCCAAATTCCGATAAGCCCCCCGCCCGCAGACCCCCACAACCACCGGACAAGGGTTGTGGGGATGAGGCCCTTGTCCTCATCAACATAGGGACAAGATGCTTTGGGGGCTACTTCAAAGCACCCTCCCCATGTTGAGGGTATGTGGCCTGGTACAGTTCAGGAGGGGGGCGCTCTCTCGTCCCCTCCTCTTTTCCTGCGGCCTGCAAGGTTGCATGCTGGGATAAGGGTCTGGTATGGATTTTGGGGGGACCCCTACATAATTTTTTTTATTTTGGTGCAGGGTTCCCCTTAAAATCCATACCAGACCTGAAGGGCCTGGTATGGATCTTGGGGGGACCTCCACGCGTTTTTTGGACTGTTAATGGACTGGGGGGGGGTGGACCCATGCCATTTTTTTTCAATGAGTTTTATCTATATTGCCAAGACCCGATAATTCATTACAGCCGCGATCAGTTTTAAATGACTTAAAATTAAATGTAATTTTGCTGTGGTACTGTTCTAAACACAGAAAAACTGCTCCACTTTACAGGCATACTATAGACACTCCTCAGGCATGATATTTAAAGGAATATTTCCTTTTTATTGTTTCACTTTAAGCATTATTATAATCACTGCTCCTGAAAAAAAACGGCAGTTTTTAAAACATTTTTTTGCATTTATACATGTCCCCTGGGGCAGGACCCGGGTCACCAAACACTTTTTATGACAATAACTTGCATATCAGCCTTTAAAAATTAGCTTTTAAATGTTCATGTTTGTGTCCCATAGACTTTAACAGTGTTTGTGTGTTCGTCCAAATTTTTTGCCTGTTCGCAAGTTCTGGTGCGAACCGAACTGGGGGTGTTCGGCTCATCCTTAGTACTATTGAATAAACCTTTTCATGTGTACTCCTAGATAATAAACTATCCCCATAGCCTGCAGATGGGGTAGCTGGAAAGACAACAAGCCTACAATGTGCAAACCACGTGAAAAATATTTTAAACCAATTTTCCACCAATTTAACTTCTATATCCATATGCTCACGATATGTAATGTGCTCTAAAAGAATGTGCAAGTCAATATCATTGATAATGTGCCAGGAATAATAAATTGCCCTATTGTCATTGATATTATTAAGTGTTTATACCATTAGAAAAGATCCCACATAAGCAAAATTATCCCCCTTTAACAGCTACAAAATAATATTGTTTCTTTTTGGAATAGGGAATTATACAGTTTAGATAAAACACAATACTTGAATAAATACAGTATGCTGCTGTTTAAGTAGCACAAGAGGGAAGTATGTTGGCAATTCTTACAAACACTAAACTCCTACTGCTTCCATGAATTGCCTAAATAATAATACAGTAGAGAAGTATGGTATAACAAGCAAGGGGTCATGCATCAATAAAAATCAACAGAAATCAATCAGCACGTCCCCAATTTGAGCTGGAAAATTGCCAAGGTAAATCTAATGTTTCTCTCAAACTAGTGATAAAGGTTATGGGAAATGTACTCGACTTGTACAATTGGTTTTCAAGTCCATTATTCTGTGCTACAATGATGATGATTTTTGTTATTTTTAACATTCTTTGTACATTATGGAAATGTTGCAAATTGTTGGCTGTTTACTGGACTTGCTAATAAAATGGGGCTATGAGACATTATTTTATTTATCAGATTTAAATCCTGTCTGAAACCATGAAATTAGACCGAGACAGAAGTACAGTTAAATCACACTTGTTTAATAAATAAAAAATAAATAGAACAAATGTAGTCAAAACACAGCCAGAGTTCAGGAACCGGAATGGATAGTCAGACAAGCCAAACAGCATGGAGCCGGAGATGAGCGTAGTAAAACAGCAAGCCTGATCTGGAGCAAGAAGGGATGCCAGCCAAGCAAGTCTTTTAACAGAAACGCAGGAGAGCATCTCTGTGATGTTGACTAAGGCGAAGGCAGAGATCCTCTGGGCTGGACAGCCTAAGTAGGCAGGGCTGATGAGCAGGATATCATCAACAGCTGGGTACCTGTGGAGAGATAGGAGCTGGCAATTAGCCGACAGCTGAGCGGCCAGCTCAGAGGAGGAAGGGCTGAGCCCAGCCCTGACAGTACCCCCTCCTCAATGACCCCTCCCCCTCGGAGTACCACCAGGCTTTAGGGGAAAATGTCTATGGAAATCACGGAGGAGGACAGGGGCATGTATGTCCGAGGATAAGACCCAAGAGCGTTCCTCCGAACCATACCCCTTCCAATGTACTGTATGCGCCCACGGCACCTACGGAAGTGAACAATGGACTGTACTTCATACTCCTCATGGTTCTCAACCTGTACAGGATGAGCACGTGGCACTGAGGTGGTAAAGCGGTTGCAGACCAAATGTTTTAATAAGGAGACATGAAATACATTTGAAATACGCATTTTATAAGGATGGACTAATGCTTAAGCCACTGGCTTAATCCTGCGAACAATATGGAAAGGCCCAATAAACCGAGGTGTGAACTTCAGTGAGGGAACACGAAGTCGGAGGTTGCGAGATGACAGACAGACCCTGTCCCCAACCTGGTAGGAAGGCGCGGGCAGGTGTCTGCTGTCAGCATGAAGTCTGTACCTATAATTAGCATGTCGCAAAGCCTCCTGGACTTGTGCCCAAGTGGAACGAAGACCACGAAGATGCTCCTCTAACGCAGGAATACTCTGCGGAACAAATGAGTCAGGCAACATGGAAGGTTGGAAAACATAGTTCGCCATAAACAGGGACAATCGGGAAGCAGAATTCAAGGCACTATTGTGAGCAAACTCTGCCTACGATAATAGGTCTGACCAGTTGTTATGATGGTCAGAAATATAGCAAAATAGGAATTGCTCCAAGGACTGATTGGCTCGTTCTGCGGCCCCATTAGACTGCGGGTGATACGCAGAGGAAAAAGCAAGCTGAATTCCCAACTGTGCACAAAAGGCTCACCAGAACCAGGACACAAACTGACTACCCCTGTCCGAGACAATCACCTTGGGTAGCCCATGTAAGCGAAAGAAGATCTCTCGAGCGAAAATGGAAGTCAGTTCCTTAGAAGTGGGCAACTTCTTAAGTGGAATACAATGAGACATTTTTAGAACCAGTCAACCACCGTAAGGATAACTGTGTTGCCCTGGGAGTTGGGTAACTCCACAATGAAATCCATAGACAGGTGGTTCCAGGGCCTCTCTCCATTAGATATGGGTTGTAGGAGGCCCACTGGAAGATGTTGTGAAATCTTACTCTGAGCACACATGGAACAGGCAGCTACGGAGGTGGTTACATCACCATGTAGACTAGGTGTTGTGGAAATTTTCTGAAAATGTATTTTAATATGTATTGTCATAGTGTCTCCCGGTGTTAGTTCTCCCACAACCTGCTCTAAAGAGCTGACTGGGGCAGACTGGTGCTGGTTGAGATCCATTTGGTAGTGAAAAGCTCCTTGGGGATGTAGAGAAGTGTTTTTAGAGTGGGGATATGTCCGCCAGCGAAGGGCCCCTGTGCGATGCACAGAACGATCGTCTGGGGGGATGTGCTCGCTCTGCAGAGACATTATCGGTTTAGCAGATGTGCGCTCGTGTCACCCCTATATGCCTGATCAACATATTTGGGGTGCCGTGCGTACACCTGCAGATAATCTCCCATCCACACTTGACGTTAGTTTAGTCCTTGTATGCTTTGTTCTCTAAATAAAGCAGAATAAGGATTCATGAAAAACTGTGAAAACGGGAGTCTTTGAGTTGTTATGGTCAGGGGCAGAGTTCATGTTTGTTAGCCATGCGGCTTCCTTTGTTTAGTTGAAGAGCATGGCTTCCAGGTAAAACATAAACACTGTCCCTGCCCAGACATGCCCATAAGACTTCCCTTGTCATTATTTATTGGTTGTTGTATAAACTCATCCTGTTGGAAGGATTTCCTGTGTTGACATTCATATCCTGTGAGGTAATTTCCCATAGAGGAAGCGGATGGCAAACTTGACAAGAAAAGAGCCCATCGCACCCTTCTGGGAGAAAGGCGTTTAGCCTCAGACAAAAATGTGAGATTTTTATGGTCAGTAAAAATGAGAACCGGCACAGTGGTACCTTCGAGGAGATGTCTCCATTCTTTCAGGGCTAAAATGATCGCCAACAGCTCTCTGTCACCAATCTCGGAATTGCACTCCGCAGGTGACAATTTCTTGGAAAAGTAGCCACAAGGATGCAAAAGCGCTCTCAGGAGGTAGGACGTTGAGACAGAAGGGTGCCAACTCCAGTCTCAGAAGCATTAACCTCAAGGATAAAAGGTAACATAGGATCAGGATGTGCAAACACAGGAGCAGAAACAAAGGCAACCTTGAGATTCTCAAAAGCCTTAACGGACTCCGGAGACCAACTCTGTGGGTTACCGTCCTCTCTGGTCATATAAGTCAGGGGCTTGACCAGAGATGAAAAGTTACGAATAAACTTCCGATAATAGTTGGCAAAGCCCAGGAAACACTGCAGAGGACATAAACCCACGGGTCGGGGCCACTGTAGGACTGCAGAAAGTTTCTCTAGGTCCATCGAAAAACCAGCAGTGGAAATGACATAGCCCAGGAATTTAACCTGTTCACGATGGAACTCGCACTTCTCCAATTCACAATAGAGATTGTTCTCTCTTAGTTTCTGTGTGATGGCTCTCCAGGGACTTGGAAAATATGAGGATATCATCAAGATAAACCACCACACATAACTGCAACAAATCTTGGAGGACATCGTTAATGAATTCCTGGAAAACCGCCGGGACGTTACAAAGGCCAAAAGGCATTACAAGTTACTCATAATGGCCTGTTCTGGTATTAAACGCAGTTTTCCACTCATCGCCATCCTTAATCCTCATGAGATTGTATGCCCCTCTCAAATCAAGCTTTGTGAAAACCGTTGCTCCCTTGAGGCAGTCAAATAACTCAACTGTAATCAACGGAATCAGATAGGCATTCCGTAATCGTGAAACGATTGAGACACCTATAATCAATACAGGGTCTCAGTTCACCACTGTTCTTCTTCACGAAGAAGAAACCAGCACCAGCAGGGGACAAGGATTTGCAGATGAAACCTCGAGAAAGTGCGTCTGCAACATACTCCTCCATGGCCTTATCCTCCAAGACCGACAAAGGGTAAACCCGGCCACGAGGGGGTATGGCACCAGGTTGAAGGTCAATTGCGCAATCATACGACCGGTGTGGAGGCAAACTACCGGCTTGACCTTTGTCAAAGACATTGCTAAAATTTGCGGTACTCCTCCGGCAGGGAGGAGGGTGAAGAGGTTCACAGGACCTTGCCTACCTTTTGGAAGCATGTCTTACTGCATTGTGACAACCAGGAGATAACCTCAGCACAGAGCCAATCAAAAGAGGGGTTGTGCCTCTGTGACCAAGGATAACCAATAACCAATGGAAACTTAGGTGAGGAAATAACTTGGAATTGGATTATCTCATAGTAAAGAGCCCCTACGGCCATGGACAATGGAACTGTGTCATCAGTCACATGGGCAGGTTGTAGGGGTCTCCCATCAAGAGTTTCAATGGCAAGTAAAGTGTCAAGCAGCTGCAGTGGAATCGAGTGCTTTGATACAAAGGCAGCCTCAATGAACATACCTGAAGCCCCAGAGTCAATTAGAGCCTGTATCTCGACAGACGACTCGGCCCAAGAAAGGGTGACCGAAACCAGGGGCTTATCCTTCTGTATAACTGGGGACGAAACAACGCCACCTAAGGTCTGTCCATGAAAGGACCTCAAGGTTCAGGCATTCCCTGGATGGGTAGGATAAGACTTCAAAAAGTGACCTGCCTGGCCACAATAAAGGCACAATCTCTCCCTCCTCCTAAAGGTTCTCTCATCCGCAGAGAGACGTGTGAAGCCCAAGTGCATGGGTTTATCTTCACTGAACGACTCAATACCAGGAGGCATTGGAGATGAGAGAGGCACGGGTGGGACTGCAAAGCTCCGAGGCAAACGTACAGGAGGCTTCCGCAAGTGCTCCTTAAAAGAGAGTCTTTCTCTGAGTCTGGAGTCAATGAGGATGCAAACGTGCCACAAGGGCCTCATTGTTCCAAGCAACCTCTGCTGCCAGAACACAGAATTCAATGGCGAAGTTAGCAACAGTTCTCGTACTCTGATGGACATGAGGCACTTGGCAGCAGAAGCAGGGAATGCGGGAACGTCAAATACCCTTTTAAAGGTGGCCACAAACTCAGGGTAACTCAAGACAACAGGTTTTTGTGTCTCCCATAGAGGGTTTGCCCAGGCCAAGGCTCTCTCAGAAAGCAAAGATATCACAAAACCTACTTTGCTTCTGTCCGTAGTAAACGCCTGGGGTAGCATCTCAAAGTATATCTCAACCTGAGAGAAACCCTCTGCATTGAACTGGATCGCCCCCAAATCTCTGGGGAAGCAGGGCGGAACAAGACATACCTCTTACAGAGGTAATACTCAAGGCGGGTGCCTGCACAGAGACTGGCACAGCAGCAGGGATGGCCTGCAAATCAGGTTGAACCGGAGCAGCTACAGTGGGAGATTCCAGGTGAGCCATGTGACTCAGGAGCATTTGCAACGCCATGGCAAACTGATTCATGCGGTGATCTTGCTCATCCAATCTGGAAAAAATATTACCAACAAGTGGATTGACTGTATCTTCTGAATTCATGGCCTTCTCCTACTGTCAGAAACCATGAAATTAGACCGAGGCAGAAGTACAGTTAAATCACACTTGTAGTCAAAACATAGCCAGAGTTCAGGAACCGGAATGGATAGTCAGACAAGCCAAACAGCAGGGAGCCGGAGATGAGCGTAGTAAAACAGCAAGCAGGATCTTGAGCCAGAAGGGATGCCAGCCAAGCAAGTCTTTTAACAGGAACGCAGGAGAGCATCTCTGTGATGTTGACTAAGGCGAAGGCAGAGATCCTCTGGGTTGGACAGCCTAAGCAGGACTGACGAGCAGGATATCATCAACATTTGGCTACCTGTGGAGAGATAGGAGCTGGCAATTAGCCTACAGCTGAGTGGACAGCTTAGAGGAGGAAGGACTGAGCCCAGTCCTGACAAAACCTGACTGATAATTTCTCTTTCTTCACAGTTCAGCAAACCAAATGGGTAATTTGTGCTACATTAAATAAATTCATGCTATTGGCTGTTCATTTTGATGCCTATCTCTGGGCATGTGCAGTCCCACCCTCTCGCCCACCCCCTTCCCATCCCTATATATATACTGTTTTTACTCACCTAACTTCACCATCTGTGTCTCTCACCAGTGCCTCTTTTGGGTGCTGCGACTAGTGATCCATCACTGTAGACTTTGCATAATTTTGGACTCTCCCCAGAACAGTAATAGTAGGAAAACCTTCAAATGTGGACACTAGTTTTGGTGACCCTGGTGACAGCCAAGGATTCCCTCCCTTTGGAGAGATTTTCTCTCACTTCCTGTTTTTGGCTATAGGAGAGGAAGTGCAGGGAAATCTCCCCAATGGGACACAGATGAAAAAACTACTTAACATGGGTTAATATGCTCCCTTACTCTATCCAAAACAAAATTGTGTTTTTGCTTTAGTTTTTTTATTTGACTAAACAAACAGTTTCAGGGATGGGGGTTTTGCTTTAAGGTTTGAACATTTGCCAAACTTTTTTATTTTTGTTTTTGATAGAATAGATGCTAGACCCTGTTTTGACATCTTGACAACAGATCAATACTGGGACATTGTCTACCCAATGGATATTACATTACATTAAGAGGGCATAGCCCTTAAATATGACCATGATGTTAGTACTTAGTCTAGTTTATCACACACCACCTTTTCCTACCACAGGTTATACTGTTTTTTACTAATGGTGGTCACAGATGTTACTTTATTTATATTTGGTTTCGACAATTGTAAAAGTAGCCATCAACCGCCTATCTTATAGTGTGATTTCTAGTTATTCTATCTTACTCTGATGCATTATACATACCCTAGCGCATTAAACTGACTCTTGGTAGTTGTGTTTATAATATGTTCATTGTAACTTGATTAAAATTCTATAAAGATACTGAATAAGAAGAGGGCATGTCCCTGACTTAGGATCATTACAGAATATTACAGGCAGCCTGAAAGTTAATCTAAACCCATTAACTAAAATCCTATATAAGCTTTAACATGTTCTTGTAATTACAAAGTAATTTTCAAGCTTTCCAAATCTGCAGCTCTTATTTATCCCTCTTTAGTACTGGGCACTTTCACCTCCTTCATGGCCAGGCCTATTTTAAGCTTTCAGGGCTGTTGCACTTTGAATGACAATTGCACAACACTGCACCCATAAGAAATAGTTATCACTTTTTTGAGGCAGATAGATCTTTCTTATGGTGGAATTTTTTTTTTTTTTTAACAATCAAAGATGCTTTATTGTTTTCATATCTGGTAAACACAGCATACAGACTGACATAAAACAAGACCGAATACATTGGTCTGAGGCAATAACACAAAGAATAAAGGTATTTCGAGTAGTACATAGATCTTAGTGAATATATTGAAATTAAAAACAAATACAGAATTTGGGCAAAGAAGGGAAATGTCCAGATGAATAAGACAAAACAAACATTCTTTAAAGGCTTTAAGTAGAGGTCCATGGGGCCCATACCTTGTCATACTTCCACTGACATCCTCCATTCATATATGTGATTCTGTACATAGGCAGGGCGGCGTCAATCAGTGCTTCCCAGGAGGAGAGGGATTGGGGAGATGGTGAGATCCATTTTAGGAGAATCTCCTTTTTTGCATAGAATAGGAGGTAGGAGATTAGTAGCTTTAGATGGTGAGATCGATGTGCGTCATCGTAAACCCCCAGTAATGCTAATTCCGGTACCACTGGAAGGGACTGTTGTTTTAGCGAACGCAACTGACCAGTAGGATGATATAACTGGGCAATCCCAGAACATATGGATAAAAGTCCCCACCTGTGTTTTACATCTAGGACAAATGGGGTCCCTATCCGAGAATATGCGATGTAGTCTCTACGGTGTGTAGTAGATCCTATGGAGGAATTTTACCTGAATAAGCTTATCACTGGAGGAGATGACCAATCTAGGACCCTGCTCCAGACAGTCCTCCCAATCCTCCTTGTCTAAGGATGGTATGTCCCCATGCCACACCTCGCATAACTTGTCCATCTTAGGGGAGTCAGTACCCATAAGTGCAGCATATAAAGTCTATAGAGGCTTGTCTAGATCACCGGGGGAGAGCAGTTCTTCAAAGGGATCAGCCTGAAGGACAGGCGACAGGGAAGATCGTGCCCTAGCAGCGTGGTTGCAGCTGTAAGTATGTAAACCGCATCCACTGGGGTAACTTAAATTTGAGAAAAAGGTCAGAAATTGATAGTAAGGCACCCTGAGGCATAACATCACCCAAAGTGGTGATGCCATGTCTTCCCCACACTTGAGGCAGGGTGCGAATATGTGGCAAACTGGGGTTCCCTCACAGTGGGTGGGCCGGTGATCACTGGATGTAGAAACCTCCGTAGAGCAGCCATCCACACCCTCCATGTAGCCCGTGTTGGACCAGGAATCCCCGGATAGGCCCGCGGGCCTCTGTAGACAAAATTCCGCAGATCAGCCAAGGAGCCCAACCAACTCACCTCCAGACAGGTAGCAACTTTGGATTTGGAACTGACAAACCACCGCTGGACTGTCACAAGCATTGCAGCCCAGTAATAGATCTGAAAGTTGGGCAAGGCTAACCCCCCGAGATGGGCCGGAAGCCATAGTGTGAAACATGCCAAACGAGGAGCCATGCCATGCCACAGAAATGACCCAACACATTTCTCGATATCTTTAAATAGGGAAACAGGGATCCAAGTCGGACAGTTTCAGAAAAAAAGTTGAACTTGGGTAACATCACCATCTTAATGAGATTTATCCGACCCAATAGATTAATAGGGAGGCTAGTCCAGGAGGAACACTTTGTCCTCAGGGTGGCCATCAGGGGAAGAAGATTCTTTTCCAAATAGTTAGATGAGTTTTTGGTTATTATAACCCCAAGGTATCGGAATTCATCTACCCAGCATAAAGGGGAGGGGGTAGCAGTTTTGGCAGCATCATCGTCAATAGAGAACAGAACTGACTTGGACCAGTTAATTTTAATGCCCAAGAAGTTACCAAAATTATCAAAAATCTGAAGAGCAGCCAGCAGCGAGGGTCCAGCATTATTTTGAAATAGCAATGTGTCATCCACATACAGGAATATCCTCTCTTCCAGCTTTCCCAGCTGAAGGCCCAGGACATCCAGAGAATTCCTGATCAATATGGCCAGGGGCTCCATAGCCAGTGCAAACAAGCTAGGGGAGAGAGGGCAGCCCTGCAGCATACCACGGAAAAGACAAAAGGGGTCAGAGAGCCAGTTGTTTGTGCGAACTAGGGATGAGCTTTATGTTCGGGTCGAACATGAGTTCAACTCAAACTTTGCCCTTTTCCCCCCGTTCCCCGAATAGCGAACAATTTGGGGTGTTCGCGGCAAATTCGAAAGCCGCGGAACACCCTTTAAAAGTCTATGGGAGAAATCAAAAGTGATAATTTTAAAGGCTTATATGCATGGTATTGTCATAAAAAGTGTTTGGGGACCTGGGTCCTGCCCCAGGGACATGTATCAATGCAAAAAAGTTTTAAAAACTGATGTTTTTTCGGGAGCAGTGATTTTAATAATGCTTAAAGTGAAACAATAAAAGTTAAATATTCCTTTAAATTTCATACCTGGGGGTTATCTATAGTATGCATGTAAAGTGGCGCATGTTTCCCATGTTTAGCACACTCCGAGAGCAAAATTAAATTTCTAAAGAAAAAAAAAAATTTAAAAGTACTCGCAGCTATAATGAATTGTCGGTCCCGGCAATACACATAAAAGTTCATTGATAAAAACGGCATGGGATTCCCCCACAGTCCATTACCAGGCCCGGATAAGGGTCTGGTATGAATTTTTGGGGGTACCCCCACGCCATTTTTTTTTTAAAAATTTTAAATTAAAAAAACGGCATATAAGCCTTTACAATTAGCACTTGTGATTTTTCATGTTCGTGTCCCATAGACTTTAACAGTGTTTGCGTGTTCGAACTAATTTTTTGCCTGTTCGCATGTTCTGCTGCAAACGGAACCGGGGTGTTTGGCTCATCCCTAGGCGAACCTTCGCCCTAGGGGCATTATAGAACAATTAGAACCCATGTATAAATTCAGGGCCAAACCCGAAGCGACAGAGGACCTCCCAGAGATATGACCACTCCACGGAATCTAAAGCCTTTCGGCATCTAAGGAAGCGATGACTCGAGCGTTGATTATCATGAGGGATAGTTAGGTTTAAATAGATTCACCTAATATTTTTGTCAGTTGCCTGGCATAAATCCAGTCTGGTCCACATCAACCAGGTCTTCAGTTTTTTTGGTGGTATTTAATTACCACTGGGTTTTTTTTTTTTTGCTAAAGAGAACTTGTTGAAAAAAAATTTTTTTTTTAGTTTCTATTATAAAGTTTAGCAAATAAGTAATTTTTATCCTTCACTGATGTGCGCTGATGAGGCTGCACTGATGGGCACTGATGAGGAAACACTGATGAGGTTGCTCTGATAGGCGGCACTGATGGGCACTGATAGGTGGCACTGATGGACACTGATGAGGAGGCACTGTATAGGTGACACTGATAGGCTGCACTGATGGTCAATGATTGGCAAAGATGGTGCTGCACTGATAATCAGTGTAAACAATGTGTTGAAAGGCTTGTCAGTTGATGGCAATCCTTTCCTGACAGACACAGAGTGTGAGGACAGGACTGCTGATAATCGTCAAGTCTGTTTATATGTAAACAGCTGTGATTGGGCACAGCTGATCACATGGTAAAGGACCACTGTGATTGCCGCTTTACCACGACCTGTGATCAGCTGTGTCAAACCCCCCCCACCCCCTCGAAAGTAGTTGAAATAGTACCTGGTTGCATACGAAAATAAATAATTGAAAAAAATAATAATACCTGGTGATCATGGCATGAACATTTTTCAGGTAGAAAATTGCATAAAAAATAAACAAGTATTCCTTTTATTGCCAAAGAGACATATTGGGTCAGGTAAAAAGATTGGCTGCTGTTTAAGAATGCAAATTTTTGCACATGACATCGTAATTTTGTGTATCACATGTCAAATATGCTATTATGTTGCAGCGCATATAGTTTAATTGGTAGTAAGATGTGTAACTGTCTTGTGCCATCATCCTCTTGGCGCAGCACTGCACCAAATATTGACAAACTTGGAGTTTAAAAGTATGGTTGTATTGTTTTCAAAACTTAGAGGTACTCTATTACAGAAAACAGGAGGCATCTTTCCTTTTAAAATAATAAAGATCAAGCAATTATTCTCTTTGGCACAGAAATCTCAGCAGTCAACTCTCTTATTAAGGCCCCTTTCACACCGGGGCGTTTTTCATGCGGTGCAGCGCTAAAAATAGCGCCTGTTCACCGCATGAAAAAATCCGGCCCCTTTAACTCCAGTGTGAAAGCCGGCGGGCTTTCACACTGGAGCGGTGCGCTAGCAGGATGACAAAAAAAGTCCTGCTAGCAGCATCTTTGGAGCGGGATAGGAGCGGTGTGTTCACCGCTCCTATACCGCTCCTTCCCATTGAAAAGAATGGGAGACCGCGGTAAAACCGCACCGCGAGCGGCTGAAAACCGCGGTGAAAACGACGGTAAAGCAGCGCTAAATATAGCGCTGCTTTACCGTCACCGCAGCTCACCGCCCCAGTGTGAAAGGGGCCTAATCAATGAAATTTCCTACTGCCGCCATCAAATTAAATTATGGAAATGCTCTACTAGTCCATTCACAAGGTCTGGATGGTGCAACGCATTACTAAATGTGTTACCTAAAATGCTCTATGTATTGAAGTCTCTACTATAGATATCACAGCTTCTTTTACTCCATAAAACATTCAAAATAAAGAAATATTAGGTCTTCTAACCAAGCAGGATAAACACACTGATATGGTGATTTACAAAAAAACTAACTATTATGTTCCTTGTCACCTTACCAGAGTGCCTGGTTGTTGCAGGCATATCCTTGAAAAAAAAAGCCCCTCTTTAGCAATCTAATCTGGTGTCCACAGACCATTTCCTCCTCCTTTAAGCTGAACTCCATCTTTTGATATACTTTACATAATTCTTTTGTTACAGTTGGCCCAAACAAACTATGTCCCTCACTAACATGTGAGGCCACTGTATGTGTGGTATAAACTGTATGAAGCTGAGACTACATATAGCATACTGCACTGTGTTCTAGGTTCGAGCCGAGACTTCCTATCTCATGCCCGGTATACAGTAAAGTCTATCACAGCAGCACTCAGCCATTCAGAGAAAGCAATGTATGCTAGTATTGAATACAAAGCTTCCTCTGATTGGCTGAGTCAGAGGATGTGACATCATCAGCCCGCCTTTCAGAATCAGTCAATCAGAGGAAGCTTTGTGAATGAATGAATGACTTGTATAGCGCAACCTATGCGAACTGAATCGCCTCAGGGCGCTTTTTGCCACTGGTGTCCATCTGTGGTATAGTGCGGTCCTTGCCCTGTGGTGTCCCGACAAGCTTACAAACACATACACATACAACATACACATATTTGGCCAATTTTATCAACAGGATCTAATTAACCTACCAGCATGTATACATACATGCTAGAATACATTGCTTACTCTGAATGGCTGAGTGCCGCTGCAATCCTGAAACTCTCAATTTACTAGACCGTTTGTTCAGTATTTAGTGAGAAATGCTGAAAACGCTCAGTAAATACCTCATGAACAGGTGTTAAAATGTTAAAATCCATTCACAGAACGAAAAAAAATTATTAAATGCATGAAGAAATTAAGTAGTGGTCCAGTGTGGAATGTGTAAACATTGCGGTTGTTAAGGAGCAGGCGGATGCTGCATTCTTAACAACCGATGAAACATCAGCTGTAAGCATGGTTCCCCGCTGACAGCTGAATTAAAAAAAAGAATAAATAAAAAAATTGGGAAGAAAACATTGCAATACATACCAGGCTCTTCGGGTTGAGTGTGGATTTCGAGGGGAACCCCACCCGCAATTTTTTTTTTTAAATGGTCCTGCAAAGTTCATAGCAGACCCTTATCCGAGGATGCAGCCCAGCAGGTCAGGAAAGGGAGGAGATGAGCGAGCGTCCCCCTCCCCCACCCCCCGAACCATAACGGTAACGTCACCGGGTGGCCCCATGCCTTAGTTATTTAAGAACTATCAGACAGCGGAGCTGGCAGGCAACGGGAGCCTTCGGCGTGAGCAGCCTTTTTTTTTTATGGGTCAGCGGTGGCAACGGTAATTGGCGATAGATCAATGGGCGGGACATTTATTTTCTTAAATAGAGTACTAGTCATAAACTGTCTATTATCTTTTTTCTACACTAAACATTTTTTTGGGTGAATGAGTAGGGGTACTATGTGGAAAAGGCCCTTGTCCACATCAACATGGGGACAAGATGCTTTGGCAGGGCCATTTTTTTCCCAATATTTTTATTGCCGGCAATTCCCTTTTTTACATTAAGTTGTCAGCAGGGAACGCCGCTGACATGTGATGACTCATCAGTTGCTAAGGATGCGGTGGCCATCTGCTCCTTAACAATCATGTTGTTTAGTGGTTGTTAAGAAGCAGGTAACTGCCCGCTCCTTAAAAACGCCTGTTTACCAATGTAAATAGAATACCGCAAGACTTCATAAAATAACTAGGCTACATTAGCATTTTTTTGTGAATGCCAAAAAACTTTTTGAAAAACATTGAGTGGTATTTTACAGTATATTTTAAGGGGAACAATATCACTTTGTGAATAGAGTCTACTGTTATATATCTTTCAGACTGACTTGGATGTAATGGTACCTTTTAAGAAAAAAAAAGGAAACCATATCAAATAATGTACAACAATATACTTACCCACTGTGAGGATTCCTACATAAAAACAAGATTCTATGGAATGTGTTTCAGAGAATGCGTCTGAGTGGTTGTGTCTGGCACCATATGTTCTTTATTAGGCCCCTAATTTCAGCAAATCATTCAACATAATTTATCTGTATTAACCCTCAACCTTTCAAATTATTAACATGCATTCTGCACTTTCCAGAATATCACATTAAATCTAGTGTTGTTTTATTAGCTTAAAGTGAATGTACACTTGCTGAAACGGCAAATATTTTCCATGTGCCATGGGCGAAGGCTAATCATTAGTGTGAGTGTATATAAACCCCACTGCGTTTTCCACTGAATAATTTACATTCTGTTTTATCTGTCTGAGTCATATACTTCACTGCTGTGCAGGCTCAAAGACCCTTGCAAAGGCGTGTGCACCAATACATTCAACATTATTATTATTATACAGGATTTATATAGCACCAACAGTTTACGCAGCGCTTTACAATATAAAAGGGAGACAATACAGTTATAATACAATAAAGTACAAGAGGATTAAGAGGGCCCTGCTCAGAAGAGCTTACAATCTAATAGGGGGAGGCAGGTGGTACAAAAGGTTGTAACTGTGGGGAATGAGCTGATGGAAGTGGTAGGAGATTGATAGGCTTTCCTGAAGAGATGAGTTTTCAGGGATCGCCTGAAGGTAGCAAGAGTAGGGGATAGCCAGACAGGTGGAGGTAGCGAGTTCCAGAGGATGGGAGAGGCTCTGGAGAAATCCTGGAGATGAGATGGGAGGAGGAGATGAGAGAGCTTGAGAGTAGGAGGTCTTGAGAAGAGCGGAAAGGACAATTTGGGTGATATTTGGAAACAAGATTGGTGATGTAGCTCGGGGCAGAGAATGGCTTTGTATGTTGTGGTTAGTATTTTGAATTGAATTCACTGGGTGATTGGGAGCCAGTGTAGGGATTGGAGGAGAGGGTTGGCAGACACTGAGCTGTTGGTAAGGTGTATAAGTCTGATAGCAGCATTCATGATAGACTGAAGAGGGGATAGCCTATGGAGAGGCAGGCCAATGAGAAGGGAGTTGCAATTTATCAAGGCGAGAGATAACAAGGGAGTGAATGAGGAGCTTGGTGGTTTCATTTGTTAAAAAGGGGCACATTTTAGAGATGTTAGGGAGGTGAATTCTACAAACTTTTGACAATGATTGGACTTGAGGCTGAAATGACAAGTCAGTGTCTAGGATTACACCTAGCACCCTGGAGTGAGGGGAGGGACAGGGGGGGGGGTAGCTCAGTTTTAGAGAGATTTTGTTTAAGGAAGTGGTGTGACATCCATGCTGATATGTCAGTTAGTAAGTTAGTAATGCTTGAGGAGACTGAAGGAGTGAGGTGAGGAGTAGACAAATAGATTTGGGTGTCATCGGCGTATAAGTGGTATTGGAAGCCGTGGGCGGTCTTTAAGTGACCAAGGGAGGAGGTGTAGATAGAGAAGAGGTCCAAGAACAGAGCCTTGGGGGACGCCCACAGAAAGGGGCAATGGAGAGGAGGAGACAGAGTTGTAGGTGACATTGAAGGAGTGCTGTAATAGCTAGGCAGAGAACCAGGATAGAGCAGAATCTCAGAGGCCAAGGGAATGTAGTTTATTGAGAAGGAGCGGGTGGTCAACAGTTTCAAAGGCCGCTGAGAGGTAAAGTAGTAGGAGTATGGAGTACTGTCTGGTTTTAGCAGTTAGTAAATCGTTAGTGAGTTTTAGTAAGGCAGTTTCCGTAGAGTGCTGCAAGCGAAAGCCAGACTGTAAGGGGTCAAGAAGGTTATTTTCACTGAGATAGGAGCTAAGTAAGGATGAGCCCGGTGTTCGATTCGAACCCATGTTCGAATCGAGCACCGGGTGTTCGCTCGCTCGGCGAGCCCAGAACTATTGGGACCGCTCGCATCAAATTCGTGATGCGAGCGGCCCCGCAATGCATTGCGGCCCGCGCAGTGCAATGCTGGCTGATGATTGGCCAAGCATGCACTGTGACCCCGCATGCTTGGCCAATCACAGCGCCGGCAGCGAGGAGAGCCATAATTGGCTACAGGCAGGATGCCTGTAGCCAATTATAGCTCAGGGGCTTTAATACACGCCCCACGGTATAAGAGGCCGCCGCGGCGGCGGCCTCGCATATTATGTTTCACTCACAGTGTCAGCGTGTCAGTGTGCTGCTGACTGCTGACAACAATATGTTCTTTATTTCTGGGGATATGTGTGTGCATGCTGTTAGAACAGCATTGCAGTATCACATCTGGGGGGTGTCTATAGGTAGCCTGTGAAGGAGGGCAGGTTTCCTGTGCTTAGAACTTTCCCTGCAAAAAAGTGTCATTTTTGCAGGAAGAAAGCTATTTAAATCACTCGCGGCTAATGAATTGATGGCTCCTGTAACACAGAGAGCTGTCATTCATTAATAAAAAACAAAAAAAAAAGCGTAGGGGTCCCCCCAAATTCAATAACCAGGCCCTTCAGGTCTGGGATGGATATTAAGGGGGATCCCAGCCAAAAAAAAAAAAAAAAAAAATGGCGTAGGGTCCCCCTCAAAATCCATACCAGACCCTTGAGGTCTGGTATGGATTTTAAGGGGAACCCTAGCCAAAAAAAATGGCGTGGGGTCCCCCTCAAAATCCATACCAGACCCTTATCCGAGCACGCAACCTGGCAGGCCGCAGGAAAAGAGGGGGGGACGAGAGCGGCCCCCCTCTCGCCTGAACCGTACCAGGCCACATGCCCTCAACATTGGGAGGATGCTTTGGGGGACTAAGACCCCTAAAGCACCTTGTCCCCATGTTGATTAGGACAAGGGCCTCTTCCCCACAACCCTGGCCGGTGGTTGTGGGGGTCTGCGGGCGGGGGGCTTATCGGAATCTGGAAGCCCCCTTTAACAAGGGGACCCCCAGATCCCGGCCCCCCCCTGTGTGAAATGGTAAGGGGGTACAAAAGTACCCCTACCATTTCACCAAAAAAGTGGCAAAAATGGTAAAAAGGACAGGAGACAGTCTTTGACAATTCCTTTATTAAAATCTTCTTTCTTCTTTCTTCATCCTTCGGTTTCTTCATCTTCTCCTTCCTTCATCTTCTTCCATCTTCTTCTTCCATTTTCTTCTTCCTCCGATCCGCTTCTTCTT
The DNA here is from genome assembly GCA_028564925.1 of Lithobates sylvaticus. Classification (NCBI taxonomy): domain Eukaryota; kingdom Metazoa; phylum Chordata; class Amphibia; order Anura; family Ranidae; genus Lithobates; species Lithobates sylvaticus. The sequence goes on from CM053030.1 coordinate 87,541,578, forward strand.
GCGCTGGTCTTCTCGTCCTTCTCGTCCGGCATCTTCTTCCGTCGGCGTCGGCGTCGGTGTCTCTGTCTCTTCTTGGGCCGCTCCGCGCAATGGGAGGCTCCCGCTGTGTGAGGCTCCGCTCCGTCTGACAGGTCTTTTATAATGGAGGGCACCTGGTGACCCCGCCCCCTCTGACGCACAGGGACGTCATGGGGAATTCCATGATGGCTTTCCCCATGATGTCAGAGGGGGGCGGGGTCACCAGGTGCCCTCCGTTTTAAAAGACCTGTCAGATGGAGCGGAGCCTCACACAGCGGGAGCCTCCCATTGCGCGGAGCGGCCCAAGAAGACACCGACACCGACGCCGACGCCGACGGAAGAAGATGCCGGACGAGAAGGACGAGAAGACCAGCGCAAGAAGAAGCGGATCGGAGGAAGAAGAAAATGGAAGAAGAAGATGGAAGAAGATGAAGGAAGGAGAAGATGAAGAATCCGAAGGATGAAGAAAGAAGAAAGAAGATTTTAATAAAGGAATTGTCAAAGACTGTCTCCTGTCCTTTTTACCATTTTTGCCACTTTTTTGGTGAAATGGTAGGGGTACTTTTGTACCCCCTTACCATTTCACACAGGGGGGGGGCCGGGATCTGGGGGTCCCCTTGTTAAAGGGGGCTTCCAGATTCCGATAAGCCCCCCGCCCGCAGACCCCCACAACCACCGGCCAGGGTTGTGGGGAAGAGGCCCTTGTCCTAATCAACATGGGGACAAGGTGCTTTAGGGGTCTTAGACCCCCAAAGCATCCTCCCAATGTTGAGGGCATGTGGCCTGGTACGGTTCAGGCGAGAGGGGGGGCCGCTCTCGTCCCCCCCTCTTTTCCTGCGGCCTGCCAGGTTGCGTGCTCGGATAAGGGTCTGGTATGGATTTTGAGGGGGACCCCACGCCATTTTTTTTGGCTAGGGTTCCCCTTAAAATCCATACCAGACCTCAAGGGTCTGGTATGGATTTTGAGGGGGACCCTACGCCATTTTTTTTTTTTTTTTTTTTGGCTGGGATCCCCCTTAATATCCATCCCAGACCTGAAGGGCCTGGTTATTGAATTTGGGGGGACCCCTACGCTTTTTTTTTTTCATTTTTTTTTTTTTTTTATCAATGACTTTTTTTTATGAATGAGTTTCAATGAATCACTGTTCTCTGTGTTACGGGAGCCGTGAATTAACATTAGCCGCGAGTGATTTTAAATAGCTTTTTTACTTTCAAAAATGACACTTTGCGCAGAGACAGTTCTAAACACGGGAAACATGCGCCCCTTTACAGGCATACTATAGACACCCCCCAGGTACGAAATTTAAAGGAATATTACACTTTTATTGTTTCAATTTAAGCATTATTAAAATCACTGCTCCTGAAAAAACGGCCGTTTTTAAAAAAAATTTTTGCATTGATACATGTCCCCTGGGGCAGGACCCAGGTCCCCAAACACTTTTTATGACATTAACATGCATATTAGCCTTTAAAATGAGCACTTTTAATTTCGAACGTTCGCATCCATTATAACTAATAGGGTTCTAAAGCTCGCACGGACTTTAGGTCCGTTCGCGGGTTCTGGTGCGAGCCGAACGGGGGGGTGTTCGGCTCATCCCTAGAGCTAAGACGGTTGTAGACTAAGCGTTCTAGAAGTTTAGAGGTGAACGTAGCCATTGTATGGCCACCCAAAGATCAGATCAACAACTGGCTGCTGTCAGTCTATAGCAAATTAGCAATACCATTGCTCCTATTGTCATAAATAGAATATAGTTAATTGTGGGATAAACACTGAAAGTCCAGGGAATTGTCAAATTAAAATCCCACCAACAAGCTATCTAACAGACGTGACCTGAGATTGCAATGAAACATTTGAAACTAATGAAATTTGCAAAAAAATGCAATTTGAAGGAGCAATTTTTGCTTCAGCTTGTGTTCAATGTTCTTATTCTAACTCTATCTGGGTGTCAATGAACCAAGGCATGCCAGGATGTGGTGTGACAAAAAAACATGCACATGAACCGATGTCAACTTGCATAAAAACTCATGTGTCTATGAACATCACATCTTTTTTTTTTTTTTTCACCAGTTGTTATGCACATTTAGTGTGAATGAGCCCTGAATGACCACCTTTGCTTTTTGTGTTCTGGTAAGGTTGTGTTCATGCTGGGAATTAAAGAGTCTGGAAAGGGTTGCCAACAATTAGGGCTCATGCACACACATTGTTTTTACAGCTGCTATTAGGGGCGTTTGATGTTTTTTTAACTGCCTCTAAAAGCCCCCCCATGTTAGCCTATGTGTCCATGCACACATAAATTGCCAGAGACATTTGGAGGCATACGCATTTAAGGGCAGTAGAAAGAAACGACAGCCTGTGCTTCCAGGAGCAGTAAAAACGAGCTGTAAAAACACGGAAAAGCGTAAAGTTTTTAGGCGTTTTTACATTATAGAGAGTGTTTTTAATGAAAAAATGCCCAAAAACTGTAACGCCAAAAACCGCAGGAAAATGTGCAAAATTGTGGGAAAACGCGCAATTGTACAAGCAAAATTGTGTAATGTATGGCCAGCATTAGGGAATAGGACAGCAAGCTTCTAAGGGAAAATGCTAAGTGCCTTTGACATCAGTTTGAGGCACTTCTGAACTCATTCAAAATACATTTCGGACACATTTGTCCTTCATTTTACCTGCTTCAGTTGCTTTTGCTTTTCCTTATACTTGTATTTGGAGACCAGCAGTTCTGAAATGAACATAAACTCCATTGACAATGGCCCTTTGCAAGGTCAGGGCAAGCAGCATTGAAACAAGGTCAGGACAATGAGGTCAATTACATTCTTAATCATGAGATAAGGGATGTTATAACAGACAGTCCGCATGTTATAACATTCTTTATATTTTGTTGCATCTGAGAGCAAATGTGTGTTTGGCTAAGCTCCTTCCAATGCATGGTGCATCTGATAACATAAAGGGAATGTTGATGCACAGTATAGGAATTAGACATGTGTGATTCGTTTAGTTAGAAATCACATTGTTGCTGAAATTTTTGTTATTCGGAAAGTTGGAGATATCCGACTCTCCAAATCTCAACAGTAACAAATTTCAACGAATCCGAATTCAAACGTATTTGTTTCATTCATAACCTATTGTTAATATTTAAAACAATCAAAATAACGTAACGACATAAGGAATGATCCAAATTGATTCAGATTCATTTTTTTATGTTGTTTTAACATTTTTCTTTATTATAAAATATGCACTACCGTATATACTCGAGTATAGGCCGACCCGAATATAAGCCGAGGCACCTAATTTTACCACAAACAACTGGGAAAACTTATTGACTCGAGTATAAGCCTAGGGTGAGAAATGCGCAGCTACTGTAAGTGGAAAAGAGGGTCAACGATGCCCATTTGCAGCCTCACTGTGCCCATGCAGATGGACACAGTTGACCGATTTTGTGCCCTGTATCTCAGGGTCACTTAGTGCTAGGAACCCCATCTTTAGATATGTTGTAGTGCTAATTCCACTTGGTTGGAATACAACATTTGGGCTTCCTAGCACCAAGTGTCCCCGAGATATGGGGCCCCAAATTCGGGTCAGAAAATCTTAAGCACTTTTCTGCAGCAGAGAATTACATTTTCGGAACCGACTTTGGGGCCCTGTATCTCGGGGCCACTTAGTGCTAGGAACCTCATCTTTGGATATGTTGTAGTGCTAGTTCACTGGGTTTGAATGCCAAATTTGGGGTTCTTAGCTCCAAGTGTCCCTGAGATATGGGGCCCCAAATACGGGTCAGAAAATGTCAAGCACTTTTCTGCAGCAGAGAATGACATTTTCCGAACCGACTTTGGGGCCCCGTATCTCGGGGCCACTTAGGGCTAGGAACCCCATATTTGGATATGTTATACTCCTAGACCCAAGTGGCCCCGAGATACCGGGCCCAAAAGTGCTTGACTCGAGTATAAGCTGAGGGGGGCACTTTCAGCACAAAAAAATGTGCTGAAAAACTCGGCTTATACTCGAGTATATACGGTACATATGAAATGGAAACATATTGCAATAAATACAGTATGGTAGGAAAGTGAAAAAGGATGGTTCCTGCTTAGGCTGTTTCATACTGCTCTGTTGCAAAAACACATATGAATTTCTGCTGCATTTTTGCTGCGGTACATTGCATTTTTGATGCACTTTTGTAGCATTTGCGTTAAATTTTTCCCCTGGACACATGACTAAACAAAGCACTCCCCACAGGTGTGTTGGATTTTTGATCAGTTTTAGGCTCCCTTTCCATTCATTTCGAAGGATCAATTTCAAATTTTGTCATAACATAGACAAAAAATAAAAAAACAATCACAAAATAGTGACATGACACACAGTAAGATTATACAAAATTCCAGAAGGAAGGCTTAAAACAGCATATGTATCCAGAAAGAATACAATAGACCATAACATCCACAAAGTAATCCAGAAGACCAAGCACAATCAAAAGAAAATTAGTGAATCATACAAAATATACATCAATCATAAAACAGCAGTACAACAATAAAGACTATTTTATTTGACAAGAGAAAAGCCAAATGAACTGTTGTGCTACTGTATGAAAGAGGACAATAATGTGATAGAAAGAGGACAAAAAAGAAATTGCAAATTTATAGAAAATCTAAAATAGCTGCTCTAATGCCCCGTACACACGGTCGGAAATTCCCACCACAAAATCTGTCAAATTTTTTCCGACGGATTTTGTCCGACACTAGTGTTGCATACACACGGTCGGACAAAGTTGTCGGAAAATCCGATCACTCTGAACCTGGTGACGTTCGTTGCATACAACGGAACTACGTAGAGGCTAGTAGCCAATAGGTTTGGTCTCCTAATTTGATCTGAGCATGCGTGGCACTTGTGTCTGTCGGAATTCTCTACACAAGATCGGAAAATATCTGATCGGATTTTTTTTTTTTGTCGGAAAATTTGAGAGCAGGATCGAAAATTCGAAAAGTCTGATGGAGCCCACACACGGTCGGATTTTCCGACAACATGGTCCGATCGGACATTTTCCGTCGGAATTTCCGACCGTGTGTACGGGGCATAAGTGTGTCACGAAAAAGAAAATGGTGAGGTTTTTTTACTACACCAAACATGCACCAAAAATGCAGCAAGCAGGACTTTTAACCACTTCAATACTGGGCACTTTTACCCCCTTCCTGCCCTGGTCAATATTTCAGCTTTCGGCGCTGTTGTACTTGAATGACAATTGCGCAGTCATGCAACAGCTTTCTTTTGGTGGTATTTAATCACCACGTTTTTTTTTGCCAAATAAAAAAAAGACTAAATATTTTGAAAAAAAAATTGCAAATAAATATTTATCGGCATATAACACGCACCCCAAGTTAAGGAGGGGATTTTAAGGAAAAAAACTTACATTTAAATGCCCATCAATGCAGCCTTGTCAGTGTCATTTGCAGCCTTGTAAGTGTCAGTTTCAGCCTTGCAGTCTTGTTAGTGTAATTTGCAGCCTTGCATTGCAGCCTTGTCAGTTTCGTTGCAGGCTTGCATTGCAGCTTTGTCAGTGTTGTTGCAGGCTTGCAGTGCAGCCTTGCTGTTTAAAAATGGGGCCACCGAGATACAGAGCGTATGTCCTGTGTATCTCTGTGGCTCTTGGTAGCTTTCGGCCGTTCTCTGCGGCTTTCGGCTGTTTTCGGCGGCTTTCGGCCGCACTCGGCCGTTCTCGGCAGCTCAGAATTGACGGGGGATCGGCGGGGGATTGGCGGGTTTTCGATTTCCCCCTGATTTTTAGGGGAAAAAAGTACGTGTTGTACATCGATAAATACGGTAATTGTTCTTCTTAAATTTAGCCCAAAATTTATTCTGCTACATTTCTTTGGTGAAAAATACCCAAATCAGTGAATATTATTTAGTCCGGAGAAAAGTTATGGTATATATCTGAAAATTAATCAATCCTGATGTACTGCAGCCTCATTTCTTGAGGCTCTAAAACCCCTTTTTGGAAAGTAGACAGGCCAAGGTATTTAGAGAGACATGGTGGGTTTTTTGAAGTTGTAATTTTTTTTGTCATAATTTCTGGGAAAATGAAGAAGTAAAAAAAAGTTCACAATTTTTTTTCTTCACATATTGTCACTGGTGCAGTACAGTGTCATCATATAACATCATACAACTGGTGTGGCGGTGATCAGGGACACTGTCTGATGAAAAAAATACAAATTTTATCATTCAATTCTTTTATTACATTTTTCTTTTCTTTTTTCTACTATTTTTTTTTTTAACATACTGTGACCAGCGTAATATAATGTTACCATGGTAACACTCTACTACTCTTAGGAAGTGATCAGTTTTGCTTATAGCAGTGTATTACATTGCTATAAGCAAGCATTTTACTGAATTAAACTGTGAATTAGCTGTGATTGGTTAAAGCTAATCACAAGGTACAGTTGGGCTGTGATGGGGCCTGTCTGTACCATGTGATCAAATTGACCAATCACAGCTAGCAACACAATTGTACACAATGAATGGTATGAAAGAAGCCATCAATTGTGTACAACTTTCATGTGACCTGCTGTGATTTGTCACTGCAGTCACATGGTACCGGCAGTGAGCTGGTACACTGATCAGTCATTGGATGTGTCCCATGGACACAGCCGGTGACGGATCACGCTGCTGCGCGATCAGTACTTCCTGACAGGAAGTCAAGAAATTACGTCCAGTCAGGATAGGAAAGCCACAGCCCGGCTGTCATTTGCCTATAGGCCTGGCGGGAAGTGGTTAAAAATGCAACTGAAAGGCAACGGACCAGTGTGAAGAATTCCGTAGGATTTAGATGGATGCATTTTTCATGCATTTTTCTTCTGCCTTTTTAGCTGAAAAACTGATCAAAACCTGAGCAATGTGAAAGGGTCCTTATTGTATATGGGTTGGATAAAGGTGGATCAATCTGAACCTCTGGATCATAACATAACGAATGAATCTGAAATTAATTTTGTTCCATTAATTATGTTATGATTCTGAAATTCTGATGAATCCACCTCCATCCAACCCAAACAGGATGCATAAGTAATCTCCCAAAATAACGAAAGACAAATTGATTTGGAACAATGAATATACAAAACTAATCCAAAAATACAAAATTTATTCTGAAAATGAATCATTCTAACAAAACGAAAATAATGAAACAAAATGAATAACTTAAAGAAAAAATCCGGAAGGAAAGAAAACTATTTTTTCTGTTGTGCACATCTCTAACAGGGATGTGAACTACTAAAATATGCAGAAGAAAAGCAGCAGAGCCAGAGCAGCAAGACTTAGGGAGACATCTGAAAAATCCACAGTTGGGGAAGCACAAGTGAAACCATAATGTACTAGTAGGAACCAATCCCCAGCAGACCAATACATAAACCCAGGATGATCAACCACAACAAGAGTATTGCCCAACCGGTTGGTGAGAATCCCAGGAGACAGATGCTACAGTGTAAACCCTGCCCAAAGTATCACTACTAAAATTTATAAGGTAAGCAAAGCTTGGAAAGCAATGTTCACAGGCAAGCTTAGAAGCATTCTTAAGGCATAACATTGTACATGGACAGAAGTTGAAGCTGGGCTCTTTGCCTAATGAAATCAAGGCTTGGCTTATCCTCGGTGGACCAGGTTTAGACCATAAAAAAAAGGTTACCAGTTTCTTCCTGAAGATATTAATGCATAATTATGTATTATAAAGAAATCATTCAAATTGATTCTTTGAGTTGAATATATCAAAGTCTTTTCAAGACTTCATAGAAATTGCCATCAGTCTGTTGTGCATCTGGTTTGTGCATCACATTAGTCTGTGTGAACTATCCTGTTAGCGCAGCTCAGAAAATAACATCAGTGTTTACCTGTAAACAGATGCAGAAGTCACTGCTGAATTTATTTCGCTTTGTATACAATCATTTATATAAAGATTGCAAGCAGCATGTACGTCTGCCTAGAAGTGTGTGTTCTCTGGCTCCAGCTGCCAACAACCTAAATTATTCAGCACACCTCGATCATGCCAAGTTTTTTTTAGTCAACAATAGAAATTGTGCCAACGAGCTAATAACATTAAAAAAAGCAATGTTTGCGACAATTAACAGAGCCTGCAGTCTGTAACGAGAGTTGGGCTCATTTGTAAAGGAAAATTTCAATGATATGCTTCATTATAAATAGTCAAATTAAACACACTGCTAATCAAACAGAGTGGCTTCATTCCATCTAACATCATTGAGTCTGATAAACCAAAGAGCTGCTTCAGATACAGGGCTTGGGAGAGACATGAGAAATCTACAATATCTGTTTTACAAATGCTTGAATCTTGCAGTGTGGTCATCTGTAATTATACTCTGTACATTGAAATGTTCCCATTTTGGGCATTTATATGGTTAAATTTGGATTTTGTTTTTTGAAGGAGAAACATGCATCCTCTCCAGTGACTAAAATTACACCCAGAAAGATGTTCAGATGAAAATACTACAGGAGATTGTTAAATGACTATAATCTTTTCCAAGTTTCCATTTGGGGAATATTAAGCATTGACAATAATAATTTTTTACTTTTTTGGATCTGTGTTGGCATGCTCCAGCAGCTTAATTTGGGTAGGATAGCAAGCTGATGCTGAACAAGAAGAAATCGTAATTTGGGTTGCAGTTGAGGGAACCTTATTAATATAATGTGGCTCATGTGAGAAGCCAACAATTAAAAGGACAACTTTACCTTCAACTTTAGAATCAATAAAGTTTTCAGCTCACCATCATAAGAAAACTCAAATAATACCAGCCTTGCAGTTTTAGCTTCAAAGGGTGGAGGGTTTGCATTGCTGAAAAACAAAAGTAACACTGGCATAGCGCAGAGCTTCCTTAATATAAAGAGATTGAAAAACAAATGATTGCTTAGCAAATATACATGTGTAACTCTGACATTAAACTGGTGTCGCTGCTCATGGGCATCATCAAGCACAATGGGACTGATCTTAGCCTTAAATCAGTGTAGAGGTTAGGATAGTCATTATGTATAGTTTTATTTATAATTTTTTATTAATTAACTTTTTTATTTTACCTATTGACTGTTATTTTATTAGATTTTTTTTCAAATTAAGGTTGATACAATAGTCTCTTTTTATTAGTTATAGTTTTATTAGTTATATTATTTATTGATATTTTACTCTATGATTATATATATTTATGCAATAAATTCATGTTTTATCTGTGATTTACTGATATTAATCGTTATACTGTATATTTTGGTACTGATAATGCAGCTAATTGAAACAGTAATGTAGCTCCTCTAATGCCCCATACACACGGTCGGAATTTCCGACGGAAAATCTCCTATCGGACCATGTTGTCGGAAAATCCGACCGTGCGTGGGCTCCATCAGACTTTTTCCGTCAGAATTTCAAACGGAAAAAATTTGGAACCTTGCTCTCAAATTTTTTCCGACAACAAAGTCCGATCGGACTTTTTCTGATCGCGTGTAGAGAATTCCGACGGACAAAGTGCCACGCATGCTCAGATCAAATTAGGAGACCAAAGCTATTGGCTACTAGCCTCTACGTAGTTCTACGTACGTCACCACGTTCAGACTGATCGGATTTTCCGACAACTTTGTCCGACCGTGTGTATGCAACACCAGTGTCGGACAAAATCCGACGGATTTTGTGGTCGGAATTTCCGACCGTGTGTACGGGGCATAATCCTCTAAGATGCTGACCCACCTGTACCTGGACCTGACAATTTCCGACACATAAGTAACAATTGAAAGGGCTTATTAATGCAAATATACAAGTGTAACATTGACAGGAAACAGTTATTGCTGTAACTCAGTCTTGCTGATTGTGGGCTTCAGAATTCAAAACAAGACTAATCTTTGCCTAAAGCCTTGTACACACGGGCCAAAAATCAGCCAAAATAAGCTGGTTCGGCAGAAACTGGGTGACTTTTGGCCTGCTCTGTCGATTGGGCATACAGAAAAACCAGCATCCTACCCACATCCGATCAGCACTGGCAGCCAATTGCTGCAAGCACTGATCAGTGTATTCTGGCATTGGGGGAATCCTCTTGTCAGAACGTAAAGGCACAGCAGGGGATTGCACGGCGATCTCTCAGCTTTTTTTTCGTTCAGCTCTGTTGTCTGTGGTTTCCTACCTGTTTCATTGTCTGTAGTAAGCTTGGACCGAAAATAGCAATTTAAGCCCAAATTTAAAGCTATCTTACTGCTGGACAATTTTACACTACTGTATCCTCTGCAGTCTCTTAAATCTTGTAGTAAAACTTCTACACGTGATATTTATCTGTAGTAAATTTGGACCTGCTATTTAAAATTGTCCTGCTCCTGGCCAATATTACACTGTTGTGTTATCTGCGGTCTCTTAATTCTTGTAATAAAACTCAACCTGTGCTCTTTGCCTGTAGTAAATTTAAACCTAAAATACCAATTTTAGGCTTATATGCAGGGCCAAATTTGAAATGGTCCTACTGCTGGCCAATTTTAGCTGTTTCCTCTGCATTCTCCTAATTATTGTAAGGGAATTTCTACCTGGGCTCTATGGTTCTAGTAATTTGAATTAAGCTTGCTATTTAAAATTTCCCCATTGTTTTCTATGCTAAGGGGCACCTTAGGAGCAGTAAATACACCACTCCTGCAGCGCTCCAAAGATGAGGCTTGCAGGACTTTTTTGACCAGTCCTGCCAGTGTACCGCTCCAGTGTGAAAGCCCTCAGGGCTTTCACATTGGAGTGCATTGAGCGGCTCTTTCAGGGCTCTTTGCAGTCGCTATTTTTAGCACTTTAGCACCTGCAAAGTGCCTCAGTGTGAAAGGGGCCTAAGAGTTTGGAAACATTTTCACAGTGCAATTTCTGCTGAGAGCAAAGCTTTACAAATATTAAGGCAAAAAAATCGCGCTCATAGAGTCTATGTATAGGATTGAGGATATAATTCACTCCAAAAAAGTCTCTTTTAGTGGAAATATCTCTCAAACATTGGCTTGTTCTATGAAAAGTGACCTTCCACACGTTGCTTTATATACTCATGGAGGATATGCTTACCAGAAGTAAGCCATAGATCAGCATATGGCTTTAACCCAGCCTGGGTTGATGATTCGTTGGTTATGGATTGTGACGAAGCAATACCAAATAACGCCTTCTCTTTCTCAGGTGTACTCATAGGGCATAATTAGCAATCACCGGAAAAACAAAAGATATCCATAGCATAATACTGATAGACTATATATGGTAAAAACCAGTGAGTGAAGGGTTAACGAGTGGGGAAAGTGTCCAATTAGGTATGAACAGACACCCGTGATCACAAATGAATTTGAGTGACCAAAAGACACCACCACCACATGAAAGACCTTATTATCAGATAATCAATTGTTATGCACACAGACAAGAAAATCCTTCTTTTGAATATTTCCACTTTTAAATAAACCGCCACAAGTGAAGTTGGATACGCAATATGTCCAGATCATAGGTAACCACCATAAGAAGTGCCTCCGCATAGCACAGTTTCAGAAAAAGCCAGATACAGCAAACACAGATTCATGAGACCACGCACGGATCGATGGCAGCGATTTTTCAGCAGATACCCAAGAGAAAAAATATTCGTACCATAGCGTTATACTGCATTAAAAGTTTTATTCAAAACATAAAAAGTTTGCACTTACAAACTGACGAAATTAAAACAGCAGATTCCAAAAAGTTGTAGAGCCGGCCGGCTACAAACGAACAGACACTCCCGTCCTTCTTTGCGTGGTGACGTCAGCACGTGTACCCTCAGACGCGTTTCGTTATAATTATCATTATCAATGATTTACAAATATTGTGAGAAAAAATATTCTTTTCCAAATGCTACAAGGATGACAAAACACACCCTTGCATGCCAGAGATGCCCTAAAGACATTAAAAAATAATTTATGAAATTAAAGGATGAGCATAATGAAAGTTCAAAGAGCTTTTGACTCCATAGTTCTCATTCCAAAAACACTATTTCTGCTGCTTCTGAACCAGACGCATAGAATTTTTTCACCAGAAACATCTTCAAGTAAGGAAGAGACGCAAAACAAAAATGTTGTTTATTTACTGAATAAGCTGTACTTTTTTTTCAAACATAATACTTTTATATACACTTCATTTCACATTCCCAGTGTAATAAAATTACTTTACATTTGTAAAACTACTCCACACTGAATTTTTAAAAAAAAAATCCAAAATTTTTTATTTCTTATAGAAACAACTGGGAATTTTTTTCCCCATGACTTCAAAATCTCTGGAAATTTACATCTCTAGTATTGCTTTTGAATATCAGTATAACTCCTTATAATTCTCCAAGACAGAACACAAGCCAAAGTTTGTTTCCAACTCATTTAAAAGATCTTCCTTCCTGTATTTAGCTTTGCTTTGCTTCCAAACTGTATTGTTTATCTGATGTATTCTCATTTTTTTGTGATAAACTTTTATTTCAGAGGCACGTGTTTTTATTGCTACTATAAATTCTACAAGATTTTATGTTGGAAGCTGGCAAAATTAAATGTACTTTACAATATTGATGGAGCCTGGAGCTCAGTAACTGGCTGTTCATCATGTAATAATTTGACAACCTTGCTTTAATTATTTGTTTGGTGTTTACTAAAAGGAAACACAAAAAAAATAGTTTAATTTAAAGTTACAAAACAAGAAAAAAAAAACACCAGCAAACCTGCACAACTACACCAAACGTGTCTTGGATTTTCCAGAAAACTAGTAGTGCACTTCCTGGTGTATGAGGGTGCCTAGGCACTCTGGTAGCTGCAGTCTCATAGTTGTAAAAAGTTGTGAATCTAAAGGTGGCCTTACACTAGTAGAATTTTGTTCAAAAATGTTTTTAATATGCGTTTGATTATCTGATTGTTAGAGGGGTCAAATTGATGTTTGAGCAAGATAGAAATTTTTTTGTTCAAGAGAAATTTTCCAACAGTCATTGTCAATATGGTTTTTGTTTGGGAAAGTCCATTCACTCAAAAATCGAATGTTAAAAGCAAACATTTTTTTAACAAAAGTTATTATGTCATTGAATGTACTGATGGTAATTGTTTGTATGAACTACTAGTAGTATGGCCAGCTTAAGTTTCTGCTGCCTCTGACTGCTAGTATCAGGTGGTTTGGAGTGGGATCTCTAGCCCTGTCTCTACCAAGATGATGGTAATGGGGAACAGATCAACTGCTAGGAGACCACAGGTGACTAGTCCTTCACCCTCTGCCTGCCCTTTTTGGGCACAGCTTCTAGAGTTCAGTTCCTCTTTAACCACTTCAGCTCTAGAAAGGTTTACTCCCCTTCATGACCAGGCCATTTTTTGCAATATGGCACTGCGTTACTTTGACAATTGTGCTGTCGTGCGACACTGTAACCAAATACAATACTTTTTTCTTACAAACAGAGCCTTCTTTTGGTGGTATTTGATTACCTCTGCAGTTTTTATTTTTTGTGCTATAAACAAAAAAGCCAGACAATTTTGAAAAAAAACAACAATATTTTTTACTTTCTGTTATAAAACATATCCAATAAAAAAAATCGAATTTCTTAATCAATTTGGCCCACTATGTATACTGCTACATATTTTGGGGGAAAAAAAATCCCAATAAGCGTATATTGATTGGTTTGCGCAAACGTTATAGCGTCTACAAACTATGGGATATATTTCTGTATTTTTTTTACTAGTAATGGTGGCGATCAACGACTTATAGCAGGAGTGCGGCAGACAAATCGGACACTAAGTGACACTTCCTGCAATCGGGATAGCATCCTAACCAGGGAAACATTCTTGTTAGGCTCACTGGGGTCAAGGCTTTTCCCACCAGTGTCCCTGGGAAGCGATGGAAAAGAGGTTGCTGCAGATCTATGAAAGCACCTGTTGGCAGAATGGTTCCGTTACAACAGGAGCACTCGTGCCTATACCTGCAGTTAGAGAGCAACTTGCATTGCCCTTCATTGAAGTCAAAACAAAATCCCTTGCGAAATGAAGTTTGCGGATTAGACACTACCCTCAAGGTAAATTTAGGCTTTTGCGCCAACATGAGATTTAACCGTAAGCCTACGTCCTTAGACCCCCAATGCAAAGAGGGGTGAACTGCCAGTTCCTGACGAAAATTCTCATCATAAGTGTATCAGGCAGTACCACCGAAATGTCGAAATGCTTCAACAATTATGTCTAAAAGCTGGAATAACCCTGAGCATTTCTCAGGGAAGCATTCTCCCATTACAATGCAAAAAGCCTGTAACCAGTTCTGGAAAGTTTTGGGAATGGCTCTCCTCCTATCCTCTTCTGTACATTCCCCTACCTGCTTTAGGTACCAGATTTAGACAGAAATTCCTTTGAAGCAGGCAACAATGACAATATGTTGATGAATTCGCCCCTCCAAATTTTTTCTTTGACCATTTTAGCTAAGTGAAAGCCCAAAGGCGATATTTCACATGGCATGGCCTCTTTAAAAGAGGATTTGCCAATCATATCAGCAGAGGGCCTCAGAGGCAAGGAGGGATTACCTGACATTGGAACATTAAGGGGTACTCTAGAGCGGAGCAAAACTCCATTATCCAAAATTTTTTCCTTCATAGTAGACTCATTTAAACCTTGCCACACAGCACCAATATCTGCCATAGAATAAACAGAATTAAATTTTACATTTACACCATTAGAATGTGCCCCTGTAACATCAGTGTCACTATTAGCAATGTATTAGCACCAGTGTCTTGTGCTCCTTCAAACTCATTAGCACTAGCACCAATTGACTGTGGCCCTTTAAACTGCTGTAGTACATTAGACAAAGATGTAAACAACATTGACAATTCAGAGACATTAGTAGCAAAACAGGTCTCACCGCTAGAATTAAAAGCTGAATGCTCACTGCTGGCCACCACAGGGGCAAGCGAAGTAGCGCTTCCTATCCAGCTGTTGGCGCGTCCCACTCCTGAGCACGGCTGCCTCCTCCTCTGCATTAGGGGGTGTGATGACCGCCCTGAAGGGTGGAGCTGAACTGTGCCGCTCCTCCAGACAATGTAGAAGCCACTTCACCTTCGGCATTCTCTAGTAGGCAGTATAGGAGGCTTTCCAATCTGCCTGGAGAATGGTGCTACGACCTGCAGGGCACTGTATTCGCTGTCCAGTCCAAGCGGTCAGTGAATAACGGCCCGCAGCTCCTTTTTATCTGCTTCGTCCGCGCAGGATTTACACTTGCCAATTGTGTCCAATCCACCGCTTGCTACCGCCGACCAATCCCATGGCTGTTGCTGCCCAGGGATACCTCCACTGCAACCAATGGCAACCTGTAAATAAAGAACAGGGAGAAGAGATATTCAGACCCATTTGAGCAACCCAGCATATTTCTATGACCTGTCATTCTACTAAATCTTAAAAAATATAATGTAGCCAGTACATGTAAAATGTGCATAAACCAAGCAAATAATCAACTGCAAAAGACCGACTCACAATGCCGATGAGGGAAAAAAGGCTGAGTATGTACAGATAGTTATAACTGGGACAATCATTCTAAGGCCTCTTGCACGCTACAGTTTGAAAAAGCAAATTTTTTTTTTTTTACTGAGTCAAAATATAGCCCATTACTTGTAAAGTGCCTATGCACACAGGCGCATAAACAAGCGGCGTGCATTCTTCAGAAAAAAAAAATAGAAAAATCGGCCTTTTTTGTAAATAATTAACGTCCAAATTGCAAGCAAATGCCCACTTACATATTGTAACGAAGGATAATGCAAGAATAAGTTTTCGCGCATTTGCGTGGAAACGCACAAGCGCATATACGCAAAAATGCGTGTAAATACATACAAAGAAAAAAAGTCTGAAAAAGTAGATGCTTAAACAGGAGTATCATGTGCAAAAGGCCTAATTAGCAGTATAGGAAAATGTGTTAACCGTAGCAACAGCGTGCAACACACATTCACTGTAATACCCTCAGCATAGAACTTGCATTATGTATCCTATAACATATCTGATCGCATCATAAGCTCATAGTAAATATTTCAAGAATAGGATTTGGTTGCTTGACCCCTTCAATGTGCTGGCGTACATGCATACCTTGTATACATGCTTTTCTTTAAACTATTATAACTGTGGTTACATGCACACGATAAAAAATTATTACATTTGTACATATTATTTAACTCTACGCAGTCATCAGCATGAGGTCAGGCAGTTGACTTTGCTGCTTCTGACAGAATTCTGCTGAGCTCCCCTCCTTGACTCTTAGTGCCAAAGTCAGCTAGGCTAATTAAAGCTAAATAAGGGGCAAATATTACAATGTTATTTGCTTGCAGAAACATACTAATTTAAAACTGAAAATTCGTTCATAAGTCTATTCTTGCCTGGTTCATACTGCATGAATATTTGGGACTTATTACTGCATAGACCATTGTCATTTGCATATGTAATATTTGGGAATTGCATATACAGAGATGTTGATTTACTGCAGGAATCAAGACTATTCTCTGTAAATAAGATGAAGCGGTGTTCACGTCAATAATCCAATCATGTGCTTGCAAAAATCCTGCTTTGTAAATGAATTCACACAGGACTGGGTATTTAACCACTTGAAGACCAGCCCCTTTTTCTGACATTTGTTTCTTTCAAGTTAAAATCAGTATTTTTTGCTAGAAAATTACTTAGAACCCCCAAACATTATATATATATATATCTTTAGCAGAGACCCTAGAGAATAAAATGACAGGCATTGCAGCATTTTATGTTACACCGTATTTGCGCAGCGGTCTTTTAAAAACAATTTTTCGGGAAAAAATACACTTTAATGAATAAAAAAAAAAAAAAAGTTATCCCAAATTTTATTTTGTATATTGTGAAAGATGATGTTACGCAAAGTAAATAGATACCTAACATGCCATGCTTCAAAATTGTGCACAGTCGTGGAATGGTGACAAACTATGATAGTTAAAAGTCTCCATAGGCAAAACTTTAAAAAAATGGAACGGTTACTTGTTTAGAGTTACAGAGAAGGTCTTGTGCTAGAATTAGTGCTCTCACTCTAACGATCGCATCAATATCTCACATGTGTGGTTTGAACACTGTTTACATTTGCAGGTACAACTTACGCATGTGTTTGCTTCAGCGCATGAGCACGAAGGGATTGGGATGTTTAAAAATGTTTTTTTCTTATTTATTTTATTTTTATTTTTTATTTTTACACTGTCCCTTAATTTATTATTATTTTTGATCACTTTTATTGCTGTCACAAGGAATCTAAACTTCCCTTGTGACAGTCATAGGCAGTGAAAGGTACTCTTTATGGAGAGATCTGGGGACCCTAAACCCCTCCTCTGCACAGTATTCAAAACTATTAAAAAATAAATAAAATAAAATAAAAAAGTATTCAAAAAGATCAGCGTTTTTTGAATACTTTTGATTTTTGAAAACTGGCTCCGTTGATTCCCAAATTAACCAGAAGTGATGTCATGATGTCGCTACCGGGTTACCGGGTTACCAAAGCTGAGACCCAATCAAAGCTGATTCCAGCTTTGTTTGAGTGTCCGGCCAGCCGGCGAACATGCCGGCTGCTCGCTCAGGTCTCCCGGTGGGACAGGGGAGCCCAGGCAAATGGCGGAAGTCCCCCCTCCCACTACTTGTAATAACAATTGATTGGTTGTTAATACAAGACAGCTGACCATCGGGTCTAAAAATTGGTACCGGGAAGATGCCAGCAGGCATCA
This sequence comes from Lithobates sylvaticus, assembly GCA_028564925.1. Lineage (NCBI taxonomy): Eukaryota > Metazoa > Chordata > Amphibia > Anura > Ranidae > Lithobates > Lithobates sylvaticus. Next base: position 87,559,299 of record CM053030.1, read on the forward strand.
CTCCGAACAACCACTTGAAGCCAAATCACCTACAAGTACGTGATTTGGCCGCAAGTGGTTTGAACCCAGGGTTAGCATAAAAAAAATCGGCCAAACCCATTTTCGAAAAACTAATGTTCGGCCATGAGCGCAAATGATGGGGCCATCATGTAATGACCGATAAATCATTCAGTGGACATAAATAAATAAAATAATTTTTTATAATTAAAAAAATATTTTTTTTACATATACCTAGTGCAGACAGTTCGGCCAGGAAACACATTAACCTTTCAATTTATCGTTCGTTCGGCAGAAAATTTTCAAACTTGTTTTTTTGGCTCAAAAACATCCAAACGATTATCGATTTTGTGCCCATTAACTGGTCGAAAAAAGAACGAACGGTCTAAATGACCAAATTTCGGCCGATTTTTCATATAGTGTACTCTCTTCAAAGGGAGCAGGCCTTCTGAACACAGCTACAACCCCAGTTATAAGAGGGTGTGCACACTTATCTCACCACATTATTTTCGTTTTTTATTTTTACTTCCCCTCCATCTAAAAGATTTTAGTTTGTTGTTCAACTGAGTTGTACAGTTTATAGGTGGAAAAAGTTCTGAAATTATTTATCTTTGTCCCATTTATTTACATTAAAGAAACCTGACATTTTAACAGGGGTGTGTAGACTTTTTATATCCAATGTATATATATATACCACTCTTATAATCACATGTTATGGCACTCCAATGTTATATACATTATATATATATATATATATATATATATATATATATATATATATATATATATACAGGCAGAAGCATGACAGAAATATGTATGTTTTGCTCATTTCTCTTATTAGTAATAATGATGCTTGTTTTATGCTAAAAGCTGTAATATAAAAACTTATTTTCCCCTCAGAGTTGTTCTACTGCAACCTGGGACGCACGCGGCAACTCGTGTGATCTGAGCGTAAATTATGAGACTTGCCATAATGCCATTAAAATTGTCAGCAGTGCACTCCGGTCCAATCTGATGTATTAAGTACTTATAATTAGATATAATTAGCCATGTCAAAGGCAACTGAACTCCTGGAACAATGGTAGTGTATTTAGAAAAATAGTCATCAGTTGTAAGCACTGCACAATCACATTTGCATACATAAAAGGTTTCTTTTTCCAATATTGTTTTCTTGCCCGTATTATTGCTGTTCACATATTGCCCTGAATGCCATTAGCACTTAAGAGCACCGGAGCTGCGGGGTCAGGCTAATATGTCCATCAACTATAGAGTTCGGTCTCCAGCAGAGCTAATCAGCTAAGAGCTTGGGGTAGGTGTTCTCTGCTTATGATATATGGTAATAAGTGATGTGATCCAGCCCAGAATAACATTTGGATGCATGTCTTTCAAAAACAGCAGGGGAGGAATAGCATAAGACAGGTGTAGATGACACCGTAGTTATAAATCTGACCCATAAAAACCCCAAATTGTGTAAATAGTTCATTTTCTGTTTATTTTAAAGCTGAATTCTAGGCAAATCGCTAAATGCACAGATGCCTTACACACATGTGAGCTGTTTTACCTACCCAAAGATTTCTATGTCTGTCCATCAAGTCCTGACATTTGCACAGTCCAATGTGACAAGGCAGAAGACCTAAACTTTCTTTGCTGCAGTTCAGTAACTCTTTTAGGTCTCCTCCAGTCTATGACTAGACAGTGAAAAAACAAACAGTAGACCGAAGTTCTCATATCTCTTTCACTCTGCTCTCTCCTCCTGACAGCATGCTCCGTGTGCTGCTTCTCCCTCCCCCGTCTGAGCTCTGCAGTACAGGGCTAACACCAAGTTGAATTTAGGTACTTACACTGCTTGCAATTAAGAAATACATTTTACAGATTAATTAATAAATATGAAGCTGCAATAATTTTTTATCATCAAAGCGGTAAACAGCGCTCATCAGCAGACATAAATAGGCAGATCCCGGCCCCCCCTATGATGAATGAGTATGGGGTATTGTACCCCTACCCATTCAGAAAAAAAAAGTAGTGTAGTGTAAAAAATACAGTAGACAGTTTTTGACAAGTCATTTATTAAAAATCTTCTTCTCCACTTCTTCCTCTGGTCTTCCTCCATCTTGTCCCGCATCTTCATCCTCCGGTCTTCTACTTCTCCCCCTGCTTCTTCTTCCACTCTTCTTCTTTGTCTGGTGTTTTTCTTCCTCTGGCGTTTCTCCCGCCGATGACCCTCCTCTGATGCTGCTGATCTGTCGGCGCTGATGTTCTGCATTTCTTAAATAACGATGGGGTCGTGACAATTGGATTACATCATCCGGAGACCACGCCCCCTTGTGACATCACCGCCTGGGGCATGAAGGGTCTGTGACGTCACAAAAAGGCGTGGCCTCCATATGACGCAATGTGATCGCCACGCCCCCATCGTTATTTAAGAAATGCAGGACATCGGCACCGACAGATCAGCGGGACGCAGCATCGGAGATGGGTTGTGGGCTGGAGCGGCGGCAGAGGAAGAAGAATACCAGACAAAGAAGACAGAAGAAGAGCGGAAGAAAAAGCAGGGGAAGAAGGAGAAGACTGGAGAATGAAGATGTGGAAGAAGATGGTGGAAGAAGGGAGGAGGAAGCGGAGAAGAAGAAGAAGATTTTTAATAATAGACATGTCAAAAACTGTCTACTGTATTTTTTAACACTACACTACTTTTTTTAGTGAAGATTCCAATAAGCCCCCCGGCCGCAGACCCCCACAACCACCGGGCAAGGGTTGTCGGAAAGAGACATGTCCGCTGACACCCGCTGCTATCCGATCCAATCCTGTTCGTGAAATCCAGACAGATGGTGACCCTATTTTCCATCCGTCTGGTGGAATGGATGGGATCAGATGAAAATGGACAAACAGTCCATTTTTATCAGATCTCCCTATAGAGGAGAGCAGGACTCTGACTCTGCACAGTGAGCGGAGACGGACCTGTCATCCGCCTGCTCAGCGGAGATCAGCCGGGCGAACTCCCCATGTGAAAGGACCCTTAAAGTGTGTGCTCCCTTAACCCCACCCTCTAGCTAAATGTTTGCTTTAGACTCCTAGTGAGTTGGAAAGACCCTTCCAGTTAGTAGAACAGTCAAGCATCTGTTTGGGCATACCTGACTGAATTCAGTATGTTGCCCATGTACTGTTGTCTGCCTGATCCCAAAGGAGTGCAGCTAATGATACAACAACCCCCATCAAATCATTCTCTGCAGCTATTACCTTTTGTACCCCCGTCCCTTTAGAATGTAAGCTCTACGAGCCGGGCTCTCCTGTGCCTTTTGTATTGAACTGTACTGTAATTGTGTTGTCCCCCCTATACATTGTAAAGCTCTGCGTAATCTGTTGGCGCTATATAAACCGTGTATAATAATAATAATAACTCTGGCCTTTCTGCTCACTAAAAAGGTAATTTCTTGTAGCTAGGAGCCATGGAGGGACCCAAAACAAGCATGTCACCACAGGATGGGTCTAGTGGAGTGACAGCTGACAAAAATGAGCCTATGCTTTCCCCCTTTTGATGAAAAAATCTATTTCCATCTATGCCAAAACATGCAAATACAATTATAACTAAGTTTGTATGCTTTATATGTAGAAAACTGAAATTTTTTCTTTCCTTCCAGTTGAGGGCAGGTTGGTCTGATACCTGACGTTCTAAAAAATGTTGTGTCGTTGCCCGCTCTCCTAATAGCACTATGCTGACTGGCAGCACAGATGATACAGAGCAGAAATATGAAATGAATTTACAAAAGTGTGAGATTATAACACAAGAAAAAAGATTTTCAGGAATAATAATAGTAATACTAATAATAATAGTCAGGTGCATAACTACTTGTAATTCGTTTGTCTCCATCTTCCTCTGTATAAGTTGAGCAGTTTTATGGCAATTAACCATTCTGTAAATGTTTCCAATAAATTTGGCACTTTAGCTCCCAGCTTAACATTTTTCTAATTCTTTAACTCGTAGTAAATTGAATGCCTGGGCAAACACTGGGTGGCTTCCGTTAGAGATTCAGTGAACAAAAATGTGCGAATCTTCCTAATTTTCTTTACAAACAGGCCCCTTACTGTTTATGGTATTTCCATGGCTCTAGCAGTTACTGTATATAAAAGTGTACAAGTGAGAGAACTCAAATTGGACTCCACCATAGGGTTCCTGGTTTTGACAGGTACCCACTCCCTCTTCCAATCAGGTCACTGCGGAGGATCCATAGGAAGTTCTCCTCCCCCCTTTCTGCCTGCAACCTTCCGGACATTTCACAGGTCCCAAAAGGCTGCAGGACAATTCACAAAATGCAGCATGGCTTATGCATGAGCAGTAGGCTCCCAGCCACAAGGAGTCACAGCTGGCTGCCCATAGTTAATATACTTGCGCTGGGGACCCAAAGACCAATGAAGAACTGGCTAAGATGAGGATGGTGCTAGATCCTTGGTCAGGTAGTGTCCTTATATTAAAAAGTCAGCAGCTACAGTATTTGTATCTACTGACTTTTAATTCTTCTTATGGTGAAGAACCGCCTTTAGTGACTTCACTGCTTCTATTGTGAACTTTGAGTATGAATTTCTCCACAGTGGCTGTAACTACAGAGGTTAGTGGGGGTTTGTATTCAAAGTTATTTACTGTTTGTTAAGAATATTGAGTTATATGGATGCCCACAGCTTGGCCAAAATTCTTCTTATAAGCACGGCACAGAAAACAAATGACTCTGGGTTTTCTTGGTTTGTTAGTACATCAGCAGTTCTCTCAGTTTCATACACAGAGACATATTAACTTTTAAATTAAAAGCATAGAATTAAACAGTAATGTCTTCAGGAACCAGAGAAAATGTTTTGCTTAGACTGGAGCTGTTCTGTGAAAGTTACTGCATGCTACCAAACGTTCTGTCTGCATACAAGATACCTGCTCAGAGGATGCATCTTAGCACCCATTTGTTACATACACTTATTGCATCAAGTTGGGCCTGGTGGTATCTGCAGTTCAAGTCTATAGTCTGATCAACCCCAATGTATTTTTTTTTTTTCATTAGAAAACTACAGTAAATAAAATATTAGAGATCACTCAAAGGTCTGCTTTATAATCAGACTGTCTTTGTACACATCAAATATTTATAAAGGTAATATGATTTGTGTAGAATCATTAAATGAAGGAATATATTCTTCATTCCATCTAGGATGAATAAAATTCCATATTAAAAACCAATAGGGAACAAGCTCAGCTAGAACATGATGCTTAAAGCAAATTTCTGTGTTCAATTCTCATGCATTTTTAATGACAGGTAGACAAATGTGTTCTCAGATCCATATTTGGTGCGCACAACTAGGAAAATAACAATATTTGCTTAATCCAGTGGGAAAGGTGACTAAACAAATTAGGTTTCTAATGAACAGAAGAAAACATGTCCTCTTTCTGAACATACTGGATTGTTTGTTTTAAAGAATGCCACAATGCGATTACGTCTTTTCCTTGGGTGCATTTAAATTGCAAACTTTGTTAAGGGGAACGTTATATTGCGAACATGAAAAAGAAATAAAAAACGCAAAGCCCAGCATTTATAGCAAAATAAGAGTAACTGCCATTGTGCATTTAGCAAAGCTTGATCACGTAATAAAATTTACTTATTGAATTGTTTAAACTGCTTTGTGGCAACATTTTACTACACTTATTTAAAAAAAAAGAAAAAAAAAAAAAAAGATCCTTATCATGTGCTTCTTCACATTTTCCTTTACTGGAAAATGATGCTTCTTTAAGCACAGCTGAATAATGCCCCATACACACGATCAGAAATTCGGCCAGCAAAAGACCGATGAGAGCTTTTGGTCGGAAAATGCGACCAAGTGTATGCTCCATAGGACTTTTCCTGGCCGAATTGCCGCCAGCAAAAGATTGAGAGAAGGTTCTCAATTCTTATGCATGCTCGGAAACAATTCGACACATGTTCAGAAGCATTGAACTTAATTTTCTCGGCTCGTCGTAGTGTTGTACATCACTGTGTTCTTGGCGGTCGAAAGTTCAGCGAACTTTTGTGTGAACGTGTGTATGCAAGCCAACCTTGAGCGGAATTCCGTCGGAAAAAACATCCAAGATTGTGTACACAGCATTATACACAAAAAATGAATGGCTACACATTCATACTCAGACATGTAGAACAGAACAAAGTTGGAACTAAAAAAACATTATTCCCAACTGCATATGTAATGACTTGGAAATTTGTTTCCATGTACATTTGGCTGCTGAAGACAGTGGCCTTACTCTTATAGAGGACCATTATAGACACCCACAACATTTTATTAAATTAAAAATATAATTTATTTTAAAGTTAATTCTATCCTTCAATAATTCAATAATTCCAACATCAGCTTAAAGAATATGTAAACACAAAACATGTAAACCCAACATTTCATATTCCTGATATGTGCCTGCTGTACCATATACTTGTGTAGCACTGACCCCCGAAGGAGCTGCTGGTTTTAGTTGGGCCTGCACTCTACTGAGAACCCCCACTAACTTAACTCAATCCCCTTGGCACAGCTGTGGTGCAATGTAATACAGTACAATATAAGACAATGCAAAGTACCTGTATAATACCCTCAGGATCCACTGGCTCCACCTGGTGGGGAAAACAGTACGCCACACAACTGAATACTTAACCAGAAATATTTTTACTGCAAAATATTTAAGCAGGTGATTACAGAAATTTTGCTGTCATCCCAACATAGGATGACAGCACAATATAAAATGTATATTTGTATATATAAACCTGGGAGCTCCCCCTACTTTAAAGCTATACATGAGATCTCACTTAAAGTACTTTGTCCAGATCTTCTTTCTTCGCTAGCTAAAGTCACTCCTTTCTTATTTGTATTTGTAATTTGTAATCCATAGTCTGTAGAGGGTTAAGCTTAGGTGCTCCTGGTGTAACTCCAATAACTTATTTACAACGCTTGAGGCGCCAAGGCTGCATTTGGTGGGACAGAGGCTGCATTTGGTGTGACAGAGGCTGCATTTGATTTTACAGAGGATGCATGTAAGGAGGGACTCTGCTGGGGAAGCCTGATGGCTTCTGGTTGTAGGCAACGTGGCTAGTGACACGCTCAGGGCTCCCACTGATTCTGCATTATGGTGAGTTGAATGATTTAATTTTATATTACAATGTAATAATAGAAATAATTCGCTTCAATCATCCTGACACCATAACACCCATGGTGCCAGGATGATTGAAGTGCTAACACCAGGTGTTTGGAGTATCTTTATTGCTGATTTGTTAAACTTTCTAGAATACACATTTCTATTGTTGTGTAGGATCTGGGCCTGCTGTCCCTTCATTCCTCTCTCCCTCCATCCCTCGTTCATCTCAGAGGCTAACCACACCACCTTAGAGCCACGCCCACTATTTCGCTCAAACCACGCCGATTTTCACCAAGTGGGAGGGGTCAAAGAGGAAGGGCGGGGTCTGGCGCCCCCCCATCCTAAAACTTCACCAGCCGCCACTGTGTTCAAGTAATTGTCAGTCAAACCATCACAACACTGAAAAATGAAAAATAGCCTGGTAATGAAAGGGTATATACAGTATATACATTCAGGTGGTTAAGCTATAAAAATTATTAACATTTATTTTTTATATAAGTTAATCATTGTAAAGACATTATCACATTTATATTTATTCAATAACATAAACCTCCCCGTTTTAATGTGCAAAACCCCCTACCATCTAACTACAAATAAATCCCAAATGATTTCAATAGGTAAGTGTAAATAAAAAAATATATATATGTGTATATATATATATATATATATATACACATGTATAAATATATATATATATATATATATATATATATATATATATATAAGAAAGATGAGGAAGATTGCTGCACAAAGCTCCTCATCTTTCTTATATTTTAGTCCCTGGGAAGGACTAGATTGCTTGCCCATTTTTCCAAGTGACCCTTCAGTGCACCTCACCCATTGAACTTTGCTATATATATATATATATATATATATATATATATATATATATATATATATATACCGTATTTGCCGGCGTATAAGACGACTGGGTGTATAAGACGACCCCCTATTTTTCCAGTGAAAACTTAGGTTTGGGGCTATACTCGCCATATAAGACTATAAGACCCCCTTCCGAAGCAACACCATTTACAAAAAAACATCAGAAACAAAAAAAAAAAACATCAGACTTAACATCAGAAAAAGGAAACTGGTGAACTACAAGTCCCAGAGATCCCACAATTGGTAGGCAGCAACAATGAATCCTCTCCTCCAAAGCACCATAAATCATACCTGTATTTTAGGGGAGATCTGGAGCTGGATGTGCAGTACAGGATGCTTTGTTAATATGTAGAGCACCAAGTACACACAGTATATGATGCTGTGTTAGTACAGTAGCGCCAGGTACACTTCAGAATACAGTGTGCAGACAGTGTGCACCGCTGAGCCAATCACGGCAGGCATTGTATTTTACTAATCTGTTGATGGATACAAAGCCTGCTCGGATTGGCAGAGGCTGAGACATCAGCCCGCGCCACTCTGACTCATGTAGCCTGCTCGGATTGGCAGAGGTTGTTACCCAATCCAAGCAGGCTTAGCAGGCTCTGTATTTATCAGAGTGCACCGCCCGCCGGTATTGGCTGAGCGGCGCATACTGTATACATATTACAATTTTACAGCGTGCCCGGCGGACTGAAAACCATCTGGTGGCTTCTTCACCCGGGGTATAAGATGACCCCCGCTTTTTGGCTGTGTAATTTCGGTGTAAAGGGTAGTCTTATACGCCAGAAAATACAGTGTGTATATATATATATATATATATATATATATATATATATATACAGTGCCGATCGTGAACTCCCTGGGGCCCTAAGCAAAATTATGCTAAGGGGCCCTCTACTTGACCTGTGATGCCGTGAGCTATGTAAACCATTTGCCATTGCCCCACAGTCACACCTGACACTTCAGTGCTCCCAAAACAATCATCCCTCCTTTAAACAAAACAGTCAAAGAATAAGTACAACAATATAGAACAGAATGAGGTCCCCAGAGAGCCCCCCTCACATCAGGGTCCTCAGAGAGCCCCCCTTACATCAGGGTCCTCAGAGAGCCTCCCCCTACATTAGGGTCCCCGGAGAGCCCCCCCCTTACATCAGGGTCCCCAGAGAGCCCCCCCTTACATCAGGGTCCCCAGAGAGCCTGCCCCTACATTAGGGTCCCCGGAGAGCCCCCCCCTTACATCAGGGTCCCCAGAGAGCCCCCCCTTACATCAGGGTCCCCAGAGAGCCTCCCCCTACATTAGGGTCCCCAGAGAGCCCCCCCCTTACATCAGGGTTTCTAGAGAGCCTCCCCCTACATTAGGGTCCCCAGAGAGCCTCCCCTTACATCAGGATCCCCAGAGAGCCTCCCCTTACATCAGGATCCCCAGAGAGCCTCCCCTTACATCAGGATCCCCAGAGAGCCTCCCCTTACATCAGGATCCCCAGAGAGCCTCCCCTTACATCAGGGTCCCCAGAGAGCCCCCATTAAATCAGTGCCCTCAGAGAGTCTTCCCCTACATCAGGGTCCCCAGAGAGCCTCCCCCTACATTAGGTTTCCCAGAGAGCCTCCTCCTTACATCAGAGTCCCCAGAAAGCCTCCCCTTACATCAGGGTCCCCAGAAAGCCCCTCCTTACATCAGGGTCCCCAGAAAGCCCCCCTTACATCAGTGTCCTCAGAGAGCCCCTCCTTACATCAGGGTCCCCAGTGAGCCTCCCTACTTACATCAGGGTCCCCAGAGGGTATCCCCCTACATCAGGGTCCCCAGAGAGCCTCCCCTTACATCAGGGTCCTCAGAGAGCCTCCACTTACACCAGGGTCCCCAGAGAGCCTCCCCTTACACCAGGCTTCCCAGAGAGCCCCTCCTTACATCAGGGTCCCCAGAGAGCCCCCCCGACACCAGGGTCGCCAGAGAGCCCCCCCCTACACCAGGGTCCCCAGAGAGCCCCCCCCCCCCCCTTACACCAGGGTCCCAAGAGAGCCCTCCCCTTACATTAGTGTCCCAAGAGAGCCTTCCCTCTTACATTAGTGTCCCCAGAGAGCCCCTCCATACACAGGGTCCCCAGAGAGCCCCTGCTTACACAGAGTCCCGAGAGAGCCCCCCCTTCTGACATTAGTGTCCCCAGGGGGCCCCCTCTTACATCAGTGTCCCCAGAGAGCCCCGTCCTTACATCAGTGTCCCCAGAGGGCCCCGTCCTTACATCAGTGTCACCAGAGGGCCCCATCCTTACATTAGTGTCCCCAGAGGTCCCCTTCCTTACATTAGTGTCCCCAGAAAGCCCCCCCTCTTACATTTGGGCCCCCAAACAGCTGACTCCACCCCTTGCAGAGGTTCCCCTGTACCTGGCTGGTGGAGGTGGGAGGCGGCGATCGGCAGCTATATGGTGTCCACAGGCAGGGGGATCTCCCTGGGGCTAGTAGTTCTATCTCCGAATGTATACAGCGGAGAGGGGAGGGGCCTCTGACCTGGGCATCAGCAACAGTGTTCAAGCAGAGTAAAAGTGAAACTGATACCTGCCTGGGTCAGAGGCCCCTCCCTTCTCTTCTCCACTGTATACACTGAGAATACTACAAACCCCAGGGAGATCCCGCCACCCACTCAGGCACCATAGAGCTGCCGATTGCCGCCTTCCACCTCCTCCCACCTCTCCTCACTGCACTCTAAACGGCCAGCCAGCGGTGTAGGGGGGGATTCTGGGTCTTGGGGGCTCCCCCACAGCGACGGGGCCCTAAGCAGCTTGCATAGTGTGCCTATAGGGCCGATCGGCTCTGTATATATATATATATATAGCAAAGTTCAATGGGTGAGGTGCACTGAACGGTCGTTTGTAAATATACAAACTAATTAATAATAATAAATTAATAAATTAATTTGTTAATTCTTCTGGGTATACACCCTATAGTTTAAAAAAGGTGGCAGCTAACATCACATGCAGTCAACCACCTGTGAAAAATGAAAAACAATGCACATTTCATAAAAAACAGTGCAGCGCTCACCTCTCACTTGTAAAGAAATAGAATATAAAAATAAAGCATAATATATATAAATATATATATATATATATATATATAAGTGTATCTGACTATAGTGCTTAAAACAATATACGCATGTCCATTAGATAAATAACACACAGCATATTGAAGTGATTGTGAAGTCTTGTTTCTTTTTCTCTAAAAATAACAAACATGTTATACTTACCTGCTCTGTACAGGGGATTTGCACAGAGCAACCCAGATCCTCCTCTTCTCGGGTCCCTCTTCAGGCTCTCCTGGCCGAGTCGAGTCACAGCTTCCTGTGTTTATTCAGACCTGGAGCCCTGATTGACAGCAGCAGGAGCCAATGGCACCGCAGTTGTTTTTCAGCCAAACAGGAGGAGAGTCCCAGACGACTGAGGAACTCGTGGACATCGCTGGAGAGAGATGAGTTTAAGGTTAGTATTAGGGGGTGATGGGGCGGCTGCTGCACACAGAAGGCTTTTAATTTTAATGCATAGAATGCATTAAGATAAAAAAACCTTCTGACTTTACAACCACTTTAAGTGAAAAAATGCATATACATCATAAAAAAATCATAAACATCAGTCCATGAAAAAAAGTCCATTAAAATCCAATATAGTGCAATCCCATCCACCTTAAAATAACTCAACACACAGCCATTGATGTCTAAACCACTGGCAACAAAAGTGAGTACACCCCTAAGTGACAATGTCCTAATTGGGCCCAAAATGCCAATATGTTGTGTAGCCACCATTATTTTCCAGCACTACCTTAACCCTCTTGGGCATGGAGTTCACCAGAGCTTCACAGGTTACCACTGGAGTCCTCTTCCACTCCTCCATGACGACATCACGGAGCTGGTGGATGTTAGAGACCTTGCTCTCTTCCACCTTCTGTTTGAGGATGCCCCACAGATGCTCAATAGGGTTTAGGTCTGGAGACATGCTTGGCCAGTCTATCACCTTTACCCTCAGCTTCTTTAGCAAGGCAGTGGTCGTATTGGAGGTGTGTTTGGGGTCCTTATCATGTTGGAATACCGCCCTGCGGCCCAGTCTTCGAAGGGAGGGGATCATGCTCTGCTTCAGTATGTCACAGTACATGTTGGCATTCACGATTCCCTCAATGAACTGTAGCTCCCCAGTGCCGGCAGCACTCATGCAGCCCCAGACCATGACACTCCCACCACCATGATTGACAGTAGGCAAGATACACTTGTCTTTGTACTCCTCATCTGGTTGCCGCCACACATGCTTGACACCATCTGAACCAAAAAGATTTATCTTGGTTTCATCAGACCACAGGACCTGGTTCCAGTAATCCATGTCCTTAGTCTGCTTGTCTTTAGCAAACTGTTTGCGGGCTTTTTTGTGCATCATCTTTAGCAGAGGCTTTCTTCTGGGACGACAGCCATGCAGACCAAATTATATGCAGTGTGCGGCGTATGATCTGACCACTGACAGGCTGAACCCCCACCCCTTCAACCTCTTCAGCAATGCTGGCAGCACTCATATATCTATTTACCAAAGACAACCTCTGGATATGATGCTGAGCATGTGCACGCAACTTCTTTGGTCGACCATGGCAAGGCCTGTTCTGGGTGAAACCTGTCCTGTTAAACTGCTGTATGGTCTTGGCCACCGTGCTGCAGCTCAGTTTCAGGGTCTTGGCAATCTTCTTATAGCCTAGGCCATCTTTATGTAGAGCAAAAATTCTTTTTTTCAGATCCTCAGAGAGTTCTTTGCCATGAGGTGCCATGTTGAACTTCCAGTAACCAGTATGAGAGAGTGAGAGCGATAACACCAAATATAACACACCTGCTCCCAATCCACACCTGAGACCTTGTAACACTAATGAGTCACATGACCCCGGGAAGGGAAAATGGCTAATTGGGCCCATTTTGGACATTTTCACTTAGGGGTGTACTCACCGCTGGGTTTTTTATTTTTTGCGCTATAAATCAAAAAATACTGAAAATTCGGTAAAATAAAAAATTCTTTGTTTCTATTAAAAATTATTGCAGAGTATTGGCAGAGTATTGGCAGAGTATTGGCAGAGTATTGGCGAGTATTGGCGAGTATTGGCGAGTATTGGCAGAGTATTGGCGAGTATTGGCGAGTATTGGCAGAGTATTGGCGAGTATTGGTGAGTATTGGCAGAGTATTGGCAAGTATTGGCAGAGTATTACAGTGTTGCACAGTATTGGCAGAGCATTGCACAGTGGTGGCAGAGCATTGCACAGTGGTGGCAGAGCATTGCACAGTGGTGGCAGAGCATTGCACAGTGGTTGGTGGCAGAGCATTGCACAGTGGTGGCAGAGTATTGCACAGTAGTGGCAGAGCATTGCACAGTGGCTGCAGAGCATTGCAGTGGTGGCAGAGCATTGCACAGTGGTGGCAGAGCATTGCACAGTAGTTGCAGAGCATTGCACAGTGGTGGCAGAGCATTGCAGTGGTGGCAGAGCATTGCACAGTGGTTGGTGGCAGAGCATTGCACAGTGGTTGGTGGCAGAGCATTACACAGTGGTTGGTGGCAGAGCATTGCACAGTGGTGGCAGAGCATTGCACAGTGGTTGCAGAGCATTGCACAGTGGTGGCAGAGCATTGCACAGTGGTGGCAGAGTATTGCACAGTGGTGGCAGTGTATTGACCAGCACTGTGGGCACTACACATCCAGCCCACAGCGCTGGTCCCGTCTCTCCCCCGCTCCGCTTCTCTCCTCTCTGTACCGATCGGTACAGAGAGGGGAGGGAGGAACCGGCGTCATGACGTGACGCCGGTTTGTGTACATGTGATCGCTCCGTCATTTGACGGAGCGATCACATGGTAAATGGCCGCTATCAGCAGCTGTTTACCATGATCTGTGATGTTCCCGAGTGCGTGCCCCAGGGGGCGCACGGGAGCAAGTTTCTGGGAGGATGTCCGTAGGACGTCCACTCAGAACTTGCCGACCGCGCTGTAGACGTCTTTCGACTATAGCGCGGTCGGCATGTGGTTAATGGCTGTGTGTTGAGTTATTTTGAGAGGACAGCAAATTTACGCTGTTATACAAGCTGTACACTCACTACTTTACATTGTAGCAAAGTGTCATTTCTTCAGTGTTCACATGAAAAGATATAATAAAATATTTTATAAAATATTTATTTATTTATACGTCTGTGAGATACTGTATATATATATATATATATTTTTTTTTTTTTTTCTTTACACATGAGAGGTGAGAGCTGCACTGTTTTTAATGAGATTTTATATTTATTAGTTTTACCTCATCTTGGGAAGCATTAGCTCCTAATGATATTCTATGGTTTACTTAGCAGTGTAAAGGTTTTATCTTATATTACTTGTTGCTTGTTTATTGCCTCTTCTTACTATAGGAAGTATACATATGTTCATATTAGATGAGAGTATGAGATGAGGCCTCTGGTGTAAATTGTCAGATGAAGGCAGCAAAAAGCTTTCAAAACCCAAAAGACCATTTTCATTTTAACAACTTATCTTAATGATGGAAAAGTTGCTGAAATGAAAATGGTCTATAGGGTTTTTAAAACATACATATGCGCAACAGTAACAGAATAAATTAAGAACAATAACTAGCATTAAAAATGTATTAGATAATGGTTGAAACTGAAGTCTAATAATCTGTACATTTGAAGTGTACATTAAAATCATACATTAGGATTGTGTTTACAAGGCTTGTTGATTTTTATGACCCTTTCTATCTTATATATACAGTACTTACAGCATATGACTTATGTGCCATATTCCAATTCTATTATACAAGCAGGGAAAATGTTAGTAAAACCCCCCAAAGGCCACTTTTAGGGATGAGTGGAGTGGTTTAGCAGAAATTATTTGTGCCAAGGAAATAAAAAAATTTGCTTTCACATTTACAAATTTTCTTAGCTTTTAGGCCCCATGCACACAAGACGCCGATGCAAACTCTGCCGAACGCATGTTTTAAAAAGCAGAAACCTGCATTTAAAAACGCGCGTTTTGCCACGTTTTCATGCCGCGTTTTACCGCGTTTGCGTCTATAAGCGTTTGTAAAGATAACATCATATAGACCCTCCCCAAGCTCAGAAAGCATGTATTATTAACTATTTCTGCCATTTTGATCAGAGTGAGCAGCAGTAGCAGAGAGAGCAGATGTACACTTGCATTTGCCTCTCTTTCTGTGTTTTTTTTTTGGAAATGGATCCCATATTGAATATATGTCAGGAAATGCTCCTGATGTTGCTCTTGATGAGGCAGCAACATTGTTGCAAATTGCGTGAGAGGTCCAGAGTCAGAGCTCGTCGATATTGGACCCATCCATTGATGGCACAGCGAATGTCCGTTGAATATTTCACAAGCATGGTGGGGGGTTGGGGCTGACTAGACATTGGAATGCAGGTTTTTCTTTGTGAAAAAAAGACATTGCTATGCTTTGGTCAGACTAGGTGGAGTCACTGATTAGATTAGAAATTGGGTGAAGGGTTGGGGCAAAGAAGTGGAGGCATTCCTCATTGTCTAAGCTACCTAAAAAAATGTAGTTTTTTATGGCATTGCATCAGTGAGTATATATGCTCTATGAACTATCTAAAGTAATTACGACATTTTAAACCAATTTTTTTTTGTATTTTTTATGGTTTACCATCATATTTCTGAGTTTTCTGGTCCAAAAAATTGGGTTCCTTTAAAAACGCTTATTAACGCAAATGCGGCTGCCGCGTTTAGCCGCGCTTTGCGTCTGAAACGTGGAAAAGGAAAGTGTCTGAACCCATTTTTTTGCTTCTGGAAAAACGCGGTTAAACGCAACTGCATAAAAACGGAAAAAAAAAGTGACTGTATACATGGACACATAGGATAACATTGCATGCGTTCAGTTGAAAAAAGTGTCCAAATGCCTCTGAACGCACGTTTAACAGCGTCTCGTGTGCATGGGGCCTAAAACGATAAAAAAAAAAAATTAAAATAGCTTTAAACAGGAAGCTAAGACCCCTCAGCAACAATAGACCCCCTCCCTCAACAATAGATCCCCAAGCAATAATAGATCCTCTTGCAACCATCATCAATGGACCCTCCAGCACACCCCAGCACCCCTTGCCATAAGATACATTCAGTGCTGGAGGTGTCGGAACTACTTCCCCCCCCCAAAAAAAAGCCCTGCTCCAAACACATTCTAGTGTGAACAGGCCCTAAGAAATTGCCAGAAAGGGATCACTTTCATGCAGCTGGCCAGCTTGAACACATATGGCAGTATATGTGAAGCAAGAGTCAATGTTTTTATGCAAATGTTTGCTGTAAACATGTAAGCATGTATAGCAGTTTGCGGAGGTTTAATTCAGGATTTTTGTATTAGCATTTGGTCACACCCCTTAAACACTTCATGTGTTTTATATACCCTATATTGTCAAAAGTATTGGGCCACCTGCCTTTACACGTACATGAACTTTAATGGGCATCCCAGTCTAAAGCCCCATACACACGGTCGGAAATTCCGACCAGACTTTGACCGACACTGGTGTTGCATACACACGGTCGGACAAAGTTGTCGGAAAATCCGAACATTTCTGAACATGGTGACGTTCGTTGCGTACGATGGAACTACGTAGAGGCTAGTAGCCAATAGCTTTGGTCTCGCAATTTGATCTGAGCATGCATGGCACATTGTCCGTCGGAATTCTCTACACGCGATCGGAAAAAGTCCGATCGGATTTTGTTGACAGAAAATTTAAGAGCATGATCTCAAATTTTTTCCATCAGAAATTCCGACGGAAAAAGTCCGATTGAGCCCACACACAGGTGGATTTTCCGACAACATGGTCCGATCGGACATTTTCCGTCGGAATTTCCGACCGTGTGTATGGGGGCTTAGTCCGTAGGGTTCAATATTTAGTTGGCCCAACCTTTGCAGCTATAACAGCTTCAACTGTTCTGGGAAGGCTGTCCACAAGGTTTAGGTGTGTGTCTATGGGAATGTTTGACTATTCTTCTAGAAGTGCATTTGTTAGGTCAGGCACAGATGCTGGATGAGAAGGCCTGGCTCGCAATCTCTGCTCTAATTCATCCCAAAGGTGTTCTATTGGGCTGAGGTCATGACTCTGTGCAGGCCAGTCAAGTTACTCCACCCCAAACTTGTTCATCCATGTCTTTTATGTCATGTTGGAACAGGAAGGGGCCATCCCCAAACTGTTCCCACAAAGTTTGGGGCATGAAATTGTCCAAAATGGGAGTGCGCATGCGCGAGAGCTCCGAGATGGCCGCTTGACTCGGAGCTCCGCGCCATCCCAGACCAGCGGCGCTCACCGCACTGACACACGGCACTCCCGAGCCTCGGGGTAACGGGATTCGGCATCCCACAACACCGGTGACCGCTTCTATATGGACCGCTCTGGAGCCAGACGCAATTTAGGGCCGGAATTCCTCAGCTCCACCCCGCCCGGGTGTACCAAGATGGCCGCCGCAGCGGCAGCGTCTCCTCAGCCACAGGAGCAGGATTCTGCAATCAATGACAGGCAAGTCCTGGCCCCTGCTCTCCTCACCTACTCTCCTAGCCTGCAAGGATATGGCCAGCAGCCTTATACCCCGTCTCCCACGTCCACCGAATCCCTCCTGAGCCATTCATTCAGGGATCAGGCCTTCCCTCAGGCTGGGCCTGCAGACTCCCCTCACACAGGCTTTTTCCCTCATGGCCCCACAGGCCCAAACCTCTCCTATGCACCAGACGATCTCTTTCTCAGGCTGTCCGCCCTCCTGGAAAAGGGACTTGCCACCACAGCAGCTAAAATTACAGGAGAAATTAAGGCAGATCTGCAAAACATTGGATCCAGAATGGATACTATTGAATGTAGACTCGATCAAACTACAGCGGTCACTTACCAAAACTCAGATCTCATTCAAACCCTCCACGATCAGCTGGACACAGCCAATGCACGCATAGATGACCTCGAGAATAGGTCCAGGAGATACAATTTTCGGATCCGGGGACTGCCTGAATCGATAATGGATGTAGAAACAGCCACTCAGGATCTGATGCGTTCCCTGATCCCTAATATCCCCATCCCCCGCTTGGAACTGGACAGGGCCCATAGAGCATTGGGCCCGATGAGAAAAGATGGATCCCCCAGGGACATTATTGCTAAACCACACTACTATGCTGTCAAGGAGGCAGTGATGAAGCAAGCACGCACGATGTCCCAGGTTACCTGCCAGGGTCATCCCGTTCAAATATTTGCCGATCTTTCCCCCTCGACCATTCAAAGGAGAAGAAATGTTAAACCGCTGTTAACTGCTCTGACCCAGAAGGAAGTTAAATATAAATGGGCATTTCCCTTTGCAGTTAAATTCACCTATAACGGTCAGAATCACGCCTTCTCCAACTTTGCATCGGGCGAGAAACTGCTCCTCCATCTCAAGCTAATTTCACAGGAGACAGATATGGAGACCACCACTTCCTCTGCGGGATCAAACAAACGTCCTCCACCGAACAGTCCGCAAGAACCGCTTTGGAACAAGTCCAAGACCCGAAGATCGTCACGCAAAGGCCCTCCATGATCGACTGGAATTCTCCTCTATTTGAAGTCCCGCCAAGTGCTACACTCACATCCTTGTTTTGACTTTTCTTCTTGTTTTGTGTCGCTCATGTTTTTACTTTTACTACTTCTAGCCGTATGGCTCACAGGATGAAGTAGAAATGTTCCCCCCCCCCCTTTTTTTTTTTTTTTTTTTTTTTTTTTTTCTTGAGGGACTGCCTTCAATGTCACGCTCCAAGAACTGCCGAATTGCCCCTGCCTTTGTTAAGATGAGAAATCTCATCATCTGTTGGGTTAATCGACCTGAATCCAATCCTTATATTCTCAGAATTTTGGTGTCACCCCCTCCCCCCCTGTGGAAACAGGGGGGAGGGGGGTTGATATTGATAGGCAGATGTGAGGGGGTGGCCTGGTCTGCCCTCCTGCGATTTTCCCTTTTGCTGACGGTGGTCAATGTTATATTGCTGTTTTTGTTTGCTGCTTTGTTTGGGCTGCTCCTAGAGCCCATATTAATGATTTCATAGGGTGCCCTGGTCTGGGATGGTACCCATGTGCCTCCACCTATCCCTTAATCACCGGCTGGTCCTTGAGGGATAGGTTCTCCAAGGTGATATACCTGGAGATATTGCCTAGTGCAACTCTTCTCACGGATTTACGTGAGATGTCTCTGTGGAGATTTTCTCCCCCTCAGGGCTCCTCTACCCCCCGGGGAGTAAAGTCTCCTTACTCTCTTTCTTCTATCTTTCTTCTCTTTTCTTCGCTTTCCTGTCATGAGCAATGCCTAATATCTTTATTTTTTGCAGACCACGTCTCCTTTGTGACGTTCCGAACTGATTGTTTCCCAGTACTCAACATCAACAGTCGCACCATCGGGCTTGCTCCACGTAGGGCCCCACAGGTAAGTGACATTGGATTCGGTAGCTTCTCTCTCCCCTGGTTCCATGGCTGATCAGACTAAGAAGACCCTAAAGGTCGCTACTCACAACACGCAAGGCCTGAACTCCCCTCTCAAACGCAAAACATTGTTTAACACCTACAAGTCTTCAAAATTAGACGTAGTCCTCATACAGGAGACCCATTTCCCAATCCGGTACAATCCCAATTTTCTCCACTCCCATTTCCCTAACTTTTATCTGGCCAATGCTCCCAACAAAACCAAAGGGGTGGGCGTTCTATTTGCTAAATCTTGTAATTTCACCTGGATGGCAGACAAAAAAGACCCGGAGGGCAGGTTCATTCTTGTGAAGGGGACCATAGAAGGGCATGTATACTCCCTAATTTCGTACTATGCTCCCAACAAAGGCCAAACCGCCTTCTTTAAACATATGTTTAAAACACTAGCTCCCTTATTTGAAGGAACAGTCATTTTTGGTGGGGACTCTAACACAGCCTTTGACCAGGGCTTAGACAGAAATAAACCCCCGTCTTCCCAATTGACAAGACCTACCAGGGAGAGCTTGAGAATTGCGAAAATAATACATGCACAAGGCCTGTCTGATGTTTGGAGGGAACTCAATCCTTCTAAGCGGGACTATACGCACTTTTCACACCCACATAACTCATATGCACGCATTGACCACTTGTTGGTTGCGAACCGAACTGTTCACTTAATTGAAAAATCCTTTATTAAAGACACGGTGCTTTCTGATCATTCATTGGTAGTCATGTTTATAAAAACCCAATCCTCAGAGCCAAGCCAAAGACAATGGAGGCTTAATGAATCTATTCTCACAAACCCGGTCCATGTTAATACGCTAGATAAGGCACTAAAAGAATACTTCTTACTCAACAAAGTGGAGGGAATATCAGCGGAAACTTTATGGGCTGCCCACAAACCCTTTATCAGAGGAGAGTTCATCAAGTTGTCTGCTCAACTTCACAGAGAAAGGAAAATAGACATAGAAAGACTGGAGGGCCTGTACACACAGTTGAAAGCTCAACATAAACAGGATCCTTCCACCACCACGACGACACGACTTGACAAAGTCAGGCTGGAACTCAATTTAGCACTCACAGTCAAGGCTGAAAAGCAAATTAGATGGAGTGGGAATAAATTTTATACCCATGGGGATAAAATGGGGTCAATGCTGGCCGCAAAGCTAACGCCCAAACTCCGATCCTACACCATGCCTAAACTTAGAATCCCGGGATCAGGTACGTCCTCTAGCCCCCCAAAAATTCTAGACGCTTTCCATTCGTTTTATGCGGATCTCTACAGCCCACACACAGCTGGGTCTGAAGATGCCCTAACCCAATTCCTGGCGGACCTTCCCATTCCTACACTGTCCCCTGAACACAGGGAGGAAATGGAAGCTCCCTTCACGGAAGAGGAAGTAATGGGTGTGATTAAGGAAATGAAATTGGGTTCAGCTCCGGGACCAGATGGTCTCTCGAATCCGTACTATAGGACATTCACCGAAACACTAGTGCCGCATTTAACACAATTTCTGAACTCCAAAACTAAAGGGGACCCTCTTGACCCGCAGCTCAACACAGCATTTATTACAGTTATCCCCAAGCCAGACAAAAATCCGGAAGAAGTTGGAAATTATCGGCCCATATCCCTAATTAATTGTGACTTGAAAATCTTAACTAAATTGTTAGCTATTCGTCTAGCGACTTTTGTGAATAAATATATTCATAAAGACCAAGTAGGGTTTATCCCTGGTAGGCAGGGTCCAGATCAGATAAGACGGGCGATAGACATAGTCTCTATTATGCAAACAAATTGGTTGGGAGGCCCCAAACAGCGGGGAATGCTGCTGTCACTCGACCTTAGCAAAGCCTTCGATTCGGTTTCCTGGCCTTACTTATTTGCTATACTTGAACGATGGGGCTTTGGCACGCATTTCTTGGGTATACTGCACGCGCTTTACTCTAACCCCACGGCCCGTATCAAAATCCAAGGGTTCCTTTCTAAATCTATCCCTATTCAGACAGGTACGAGGCAAGGCTGTCCTCTATCCCCTCTCATTTTTGCAATAGCTATTGAAACTCTGGCCATCGCAATCCGCCAGAATCCAAACATTCAAGGGGTCTCTTGTGGCCCACATATCCACAAATGTGGATTGTTTGCTGATGACATTCTCCTATTTATCACATCTCCTATAACCTCCCTTCCAAACATCTGTAAAACACTAGAGGACTTTTCCATTGTCTCGGGCCTGAAGGTGAACTATTCTAAATCCACGGCTATGAATGTCTCCCTTCAGTCGGAAACAGTGGACCTGCTAAAAAACTCCTTTAAATTTGCGTGGAGTGATTCTTCCATCAAATATTTAGGCATTAATCTAACATCCAAAACGGAATCCCTGTATGCTTCTAACTACCCCCCCATGTACCGGAAGCTGGAGGCAGATATGACAGCCTGGTCTAAACACAACCTTTCATGGTTAGGGAGGCTTCACTCTATCAAAATGACACTACTCCCTAGACTGTTGTACTTGTTCCGTTCGCTCCCGATGCCCATAAAGAAAGACCACATTACAGCATTCCAAAGTAAAGTACTGAAATTTGTCTGGGGGAAGGCGGGATATAGAATAGCTCAAAGAACACTGTACTTACATAGGAAAAAAGGAGGCCTAGGTCTTCCCCATTTCTATAAATACTACCAGGCTGCAAGACTAGCTCAGTTGTCAATCGTCTATACTAGATCGGAAAAACCAGATTGGGTGAATATAGAAAAA
Organism: Lithobates sylvaticus; assembly: GCA_028564925.1. Classification (NCBI taxonomy): domain Eukaryota; kingdom Metazoa; phylum Chordata; class Amphibia; order Anura; family Ranidae; genus Lithobates; species Lithobates sylvaticus. Next base: position 87,581,548 of record CM053030.1, read on the forward strand.
CTAGCTACGCCAAGTTTCACTCTTGACTACCTTCTATGGCACCCTCCAAGGGAAAGGCCCCCGATATTGGCCCCAACTCTGTCACACTCACTCGCCCTTTGGGATTCATTGCGGACTTCGGATACTCTGGTCTCCTCGTACAAGCCCCTTTCTCACCTCTTTAATAACCCACTTTTTCCTCCCGGGAAGAATGCATTAGCCTTCAAATGGTGGTTAGACAAGGGTCTGTACCGAATTGGTCATTACTTCACAGCAGCGGGCCCTTTCTCCCGCAGCCATTGTATTTCCAAATTAGATTTACCTAGTTCGGAAATCTATAGATCTCAACAAATTATTCATTTCCTTCAATCTATATGGAAGGACAAACCTCTGCCTCCAAAGTTTACCGATTATGAAGCTTGGTGCGGACAAGCCATGGACCAGCGGGGGGGGATATCTATAATCTACATGTCACTTATCTCTTCGAACGCCAAAGAAGCTCATATGAGGGCCTGGGAATCCGACTTTAACTTTCATTGGGAGTTAGGTAAATGGCAAACTGCCTCCTTCTCTTCCTTCAAAAGCATCCTCAATACAGCACTTATGGAAGCCAGCCTTAAGGTACTCATGCGATGGTATTACACCCCATCTAGACTAGCCTCCATCTTCCCAACAGCAGACCCCACGTGCTTTAGAGGATGTAAACATGTGGGCACAATGGCCCACGTATGGTGGGAATGCCCAAGGATACGCCTCTTCTGGCGCCGTATATTCAATTTAATAGATAAACTTGTTGGTAGTCGGATTCCCAGGACCCCAATGATTGGGCTCTTAAATGATCAAATACCATTGCTCTCTAAACCCTCTAGGAGACTGATACACTTTATCTTGCTAGGAGCCAAGCTCACTATTGCTAGGGCTTGGAAAACACCGACAGTTTCGTTCACTGCAGCAAAAAGGAAGATTTCGTGGATAATGTCACAAGAAAAGCTATCCAGTATATTACTAAATACCACTGTAAACTTTGATCTGGTTTGGGAACCCTGGGCCCAACACGTAGGGCTCACATTAGTTCCCTCCTCATGACAGAACCTATGACATCTCAGTGTATTAGGCGTTGCTCTCCTCTCTCTTTCTCTTCTGCTCACCCTGAGCTTTCCTCCCTTTCCTCTTTTGTTCCCCTTTTCTGTACTCTATTCGTAACTTGCTCAGACTTGTGGTCCACACATTTAAATCCTCAGGAAGACCCTACATAACTTGTCGTGATCATTGATTTATTCAGTCCTGAGCTTCTAGTAGACTTTAGCTCTCTGCTATGGCCCCAGACTATGCCTCGGCTTGGTCGCTAGACTTCGACTGATGGGTGGGGTTGGGATCTCCCCGTCCGGCACAGCATGTTCCCGTTAGGGGTGCCGGATGGGGGGCTTTCCACCCTAACCCCTTCCTTCCCCTTTTTTTTCCTAATTTTATGATGCATAGTCTATTTCTGTACTCAGGTCTGCTGGATTTCCTACCAGTTCTCAAGATATATGGTACTTATGTGTCTTCCTTCCACTGTATTCTCTGAACACAGGACCTCATCTCAATTGTTATTGTTATTTTGTTCTACTGTTTCATGTTTATATACCTGCTGCATTTTTCCAAAATAAAAAATTTTCGAAAGTGAAATTGTCCAAAATGTCTTGGTATGCTGATGCCTTAAGCGTTCCCTTTACTGGAACTAAGGGGCCAAGCCCAACCCCTGAAAAACAACCCCATATTATAATCCCCCCTCCACCAAAGGATTTGAACCAGTGCACTAAGCAAGGCCCATAAAGACATGAATGAGCGGGTTTGGGGTGGAGGAACTTGACTGACCTGCACCTCTCGTCCAACATCAGTGCCTGACCTCACAAATGCGCTTTTGGAAGAATGGTCAAACATTCTCATAGACACACTCCTAAACCTTGTGGACAGCGTTCCCTTAAGAGTTGAAGCTATTATAGCTGCAAAGGGTGGGCCAACTCAATATTGAACCCTACGGACTAAGACTGGGATGTCATTAAAGTTCATGTGCGTGTAAAGGCAGACGTCCCAATACTTTTGGCAATATAGTGTATGTGTGTAGGTTATTTGAATTTGAGCACAGACATCTACCCATTTCTATTCCCACAATGGGAACCTAACTTGACAGGGGTTCCCCTATGTAATTGGTGTTAGAGCCTACACTAGACTATACAGACTTTAGTAGAGAAGGGACTATTCAGAGAGGGATCACTTTGACCCAGCTTGGCAGCTTGAACATGAATTGCAGTATACTGTACATGGACCATGAATAGCTGTTTTCATGCAAAAATGTGCTAAACATATGTAAGGGTGTATAGAATTGTGCAGGGAGTTAATTCATTATTCTTTTTGGAAATTCCCCCTCAATTCCTGTCCAGGTGATGAGTTTCAGACAAGAAAGGAAGTCGGAGGACACCTCCTTCACAGAGACAAAAGAAGTCATTAAAACCTCATAGGAGATCCTACCTCTCCTTTTTCTTTCTAAAACTAAAAGAAAACATTGGCCAAAATTGTGCTCTAATGTGTTTGGAGAAAAGTAAACTTGGGAGATCTGTCTACTTCAATCAAAGACTCAATGGTTATTACTAATGGTGGGGCAAGGTCCTCTGGCACCCAAGGTAAGGATGACAAAATGCGCACACCCTCCAACAAGTTCTTTATTTTGGCACTAAATTTAAAAGTGTTAAAAAAGCTAAGGAAGGGAATGAATGGGTAAATAAAAATAAGAGAAGTTACGATTTTAACTACAAATGTTGGGATAAAAACAAATTGGGGTTAACTAAAAAGTTTATTCTGGGATTTTGTTTTATTCTGAGATTTATTGGAAATCATGGTTCTGGTACAAAGCCATATTTTAAATTTGTTGAATATAAAGAAGGGTGTGCTTTGAGACTGGCTCTGTGCCCCTCTCCAAAAACGCATGGTGGAGATTTTTTAGGGCACAAAAATAAAACAAAAGTCAAACATTAAAAATACATACAAAACTTTATGTGATTTGATTTTTTCAAGCTAAAAATACACAAAAATGGCCAAAGATTGTAGAGGTATAACCCACATGGAATACATGGAATTAAAAGGTGCCATATACTGTATATTATGCATGGTATATTATATTGTTTTCAACCTTAAAAAGGGAAAAAAATTACATCATGAATGTATACCCCCAAAAAAAACGCCAACATGTCTGACGTGTTTTGAGGCTTGCTCTTCTTCAGGGACTATAAGATTAACACTGTGTTGTATTTAACCTGTAAATTACACCAGCTTTTTCAAAAGAAACATGGCCTATAGATATACAATACCAAGGTAAGTTAATGCATTCCATCCAGACCCACAAAAGAAGCAGTAGGGGAAACTCAGAGCGAAACGCAGAGATACCTTTAGGAAGCTTTCCTATATTTCACACAGGGCTCCTCCAGTGGCATGGCTGACTGCCACTAACACTCCCAGGGTCGGCAGTGTTTAAAATTTGGCGATATAAACATGCAAATAAGCACATTTAAAAAGTTTTTACTTTGAAAAGTGACTTTTCATCACATTTATAAGCTAAGCGGACATTCCCTTGCAAAGTGAACGGCCTATAAACCCATGGTGGATGTAAACCCTAAGAATACCCTTTTCTAATTTGCTAATTTCACTAACCACGAGTGAAAGAAATGTTTTTGTGTTATCATTCATATTCTCCGAAAAATGGCCAAGAAATCATAAATTCTGCCAGGGTATGTAAACTTATGAGCACAACTGTATATAATTGAAAATGTTTTTTTTTTTTTTATACCTGTTTGAAACATTTGCCAAGTTGCTAGAAATCTTGTGAGCTGATAACTTCCTGTACACAAGATAGGTTGAGTGAGATGGGTGACGGGGTTCTTGAAAAAAGGTCTGTGTTCTGTGTAATCCATCAGAAATGAAATATTGAAGGGTGACACTATGCTTAAAAATTCAGAGTTGCGTTGACATGTCAAAGAGAAAGGTAGGAGCACACTACATTTCCGGCACATCAACAGTTATTTTTCTGTAAGTGGGTGGCACATTTAAACAGATAAAATAGGGAATGTTCATGTATTCCAGAGATGCACTACATATGTTTTAATTTTATTTTGCCCTGACACACGCTTTTAATTTAGCCACACACTTGCCAATCTTGTAAAACTGTTGCCATTAGCATTCAAACTGACAGTCCAAATTTTTTTTGTTCAAATAATTTCCGCCCTAGTTAAAAACAATACAAAAATATGGATATTTGCTTCTTGTTATCAAAACTTAAAATGCAGACATTTTTTTATCCCAAGCAGACCTTTTAATGCTTACAAAAAATATATAAAAAATTCAAAAGCGACTCATTAGTGCTGAATTACAATAAAGCAACTGAAGTGAGCATTGTAGTATGTAATTGGACATTTAACAGTTTGTTAAGTTCCCGTGGCACACTGCAATTCACTGAACAATTTCCCCAAAATTATTCCTAAAAATGAATTGTTATTGATTACATTTCATAATTCGTAGTCTACATTGAGATGTACAATCAAAAGGAAATAAGCAGCAATTATGTTGTGGACAAGAACACGCTTCTTCAAATATATTCAACAATGAATTCCTGGGGCCTGGCACTTAGGTTGCTTGGTAAAAAATACATCTGACAGTTGGCTTAAAAGCTTGGTGCTTTGACTTGCTTAAATAATGTATTGTGCTATGCATTTTGTTTCTACAGTGTTGGAAATATGTTAAAATGTTGAATGAGGCCATTTATTAAGCTAACCGGCGACAAATTTAGATTCACATTTATTGCAAATCAGCAATATATATTACAATATGTGCAACTGCAACCCTGGACAGGAGACAGATGAGAAATATTTCACCAAAAACACAGTCGGTATGTGCTCAGGGTGAGTTTTAGATTATCACAGTGCAACTTTAACAAGACATTGATGTATCAAGTTATAATGGTGTAATTTATCTCAAACTGGTGGCCCTCCAGCTGTTGCAAAACTACAAGTCCCATCATGCCTCTGCCTGTGGGCGTCATGCTTGTAACTGTCAGCCTTGCAATGCCTCATGGGACTTGTAGTTTCGCAACAACTGGAGGGCCACCAGTTTCAGACCCCTGATCTAGATGAATGTAGCCTCAGGGAGGGTCACTCCAGCCACATGACAGGTTTTGCCCCACTTACCAGGGCTTGGTCACACATGTGTGACCAACCCCCAGTGAGCGTGAGCGGGAAACATGTCAGGGGGCCGTGGCTGGAGCCACGCTGGCTGAGGTCACATTCACCTAAATACTAATGCACTAGGTTGGCAAGTGCCACCCTTTCTTTGATAATTCTCTTACACCTCTGAATGGTGCGTTGATGCCAGCTCCTTTCACTGCAACCGGCGTACGATCTCTGTCTCAGCTTAGCGGCACTGCAAGTTTCATTTGGAGCACTGTTATAGTTTATCTATCTCACAATTTCACTGCTCTTTTTTAGCATTGCTTTATACAGTTGAGCATGTCTCCTATGACTCAGACTGTGTGGACAGTATGGCAACTTGCTGATTTAGCAGAAATCCACAGACAGCTTCAACTCAACAGGAAAACTCATAGTCAACTTTAATGTAATTTAGGTCAGACTTACAAGGAGGGTTTATGAGTATTTCTTTAAAGCGGTTGTAAACCCCACTTTGTTATTTTGACCTACAGGTAAAATGAATATTTCCTAAACATGCATAGTTCCTTGCTAGTAGGGATGTATACTAGCACATTATGCCATTGTCTTGCAGGTTTTTTTTCTTTGCGGGGGGTGTGTTTCAGTGGTTTACTATCGGCTTTAACCGCTTCAGCACCGGGCCATTTTACACCCTTCCTTACCAGAGCACTTTTTGCGATTCGGCACTGCGTCGATTTAACTAACAATTGCACGGTCGTGCGACGTTACACCCAAACAAAATTGACGTCCTTTTTTTCCCACAAATAGAGCTTTCTTTTGGTGGTATTTGATCACCTCTGCGGTTTTTATTTTTTTGCGCTATAAACAAAAGAAGAGCGACAATTTTGAAAAAAAACACAATATTTTTTACTTTTTGCTATAATAAATATCCCATTTTAAAAAAAAAAAAACGATTTTTTCCTCAGTTTAGGCCGATACGTATTCTTCTACATATTTTTGGTAAAAAAAATCGCAATAAGCGTATATAGATTGGTTTGCGCAAAAGTTATAGCATTTACAAAATAGGGGATGGATTTATTGCATTTTTTTTTTTTTTTAATAGTAATGGCGGCGATCTGCGATTTTTTTTTCGTGACTGCGACATTGCGGCGGACACTTCGGACACTTTTGACACATTTTTGGGACCATTCACATTTACACAGCGATCGTTCCTATAAAATTGCAGTGATTACTTTGTAAATGTGACTGGCAGGAAAGGGGTTAACACTAGGGGGCGCTGCAGGGGTTAAAATGTTCCCTAAGGTAGTGATTCTAACTGTGGGGGGAGGGGACTGACAAGGGGAGGAGACTGATCGGTGTTCCTCCGTACTCATGATCGGTCTCCTCTCCGCTGACAGGACGTGGAGCTGTGTGTTTACACACACAGCTCCACAGTCCCGCACGGTCCCGTTGTTTTAACGGGCAATCGCGGGTGCCCGACAGACATCGGGGCTGCCGGGCACTTGCACCGGGTCCCGAGCGACGCCGGGGGCGGCGCGCGCGAGCCCCCTAGGTGGCCGGGAATGGGAGGACGTCATATGACGCCCACCCAGGATGGGAGATCCACCTTGTGGGCGTCATATGGCAGTGGGCGATAGGGAAGTGGTTAAGGTAAAAAAGAATCAGTGGGCAATAGGCCTGCTAACTCTATGAAAGTAGCTCTTTACTATATGTGGGCAAAAAACTTAAGATACAGAGGGCATGGGAAAGCAGGGAGTGGCCACTAAGGGTTGGCCTAACTAGTGTATAAAAGGAAGGGGGAAACAGTGCAATATACGAAGGCACAAAATATAGCAATAAACAGCAATACAGTAGACTACAGTGTATTTGGGGCTACATTGTCTTCTGTACACTGGCTGTATCTGCAAATTGTCTCTCAATAGTCTTCTCCTGGGATGTGTCATGAAAATAAAGGTACTCAGGAGACAATCCCACAGAAATCTTTGTACACCTCAAGATACACTTCTAGTTATTGCCAAGCCGGCAATAAGACACTGATCGTTCCTTGTTGGTTTGCAGCCATGTAGTAGCACTTAAAAGCAGAATGGCCCATGTAATTTAGCTACTTTACTACTAATATCACCAGTGCTGCTGTACGTAATTTTATTGCTGTTAGTTTTTTTGGCATTAACTCTATAGGGTTTTCCAAAATCTACAAATAAGTGTGCAATATACAGTGCAGATGAAAAAAAGGGCATTAAGTCATAATAAAGCCTCATACACACGATCGGACCATGGACCAACTTTCCTGTGGATTTTTGTCTAAAGGGCGTTGGCCCCAAGTTGGTATTGCATACACACGGCAGGACTTTTTTCAGCCAACTTTCACCAAATCACTTGGTTTTTCTGCTCTTTACCGCCACCTTTGGTCAACTTCTGTATTGTTGTCTGATCTTTTGCATTGGTTCTGCATTGGTTTGTACAAAAGTCCGTTGGTTTTGTGTACAAACGGTCGGACTTTGGTCCATCGGACTTTTGTTGGCAGAAAGTTGGTCCGTTCGCACAGCCAACAAAAGTCAGATGAAACCTGGAAAAAGTTGGTCCGATGGAGCGTACACACAGTCGGATGTTGGTCCAAAACAGCTAATTTGCATGTTGGTTGTCAAAAAGTCAGATCGTGTGTATGGGCCTTTAGATTTCAGTTTAAAGTAGTCTAAAACTATAGTGTCTGGATTTTTACTAGGAAATATTACACTTTTTTTGCATTTTTTTTTTTTACAAAATGTGTGTATATTCACTTTTTAAGATGTTGTAAGTTGAATGACAATTTTAGTCACTTATATATTATTATTATATTCTTGGATTTGATTTATAGGCACATCACTTAAATTAACAATTTAGTTTTTTAGGTTTTTGCTGCAGATCATTAAGGGGATAGCACAGCACATGATTTATTTATTTATCTGAGATTTTACACTTTGTTCATAATTACTACAATTTGCATTACTTAAGTAGAACTTCATGTCAAAACATAAATACACAAATTAAATAGTGATAACAATACACTTTAATTAATATGCATGTATTTACAATGGATTATGTATATTCTATATATATTATAGAATGTACAATTCTACCTGAAAGATGCATGTCTTTGTTTATAATAAGCTGTCATTCTGATGTATGGATACATTTTCATAGGTGGATACATATTCTTTTTTGTTGTGTATAATGTGTTTTATCTTGCATCCAAATAAATAAATGGATAAATAAATAAAAATAACTAAAATATATAAACTTGTGAACTGTTTTACCTGTCAAAAAAATTGAATTCTGTTTAGCTAGCACACATCTGCCACACTGTACAGTCAGGTGACACCATTTTTTTCTGGGCTCAGAAATATTTATTTCTATGCCACTTATTCTGCCTACCTTTTGTCCAGTAAGCGGGGAGGTGAACCTGGAAGCAATCAGGGCTTGTTGACACCCGTTTCACTTTCTGAATTACAAATCCACTGGCAGGTCAACCAATGAACACATTTGTATACGTTTATTTAGCTATCTGCTTGAAGAATATGTAAACCAATCACCAAGATCTCATATGAACTTTAAAGTGCTAATAAAGTTTCAAAAAGAACATTAATTTTTATTGCTCTAAAATTTGTTTAGCGTTATAACGACAATATGGAGAGCTAGACTTCAATTTATATGTATGTAGCAAGCAGGCTATATTTATTAATTATAGGTACTTATACAGCGTCATCAATTTATGCTGTGCCTTACATATATACAGCGAGGGAAAAAAGTATTTGATCCCCTGCTGATTTTGTATGTTGGGTAATTGACAAAGAAATGATCAGTCTATAATTTTAATGGTAGGTTTATTTTAAGAGTGAGAGACAGAATAAAAACAAAAATATCCAGAAAAAATGCATTTCAAAAAGTGATACATTGATTTGCATTTTAATGAGTGAAATAAGTATTTGATCCCCTATCAATCAGCAAGATTTCTGGCTCCCAGGTGTCTTCTATACAGGTAGCGAGCTGAGATTGGGAGCACTCTCTTAAAGGGAGTGCTCCTAATCTCAGCTTGTTACCTGCATAAAAGACACCTGTCCACAGAAGAAATCAATCAATTAGATTCCAATCTCTCTACCATGGCCAAGACCAAAGAGCTGTCCAAGGATGTCAGGAACAAGATTGTAGACCTACACAAGGCTGGAATGGGCTACAAGACCATCGCCAAGCAGCTCTGTGAGAGGGTTACACCAGTTGATGCAATTATTCGCAAATGGAAGAAACACAAAATAACTGTCAATCTCCCTCGGCCGGGGACTCCATTTTTTTTTTACCAAAAATATGTAGCAGAATACATGTTGGCCTAAATTGATGAATACATTTGATTTTTTTATTTTATTTTATTGGATATGTTTTATAGCAGAAAGTAAATAATTATTTTTTTTATTTTTATTTTTTAATTGTTGGTCTTTTTTTGTTTATAGCGCAAAAAATAAAAACCACAGAGGTGATCAAATACCACAAAAAGAAAGCTCTATTTGTGGATAAAAAAGGACATGAATTTTATTTTGGTACAGTTTTACAATTTTACTGCTAAATTGAGATAACACCTACTTTATATCTGTTTCAGGTACCCATTTACATTTTATAACAAAAAAAAATAAAAAAATTTAAGTTGCAGTTTACTTTTTTTAGATGCTATTCTGGAACCTTCAGCAAGGCAAATCCAAGGTAATTCTCTTTGTTTATAAGGGAGCGAGGTAGCTATATTTGCTTTAATTAATCTTTTCTGTACTATGCAGATTTCCATTATCAATTCCGACTAGATTTAAACACTGTCTGTTCTAACAAAGGGTTAAAGGTGTAGAGTTGGAGCTTCTTGCATTGTATGTTAATGAGGACAGACTTAGGACAGGCTCAATCTAACATTGTTCAAAAATCCTTGCAGTCAGCCATGACTCTTTCCTATGAGAACCATAGATTAGAAATATATGTTTTTTTTGCATGCTGTGTGAATGGGAGCACATGACAAACATATAGTGGGGTTTTCTCAAATTTGTCTGCAAACGTGGAAATACACTTTTAGGTAGGGTGGCACAGTGGTATAGTGGGTAGCACTCTCGCCTAGCAGTAAAAAAGGTTGCTGGTTCGAATCCCTGGAGTGTTCATGTTCACATGTTCTCCCTGTGCCTGTGTAGGTTTCCTCCAGGTACTCTGGCTTCCTCCCACACTCCAAAGATATGCTGGTAGGTTAATTGGCTTCTGTCTAAATTGGCCCCAGTATATGAATGTGAGTTAGATACCTTAGAATCTACATAAAGTGATATTAAACCTAAAACCAAAAATGTAATATATTACAGCCTTCCAATCAGTAGATGTGATTGCTGCATTAGATTTCTTTTCTTAAGCCTCGTACACACGATCGGATTTTCGGCAAGGAATTGTGTGATGACAGACTGTTGTCCTAAAATCTTACCGTTAGTACACTCCATCAGACAATTGTTGTCCAACTTTCGGCCAACAAATGTTGGATGACAGTCTAGTAAATTTTCGGTGGACAACGGTCTGTTGTCAGATTTTCGTATCGTGTGTACACAAGTCCATCACACAAAAGTCCAAAGTACAAACATGCATGCTCGGAATCAATGCTCACCAAACACGACATTAGCAGAAGGTGCCCAAAGGGTGTCGCTCAAGAGCTGAAATTGCACGTAGTACGTCACTACGTTCGTGTTTGTTGGCCGACAACTGTGTACCGTTTGTATGCAAGACAAAATCCTTCGGACAAAAGTCTGACACTCTGTTGGCCAACAATCCGATCGTGTGTACGAGGCTTTAGACTTTTTTCCCCTCTGTTTTCACCCGGTGATCTGGCCAGTATCACACCTCCTGTATTATATTGCCTCCACTCTGGATGAATGAGCACAGGTGGCATCTTTGGACAGAACGTTGTCAGTCTTGCGGAGGGGTGTGTTAGATGTATTAGCAGATTTAAGTACATATACTAATAAATTGAAGCCAAACTCCAGCTTACACTTTATAATCAGTTACAGCAAACAATTTTGTTCCTTTTGAGATAAAAGTTTTATGTACCGTATATACTCAAGTATAAGCCCACCGAATATAAGCCGAGGCACCTAATTTTACCACAAAAAACTGGGAAAACGTATTGACTCGAGTATAAGCCTAGGGTGAGAAATGCACAGCTACTGTAAGTGGAAAAGAGGGTCAACAATGCCCATTTGTAGCCTCACTGTGCCCATTTGCAGCCATAGGTCCCCCGAACTTCAAACTTGGTAGTTAAGGGTTCCTAGATGCCTCCTAGCTGCAGCCAAAATTTGGGGTCTCTGGACACAAAGGGTCCCGAAATGACATTGCTGCAGATAGACACAGTTGACCAATTTTGTGGCCCGGTATCTCAGGGCCACTTGGTGCTAGGAACCCCAAATTTGGTGTGCAAACCCTGGGGAAATAGCACTACAACATATCCAATGATGGGGTTCCTATCACTAAGTGGCCCTGACATACGGGGCCCAAAAATCAGTTCAGAAAATGTCAAGCACTTTTCTGCAGCAGAGAATTACATTTTCCGAACCGACTTTGGGGCCCCGTATCGCCAAATTTGGGGTTCCTAGCACCAAGTGGCCCCAAGTCAATTCGGAAAATGTCATTCCCTGCTGCAGAAAAAAGCTTGACTCAAGTATAAGCAGAGGGGGGCATTTTCAGCATAAAAAAATGTGCTGAAAAACTCGGCTTATACTCGAGTATATACAGTAAATACCCTGCTAGTGTTAAATGGTTTGTCTCCTCCCTGTAACTGATACATTCTGCTGGAGAGCGTGTTCTTTTGAAAAACAACAGACCTACTGGCTGGATCACCAGATGAAAATGTAAGAAAGAAAGCCTAAAAATAAAACTAATACAGCCATCACATCTAATGCCGCGTACACACGGTCGGAATTCTCGTTGGAAAAAGCTCTGATGGTTTTCCCGTCGGAATTCCGACGGAATTTCGCTCAAACTGTCTTGCCTACACACGGTCACACCAAATTCCGAGGGTCTGTAACACAGCGGCATAAAAAACGTTTGACAGACTATAAAAGGGAAGTTTAATGCTTCCGAGCATGCGTCGAATTGTTTCCGAGCATGCGTCGGAATTCTGCGTGTCGGAATTGCAAACACACGATGGGAAAATCCGATAGAAAGGTTTTCCGTCGGAAAAATTGAGAACAGGTTCTCAATCCAAAGTCCGTCGGAAATTCCGACAGAAAAAGACCGATAGGCATACACACGGTCGGAAAATCCGATGAAAAGCTCCCATCGGACTGTTTCCATCGGAGATTCCGACCGTGTGTACACGGCATAAGAAATGGTAAGCTGCAATATAACAAATGTTTGCTTTTGGGTTTAACACCGCTTTAACACGGGGCAGGTCCACCACATATTTCATGTAAAACTGTATACTCTTCAATATATCATGTCCTATCTTTTTCAAATTGTGTGGGACAATGTTACATAGATTTGTTGAGTGATTTAAAGAGAGATGCTGCAAGTTAATATTTTACCTTTAACTTTTTTTTCTTTGTTTGGTATTCAATATAAAAAAAAATTCCAATAAAAAAAATAATTGATTAAAAAAAAAATACGCCAACAGATTTCACTAATTCCTTTACGATACAAACATAACAGCAAATATTAGTGATGGATAATACTGAACTGTGCACAGGAAATTACCATGTCCCTGGGACTCAAGTACTGCTCTTACGGTATAATGCATATTCATCACGCTGATTATACAGCCACTTCTATGGCATGTTTTAATTGTGTATAAAGACACAGTCACAGGAAAGCTGACCTTTTCAGATTCATTCTCTTTCCAACCCATTTCTCTGTACCGATCAGCGCCCCTTCGTTCTATAGGACAGGAACAATTTATGCCACATTAATAAACATAAAAATAAAAAAGCCAGCAACACACATTAAAATTTATTCAGCAAACTCCGTAGTTTGGATTATTTTCTAATGACTTTAAATACTTACTGATCAAAAAAGGAAAATAATGATAATGGGTACAGGCTGAGTAGATAATTGCCTGCGTTGGTGAAAAGTAAATGTACGTCGGATATGACTGCTGTCTGAACCTACCTTACATCTTTTCATAATATACGTTTTTTGCTTTATCGGGTGACATTAATTATGCAAAATTATTTCTATTGTAGAAAGTCTATGTAGGTTACATTATAAAGATTCTACAGTGAAAGGGGTTATTGTGTAAAATCTATACTTGTTAAGGAATGAATGGTTAATTCAATGCTAGTAAAAGTGACCGGGTCATCCCCAGATCTGTAGTTATAGAAATAAGAATGTGAAGTCCATTAAAATAAATTTCAAACTCCAGGAAGAAAGACACGAATTAATTCAGGTCTGATCCATTAATACATTAATAAATGTATTATAATAATAAATAAATTATATATATATATATATATATATATATATATATATATATATAGATAGATATATATATATATATATATATATATATATATATATATATATATATATATATATATATATATATATATATGTAGCGGCCATAACCCACAGAGGGGCGACCTAGACTTTTGGGCTTACCGGTTACCTCCGCTTGGCTTGTCGGTGAATGTCCAGGAATCCCAGGGTTAGTACCCAACAACTTTGGATGCTGGCACAATAAAAGTCCTTTTGAAGGTTTTTATTCTGCAGTGGTAACCAACATAACACAGTCTCAGATAGGAATAGAGGGCAGGGGTGAAGAAACTCAAACACCTTGAACTGCTGACATCCACAGAACGTCTCTAAACAAACCCAGAGAGTAGCCACTCGCAGTTGGGTACTTCAATGCTGGACAAACCTCTCGCCAGAGGTATGGCAGCCAACAATGTGATCCGGAAACTTGCAAAAAAGTCTCTGAGACAGAATAAACTTGCAACCGAAGGTGAATAGGAACATTTCTCACAGTACCTGGAACTTCCTCTGTCTCCTTAGCATTACTGTGGAAGTGTGGATTCTTTAGTGTCCATACAACTCAGCTTCCAGGCTCTTACCAAGATGCCAGCCTAATGGCCCTCCTCCGAGGACGCCTTGAATCCTCCCTCAGTTACTGGGCCTCGGGCTAACCGGCTCCGAAACTCAGGAACAGACGGATCCCTGCCCCAGACCATGCGGGTCTATGGGGCTAGTCAAACTGACCATGTTTGCAGGACGGCAATCGCTCCCAGGCCTGAGACCCCTCGGGGGGCTACCCTGGTCCAGTACCAGGAAACAGGACTGCGGCCGAACCCCGAACATGTGACTTCAGCACCTTAAATACCCTTCCCCAGACTACACAGCGGGGCCAGGCGCACCCACTGATTGGTTCCGGGGAAGATTGATACCTAAGACGTCCAACCAGGCCTGGTTCTAGGCCTGTCATGGGTACCTCACTGCACCCATGACCAGGCAGAACACTAGTACAGCCCAGCCAAACTGATGCCAAAGTTAACCTGTACAATTAACCCTCAAAACCCCGTTACTGTTCTGAGCAAAAAACTACATTTCCACGTATAGCGCACACTTCTTAAAGTGTGCCCGCTACATATATAAATATAAATATATAATAAATAAATAAATTTTTTTTAATACACGCAAAGTACGTACCTGAATTTTACTTGGCATCAGCCTTTTGCAATACCTTAAATGTGTACAATGTATTCCCAGTGCTTAGAGATACATTCCCCTAATAACTGAAAATTGTCCGTATTAATAAAATTCTTCTTGCAATACCTTGTACAGAAAAGCTCAGGATAATGGCCTATACACACGATTTGAATATCGTACGATATGTTTTCGCTTAATAGTCACAAGTAGAAACTGAATAGGTAAATAAAGTCACGAAAATTCTCGTACGACAGAAAGTGATGTCATATGTTGTAATGTATTTGTATTGTATTTTCGGATGACAACTATACTGACTAAACGAAAATCGTACGATCTGGAATCCTACGAGGAAAATTTCCGTGCATGTCCAATCGAATAATATCGAATGAACTGTCGTGATCAGATGTTGAAAGTAGTGTACACATGATCCGAAAATCTTATGATTCTTCCTCGTACGACAATTTTCGGACGATATTCGGATCGTGTGTACGGGCCATAAGAGAGGGAGAATCAGCACAAAGAGCCAGTCAGTTGTGCTGTAGTGTTTTTGTGCTGATAGGATATGCTGGTACGAAGAGAGAGAGAGAGCAGACTGACAAAGAGGTTGGCTTATTGGTGGCTACTTCTCCTTTACTGTTCATTTATAGACTAGGGACTAGACTTATAGGGAGGGACACAGTCTGTAAGCATTACATACATGCAGCAGTGAAAAAGCAGGTATTCTCCTCTGCTAGACAGGGTTGTGCAATGTAGCATAGCTGTAAAAATGACAGAACTGAAAATACAGGAATACAAATTCTTTGGCAGGTATACTGCACCTGTATATTTTATCTAGGTAATTAGTGGTTTGCCTGGATATAGACATTAATCTGGTGACCTAAAGCTGCCTCCATGTTATTAATATTACTTTTAGTGGGCTACTATTGAAAATATAGGAGAAAGCCAGGTACACACCTCAAGCTTGACATATCTTTATAATACACATAAATAAGCTGACCCTGGGAAGTCACGTGACAAGTGATGAAACGCGTCGGTAGGGCAAGTGACGTCACTTCTGGTGTCTCTGGGTCCCAAAAGTTTTGCGGTGAGGAGACGATTTATCATCCCAAGGACTTCTATTCCATTACTATTTCCTGCTATGTGGCAAGTAGCCTAGATGTAAGTGTTTTAATCCTATTAAACAATATCAGTTTTAAAGATATACTACGCTATATGCCTATTCTTTTATATCCTGAGTACCCATTCTCCAGTGGAGCTTTTCCGGAATAAGAGGATCTTGACCAGATTGGAGCCACATCAGATCATTACTTTATTAAAAGGCAAAGTATAACCTGTAATGGGTTAGAAAAAAAAAGATGAGCAGGCATCGCACGCGGAGGTATCTAGTGATGGATGTTTGACAAGCATTTGGATTCTATGGATGGAATTTCACACATTGCATCGATTGATATGTGTCTGTGAAGTGGACTTTACTGTTATTATTTGAGACTACGGAGTCTTCAATTTTATATCAATTTTATTTTATTTTTTATTGTCACTACATTTGGTATTAAGTAATTTTATGATGATATTAGGGTCACTTATATGTGTATGTTAATACTAAAAGGTATTTCATGAAAAACTTATATATTACATTTTTCATGGTGTTTCTATAAGCAAAGTGTGTTTTTTTGAACAGTGCACCATTCTTTTATTGTACATATAAATTAGCTATTTACCTACCAACTCACTTGTAAATTATTCAGTCAATCTTATGGCTTTGGTACCCCTCCCTGACACATAACAATGGAATTCTCCATTGCAAATGGTGCATGAATTCTCCAAGACTCTCGCCTGCTGATTGGACAATGAAGGAGCAGAAGCACACTGTTGAGTTATCAGTCTGCTCTCTCTTTCAGGCTGTATGTTCCCAGTCAGAACAAAGACCACAAATCCTAGACTGACAATCACACAATTACCAAAAGCAGAAGATCATAAATATTCAGAATTCTAAGTATAGAGGCATGTAGTTGCCACCATGTACATCATATAGAGGCTGAACCAAATAGCAAACCAAAAGCACAGATCAACCTGTAATCTGTGCAAAAGTATATATAAACACTTGTACATTGAGATTTTTTTTTTCAAGGATATAATTCACAATAGTGGTGGCCCTTCGGATTCTTCAACCTGTTCCTTGACTGCTGGCCACAGGAGGGGGAGGTGAGGGACACTCCAGGAGCACTCAGATGGATACACACTGCTGTGGTTTGACATGTGAGTGGGTAATTTATTTATTAAAGGTGTTGTGACTAAAGCCCCATACACACGCTCGGATTATCCGAGGACCAGGTCCGTCGGATCATGTCCGTCGTACTTTGTCCGATGTTGGTTTTGCGTACACACGGTCGGACAAAGTTGTCGGAAAATCCGATCATTCTGAACGTGGTGACGTTTGTTGCCTACGACGGGACTACGTGGAGGCTAGTAGCCAATAGCTTTGGTCTTGTATTGTGATCTGAGCATGCGTAGCACTTTGTCCGTCGGAATTCGCTACACACGATCGGATTTGGTGTGATCGGACTTTGTTGTCAAAAAATCTATCCAGCAGGAGATAGGACTTTGTCCGTCGGACAATCCGATGGAAACTGTCCTATGGTGCCTACACACGGTCGGAATTTCCGACAACATTGTCTGATAGGACAGAATCCATCGGAAAATCTGACCGTGTGTATGGGGCTTTACTATTCATGGAGCTTCTGTTAACTTCCTTAGCAGCCTACGCAGGTATTGAAGCAGTCATTTAGAAGAACTATCGTATTTATCGGCGTATAACACGCACTGGCGTATAACACGCACCCCAAGTTTAGGAGGGCATTTTAAGGAAAAAACGTTTTAGGAGGGAAGTTTAGGGAAAAAAAAAAAATTTAAGCGTCATTTGCAGCTTGCCCAGCGTCATTTGCAGCTTGCCCAGCGTCATTTGCAGCCTGCCCAGCGTCATTTGCAGCCTGCCCAGCGTCATTTGCAGCCTTGCCCAGCGTCATTTGCAGCTTGCCCAGTGTCATTTGTAGCTTGCCCAGTGTCATTTGTAGCTTGCTCAGTGTCATTTGCAGCTTGCCAGCGTCATTTGCAGCCTTGCCCACGTTTAAATTTCCCGCCGCCGAGACAGACCACTCATGCGCCGCCGAAAAAGACCATATCGCCGACGGAAACGACCGAATCGCCGCCGGAAAAGACCGAAGCGCTGCCGGAAAAGACCGAGCCGACTGTTCGGCTCCGCTCGCGGTCCCGCCTCCCTGCTGTTTAGGGAGGCGGGACTACGAGCGGAGCCGAACAGTCGGCTCGGTCTTTTCCGACGGCGCTTCAGTCTTTTTCGGCGGCGATTCAGTCCTTTTCTGCACTTTTTTTGGGGTATCAGCGTATAACACGCACCCACGACTTTCCCCTGATTTTAAGGGGGAAAAAGTGTGTGTTATACGCCGATAATTACGGTATATAGTGGCTATGCAGGTATGCTGCAAGGATTTTTGATACCCTAGGTTAAACCTCATTTTGCTGCCCCCTGGCTCCATCCCCTTTGCCATGCCCGTGTACACACCACCTTTTTAATGAAGCACCCCTCAAATGCAGGCCACCAGCGCCCGTTAAATGCAGCCTCCCCAGCACCCATCAATGCAGTCTACCAGCACCCATCAATGCAGCCTCACCAGCGCCCATTAAATGCAGCCTCACCAGCACCCATTAAATTCAGCCTCACCAGCGCCCATTAATGCAGCCTACCAGCGCCCATCAATGCAGCCTACCAGCACCCATCAATGCAGCCACACCAGCACCCATCAATGCAGCCTACCAATGCCCATCAATAAATGTTTGCTTGCTTCCATTAATTTGGGAGTCGGGACACAGATACAGTCCTCCACCGCCGCTGCGCCTCTGACACGAACGGAGCTGCGAGTGCCTGCTGATGCTGAGACTTAGTTGCTTGCTGCAGAGAGAAGAGAGTAGGAACAAGTAACTGCAAGTAACAGCGTGCATTTTTATATTAGAATGTTTAAAATGATGGTGAGTCAAGCCACATTTTTTTATAGATGAATAGGTCAGAGAGATGCAGGTTTTAACCAGAGCCCTGTTCTTCTTGCACTAAAATGTCCATGATCAACAAGATAATTTCCTGGTACTATTATTTTATTGTATTGTATTGTGGGTAAGAGTACTAAGGTGTCTGTCTCTATCTTTAAAACATAGATGACCTAAATCTATGTTTAGCACACTATATAATGATAGAGACAGTTGCTTTGTGAGCTGGTCTTAGTTGTCAATACTCATTGACTGTTAAACACATCTCAGTGCCATATGCTCTATTTTACAATGTGGAAGGGACACTGTAGGATTGATGTACTAAACACAAATAGACTGGAAGTCTGTGCATAGCCTATAGATTATGCAAGTGCAGTTGCTCCAGAGCTTAGAAAATGTGGGGAAGTTTCACTTTGCAAAGAATACCCAAAAAAAGCATTTTTGATTGCACATGATTGGATGATGGAAGTCAGAAGAGCTTCCCCTCATTTACTGAGCTCTGGAGATACTGCACTTGCAAAGTGCACAGTCTATTTTGCCTTTAGTAAATCAACCCCATGTGCATTGATAGTTATTCCCAGTGCAGGGGGTCCCCGAGTTACAAACTCGTCAGGGACTGTCCTCCTGTTCTCAACTCGGAAATGTTCGTAAGTCGGCCGTGCATGCGCAGACTGACAATTCCGGACATTTCCGATGTTCCGTCGAATGCCGTTCTGCGCATGCGCGGCAAATTACGGACATTTCCGATGTTTGCCGTCATTTTCCGAGGGTCCGTCTGGCCGCGCATGCGCAGAACGGCCGAAGGTCCGCGGAAAATGGCGGAGGGTCCCCGCAGCGCCCGGTTCGTAAGTAGGAGATGTTCGTAGGTTGGGCGTTCGTAAGTCGGGGACCCCCTGTACAGCAATGTGACCTATAGTCGACTTATTAGGCTTTAAGTGTTGTATGTGTGATTACATCATTGTCCTATCCATAATGGTATTATTGTACTATGCATGCCAGTAATATCAGCTGACTTACTATGATCAACTTACCTCTAGTGAGTGAGATTTGCTCTTATGTTTTTCTTTATTTATTGCAATATATACGTATATGTATATATATATATATATATATATATATATATATATATATATATATATATATATATATATATATATATATATGTATATATATATTTGAAGATATGAATGATAAGATACACAAATTAAGTAAAATGTGTTCCTTATAAGTCATTACACACAAGTACTAGAAGTTTTACATAACTTGATTTTTTTGCGCTGAGCTCCTATGATTTTAATTCCCTTTTGAGATCTGTAGGGAATTCCTGAAGCACTTCTTGACATACCTGAATAATAAGCCCTTTACACCTGTGAAGCCAGCGTCACTTTGCATTCCGCCACCCAAGGGATATTGTGCCTGACAGATGTTCTGCTATGCAGTAATGATAACATATACCTCATTCTGCTGTAACAATGTTCTGCTAGTGCACAGAAAAAACGCTATCAATAAAAAACATTATAAATGTATTGATTTTGCACGTACAGAATGTGAACCTCGGTATTCTAACTCGCTGTTTGTGTATTTTTTTTTTTCACATTTTTTTCTTCCTCATTGTTGCCTTACAGGCTTGTCTTTTTAAAAAAAAAAATCAAAAACCGCTGTACTGTATATCAGTATTGTTACATAGTTACATAGTAGGTGAGGTCGAAAAAAGACACAAGTCCATCAAATCCAACCTATGTGTGTGATTATATGTCAGTATTACATTGTATACCCCTGTTTTGTGCAGTGGTTTAGGTGCTTATCCAATAGTTTCTTGAAACTATCGATGCCCCCCCCCCCCCACTGAGACCACCCCCTGTGGAAGGGAATTCCAATCCTTGCCGCTCTTACAGTAAAGAACCCTCTACGTAGTTTAAGGTTAAACCTCTTTTCTTCTCATTTTAATGAGTGGCCACGTGTCTTGTTAAACTCCCTTCCGCAAAAAAGTTTTATCCCTATTGTGGGGTCACCAGTAGGGATGAGCCAAACACCCCCCCGTTCGGCTCGCACCAGAACCCGCGAATGGACCTAAAGTCCATGCGAGCTTTCGAACCCTATTAGTTATAATGGATGCGAACGTTCGAAATCAAAAGTGCTAATTTTAAAGGCTAATATGCATGTTATTGTCATAAAAAGTGTTTGGGGACCTGGGTCCTGCCCCAGGGGACATGTATCAATGCAAAATGTTTTTTTTAAATCGGCTGTTTTTCCAGGAGCAGTGATTTTAATAATGCTTAAATTGAAACAATAAAAGTGTAATATTCCTTTAAATTTCGTACCTGGGGGGTGTCTATAGTATGCATGTAAAGGGGCGCATGTTTCCTGTGCTTAGAACTGTCCCTGCAAAAAGTGTCATTTTTGCAGGAAAGAAAGCTATTTAAAATCACTCGTGGCTAATGTTAATTGACGGCTCCCGTAACACAGAGAACAGTCATTCATTGAAAGTCATTCATAAAAAAAAAAGTCATTGATAAAAAATAAAAAAAAATTAAAAAAAAAAAGCGTGGGGGTCCCCCCAAATTCAATAACCAGGCCCTTTAGGTCTGGGATGGATATTAAGGGGAGGTATTTAGATAAAGGGATGGTGGCGCTGTTCAGGGTGATGTGGGGCGAGCAGGTTAGAATAATTAAATATAAAAATAGATACCAAAAAATGTTGGAAATAAATGTGTATTAGACTAAAAAGCGTATAAAGGTGAAAAAGATAAAAAGCAACTGCTTTCACAAAACAATGAAATGACTGTGCAATACCTCATGTGCAAAGTTATGTATAACAATATTAAATGGCAAGCAAGAATACATAAATAGAAAGTGACTCTGTGCTCTAATATTATAAATGATGCATAAGTGTAAGTGCACAACAAATCCCAAACAATGAAAAAATGATAAAAAAATTTAAAAAAATATTTTTATATGGATAAGTGAAAAGGTGAATGGATCATAGGATGAAATACCAAAGGGAATTGGCAATTGTCCCAAATGTAACAAAAATAAGAAAAAATATATAAAATGAAGAAAAAAATATGTGATCGGTGATCAAAGTGGTGAAGTCCTGGGCTGTCCTTTGAATCTCAGCAAACTTATAACAACAAATGGCGTGTAGAAAAACGGATGATGGTGACTTTCCTAGTGCTCCCCTCCTTTCGTCGAGTGACCCCCAATGTGGAAACACTCACCAGAGTGCCTAACCCCTGCAGGGGTAATAGGCGTATGATATCCTAGGTATGTGGTAAGGGTCCTCCTCTGTGTGAACGGTCTCCACTCCAAAGTCTCCTCTGTGGGGATATTCCTCCTTTGTCACTCTCCAGGAATGGGGGTAAAAAAAAAAACAATTGGGTCCGTGTGAAGTAGAAATAAAAAACACCGATAGTGTAATATTGCTAAAAAATCTTAGGAATTTTTATTTATATTAGCAAATAGCGTATACCCAATGGGGTTAAAAGTACATATAAACATGCAGTAAGTTAAAAAATCTATCTATAAATAAAACAGCAGAGTGCACAGCTGGAGGGCAGAGCGATGTAACACCGCAAAGCCCTGGACTGGCGTGCGTTCCACCGGCGGTGATTCCGAAACCGGAAGCCGCGGACAAAGGGGGGAAGTGACGTGTTGCGTACCAAAGGTATCACCTGACGTACGTTTCGTCAATAGGACGTCGTCGGAGGCGATATTAAGGGGGACCCCAGCCAAAAAAAATAAAAAAAAATGGCGTAGGGTCCCCCTCAAAATCCACCCCAGACCCTTGAGGTCTGGGATGGATTTTAAGGGGAATCCCAGCCAAAAAAAATGGCGTGGGGTCCCCCTCAAAATCCATACCAGACCCTTATCCGAACACACAACCTGGCAGGCCGCAGGAAAAGAGGGGGGGACGAGATCGGCCTTTGGGGCGGAACCCCACGCTTTTTTTTTTTTTTTTTATCAATGAATGACAGTTCTCTATGTTACAGGAGCCATCAATTCATTAGCCGCGAGTGCTTTTAAATAGCTTTTTTCCTGCAAAAATGACACTTTTTGCAGGGACAGTTCTAAGCACAGGAAATCTGCCCCCCTTCACAGGCAACCTGTAGACACCCCCCAGATGTGATACTGCAATGCTGTACTAACAGCACGCACACACAAATCCCCAGAAATAGAGCACATATTGTCAGCAGTCAGCAACACACTGACACGCTGACACTGAAACACAATATGCGAGGCCGCGGCGGCCTCTTATACCGTGGGGCGTGTACTAAAGCCCTGGAGCTATAATTGGCTACAGGCTTCCTGCCTGTAGCCAATTATGGCTCTCCTCGCTGCCGGCGCTGTGATTGGCCAAGCATGCGGGGTCACAGTGCATGCTTGGCCAATCATCAGCCAGCATTGCACTGCGACTGGCGCAATGCATTGCGGGCCACTCGCCTCACACGAATTTGATGCGAGCGGCCCAAATAGTTCTGGGGCTCGCCGAACGGTCGAACGCCCGATGTTCGATTGGAACATGGGTTTGAATCGAACACCGGGCCCATCCCTAGTCACCAGTACTGTATTTGTATATTAAAATCATATCCCCTCTCAAGTGTCTCTTCTCCAGAGAGAATAAGTTCAGTGCTCACAACCTTTCCTCATAACTAATATCCTCCAGACCCTTTATTAGCCTTGTTGCCCTTCTTTGTACTCGCTCCATTTCCAGTACATCCTTCCTGAGAACTGGTGCCCAGAACTGGACAGCATACTCTAGGTGCGGCCAGATCAGAGTCTTGTAGAGCGGGAGAATTATCATTTTATCTCTGGAATTAATCCCTTTTTAATGCATGCCAATATTCTGTTTGCTTTGTAAGCAGCAGCTTAGCATTGCATGCCATTGCTGAGCCTATCATCTACTAGAACCCCCAGGTCCTTTTCCATCCTAAATTCCCCCAGAGGTTCTCCCCCCAGTGTATAAATTGCATTCATATTTTTGCCACCTAAATGCATTATTTTACATTTTTCTACAATTAACCTCATTTGCCATGTAGTTGCCACCCCATTAATTTGTTCAGCTCTTTTTGCAAGGTTTCCACATCCTGCAGAGAAGTTATTGATCTGCTTAGCTTTGTATCGTCCACAAATACAGAGATTGAACTGTTTACCCCATCCTCCAGGTCGTTTATGAACAAATTAAACAGGATTGGTCCCAGCACAGAACCCTGGGGGACCCCACTACCCACCACTGACTATTCCGAGTACCCCTTATTTGCCACCACCCTCTGAACTCGCCCTTGTAGCCAGTTTTCAATCCATGTACTCACCCTATGGTCCATGCCAACGGACCTTATTTTGTACAGTAAACGTTTATAGGGAACTGTGTCTACGGGCCTTCCTATATCTAGATGGCAACTCACCTCCTCAAAGAAGGTTAATAGATTGGTTTGGCAAGAACGATTCTTCATGAATCCATGCTGATTACTGCTAATGATACCGTTTTCATTACTAAAATCTTGTATATAGTCCCTTATCATCCCCTCTAAGAGTTTACATACTATTGATGTTAGGCTAACTGGTCTGTAAATCCCAGGAATGTATTTTGGGCCCTTTTTAAATATTGGTGCTACATTGGCTTTTTTCCAATCAGCTGGTACCATTCCAGTCAGTAGACTGTCAGTAAAAAATAGGAACAATGGTCTGGCAATTACCTGACTGAGTTCCCTAAGTACCCTCGGGTGCAAGCCATCTGGTGCAGGTGATTTATTAATGTTAAGTTTCCCAAGTCTAATTTTAATTCTGTCCTCTGTTAACCATGGAGGTACTTCATGTGATGTGACATGAGGATAAACACTGCAGTTTTGGTTACTGAAGCCCCTTGATTCCCTTGTGAAGACTGAGCAGAAGAATAAATTCAATACATTCACCATCTCCCCATTCTTTGTAACCAGATGTCCTTCCTCTTTATGGGGCCAATATGGTCCCTTTTTTAATGTTTACCTACTTAAAGAATTTCTTGGGATTTTTTTTGCTCTCCTCCGCTATGTGTCTTTCATGTTCTATCTTAGCTGTCTTTATTGCACCCTTACATGTCTTGTTGTATTCTTTGTAAAGTCTGAATGCTGATGATGATCCCTCAACCTTGTATTTGTTGAAGGCCTTCTCCTTTGCTTTTATATGCATTTTTACATTGGAGTTAAGCCATCCAGGACTTTTGTTCGCTCTTTTAAATGTATTACCCAATGGGATGCATTGGCTAATGCCCTTATTTAATATGCTCTTAAAGCAAACCCATCTCTCCTCTGTGTTCTTTGTTCCTAAGATTTTATTCCAATTTATGCCCTCTATCAAGGTTTGTAGTTTAGGGAAGTTGGCTCTTTTGAAATTCAGTGTCTTTGTATTCCCCTTGTGTTTCCTATTTGTGTGATTTATACTGAAGCCAATTGACTTGTGATCACTGTTACCTAAATTGCCCCGTATTTCCACATCCGTGCTCAGGTCTGTATTGTTGGTAATCAGTAGATCCAGTAACGCTTTATTTCTAGTTGATGGAGCTTAAAAGAAGGGGGTAGGCTCTAAAAGCTTGTCCTGAAATTTAACAGTTAGTGCAAATAAAAAGTATCACTGGCAGTACTCAACTGTGTTGAATGTCATTTCATAGGAACCAAAAAAGCATGTGTATATTTTTTTTTACACAGCATCCCTTTGGACTATATCTGCAATGTACCACCAATGCAATCTATACATCATATATCGTGTATAGTGTTCTGTTAAAATCTTTTGCCACCAATTTGCGTACCTTTACGTCATTGGGCTTCAAGTGGTTTTACCGGAGTGATACCTGCAGCTGCAGGCATTATCCCTGAACCATTTTTTAGAGCCAACAGTCGGCTTTCTTGTTATAACAACCGCTGCGTATTACAAGCAGTGGGAGGGAATGTCCCCCCCTTTCCACCACCTTCCACAGCTCGCCCGGGCTCTCTCGTCCCACTGGGCACATCTGCCGGCTAGCCGGAGACCCGAACAAAGCCGGAATCAGCTTTAATCGGGTCTCAGGTATGGTAACTCGGAAGCGGCATCATGGCAGCACTTCCGGTTTACTCGCGAACCAACGGTGCCAGTTTTCAAAAATCTAAAGTATTCAAAAACGCTGATCTTGACGTTTTGAATACTTTCAAGTGCAAAGGAGGGATTTGGGGTTTTATAGAACCCAGATCCCTCTATAAAGAGTACCTGTCACTGCCTATTTCTATCACAAGGGATGTTTACATTCCTTGTGACAGCAATAAAAGTGATAATTTTTTTTTTAAAGGGACAGTTTAAAAAAAAAAAAAAGAGTGAGAGCAATAATTCTAGCGCAAGACCTCCTCTGAGAGTGTGCAATTTTAAAGCATGACATGTTAGGTATCTATTTACTCAACGTAACATCATCTTTCACATTATACAAGAAGACATGAAAGACTGCTGCCCAAATACAGTATGAAATAAAATATTGCAATGACCGCCATTTTATTTTCTATATTCTCTGCTAAAAAGAATTATATATATATATATATATATATATATATATATATATATATATATATATATATATACACACTGGCATGCCCCACTTTTAAGTACACAATGGGGTTTATTTACTAAAGCTGGTGAGTGCAAAATCAGGCTCACTTCTGCATAGAAACCAATGAGCTTCCAGGTTTTATTACCAAAGCTTAATTGAACAAGCTGTGGGTTAGAAGCTCATTGGTTTCTATGCAGATGTGAGCCTGATTTTGCACTTTCCAGCTTTAGTAAATAAACCCCCATTGTGTACTTAAAAGTGGGGTATGCCTGTATAAATAATGTTTGGGGATTCTAAGTAATTTTCTAGCAAAAAATATTGATTCTAACTTGTAAGCAACAAATGTATGGTCTTCAAGTGGTTAACCTCCCAGGCGGGGTTAAATTTCAGTACAATTAGCGGTAACCCCGAGCCACACTCGGGATTGCATTGCAGGATCCTGGTGCAGTGTACTTACCTTGTACCCAGGATCCTGCAATTCCCCCCCCCCCCCATTGTGTCTGTGGGCTCTGTCCTCTGCCCCGATGTCCTGTGTGCCAGGCTCCGTTCCCTGCGAGAGTCGCGACACACGGGGCGGAGCCCAGCAGAAAATTTAAAAAATGTATTATACTGTAATCTTACAGATTACATTACTGTATGAAATCATTTCACATCCATTTTGTTCCTAGTGCTTTGTCCAATGCCCTGCATGCAGTTTTATATTATATATACTGTTCTTTCTGCCTGGAAACTTGAGATTGTCCATAGCAACCAAAAAGTGTCCCTTTATGTCAAAAGCGGCTTTAGACCAGCTAGAAAACAGCGATAGTAAATTAGAACACTTGCCGAATTGAGCGATAGTGAATCGTGGGGAAATAAATTTTATTATTATTTTTTTTTATAATTATTTATAGTTATTTATTATATTATATTTTATGATTTTGTGTTTCAAACTTTATCATGCCCGGCATATTTCCAAGACTCTTGTTTTGACAGATTTAAGTGTGTTATTGCTAAGAATAACAGGCCTACAATATAAAACGCCAACTTTCTATGCAAAACAATTGTACAGCTTTGAGACGCAAAAATCTGACATAATCATACTGCCAGGGAGGCTACGGTAGATCTTAAGCCTAACTGGATGACAATTAGTTGCTTACGGAAGGGTGTATCAAAAACAATTGCCATTTTTTCATAAAATACCTTTTTTTTTAAACAATAATTTTTTATTGAAAGTTTTCATTAAAAAACAATAAGATGATAACAAACATTCCAAGACAATAATGGTGGTAATTGTCATGGTAGTTTCAATAAAGAGCAATAATGTAATGTAATGTAAAATATCCATTACCTCAACATTGCAACACATAACAACACACTGTAACAGGTATATCCATTGTTAAGAAATATACATTAATCTGAGAATGAGCTTAAGAGGGCGATCAAACAACTAAAAACGGGCAAGAGCCCTGGCCCAGACGGCTTCTCCGCACCTTATTTCAAAACCTTTTCAGACACCCTCTCAACCCCATTCTTAAGGGCTTTCAACTCCCTCACCTCAACAACTATACCCTTCCACAGGCTATTAGAAGCTCACATCACGGTCATTCCCAAGGAAGGGAAAGACACCACTTCAGTCGCAAATTACAGACCGATATCTCTACTCAATGTGGACCTGAAATTATTTGCAAAAATCCTAGCCAACCGTCTTCTTCCCCTCATCCCTTCATTAATAGGGAATGATCAAGTAGGTTTTGTTCCTGGCAGAGAAGCCAGGGACAA
Organism: Lithobates sylvaticus; assembly: GCA_028564925.1. Lineage (NCBI taxonomy): Eukaryota > Metazoa > Chordata > Amphibia > Anura > Ranidae > Lithobates > Lithobates sylvaticus. The sequence goes on from CM053030.1 coordinate 87,609,757, forward strand.
CACTATAAAAGCAATTAACGTACATCATTGGCTGTCCACCCAGAAAGAAAAAGGCTTTTTCCTGTCGTTGGACGCGGAGAAGGCGTTTGACAGGTTGGCGTGGGACTACCTCGGGGCCGTCTTACGCCACATAGGACTCAAAAACCAAATGTTCAATTTCATCATGGCCTTATACACCACACCTACAGCTAGAGTCAGAGTAAACGGCCACCTGTCAAACGCCTTCTCCATTCGAAACGGCACAAGACAGGGATGCCCCCTGTCTCCAATCCTCTTCGTCCTAACATTAGAACCCCTCCTCCGCTGTCTACGTTCTAATGACAACATAAAAGGCATACCCATAGCTGGACGTACTTACAAATTGGCAGCTTTTGCCGACGACATACTACTATTTCTTAAAGACCCCCTAACCACAATCCCAAACCTCCTTAGAGAATTTGACCTATTCCAACATTTATCGAACTTAAAGATAAATTTCTCTAAATCTCACGCTCTTAACGTATCACTCCCGGCTGACCTAGTCACCCACTGCCAAAACAACTTCCCATTTGTATGGAAACAAGATGCTATCACGTACCTGGGAATTCAGCTTCCTGCCCACCTGCCAGACCTCTACTCCAAAAACTTTCTACCAATGATCCGCACCATCACAGATGACCTGAGTAAATGGAACAAACCCCAATTTTCCTGGTTCGGACGTGCGGCCATTTTAAAAATGAACATACTCCCCCGTATTCTATACCTGCTTCAAACTATAACCATTAAATTACCTGCAGCATTCTTCCAGTCTATCAAACAACTGACCATAAAATTCCTATGGAAACACAATCGCCCGAGAATAAGCTTCGCCCAACTCACGAAACCTAAATCTAAAGGGGGAATTGGCCTCCCAGACATCCGAAACTATTCACGAGCCTGCCATATGGGGAGGATTGTAGATTGGTCGGTCCACAGGGAGACAAAAGACTGGGTGGGATTAGAGGACTCCCTTTCACCCATCCCGATTAGATCAACTCCGTGGATCCTCCCCTCCCACATTCCTAGATCCATTAAAGAACACCCCCTTATTGACGCCACGCTGTCTACCTTCAGAGAAATCTGTAAATACTTCCAGCTCTCCTCAAACCCGAGCCCCCTCACGCCCATTCAAAACAACCCTGCATTTCCCCCGGGGATGTCCAACCACTTTCTGACAGACTCCTGGGCACACAAAGTCGTGCAAGCACGCCACTTCTTCCAAAATGGGAACTTCATAGATCGTACCTCACTCCCAACTCAGCCGGATTCCGACCCGGTCCCGTACTGGACTTACTTCCAGATCCGCCATTACCTTAGATCAATAGACCAGAACTCCGCTGTTTCCCGTGCACTGACCCCATTCGAGAACCTCTGCTCCCAATCCACACCTCAACAACACATAATATCCACCACCCACTCTATGCTTTTTGACGCAATCTCCCCTAGGGATGGAAAGGCCTGCCAGGCGTGGGAAAGGGAATTACAAATAGACCTCTCCGACGATGAATGGGAGCGCATCACAATAGCACACAAAGGCTCACTAAATGTTATTACACAAGAAAACATTTACAAAACGCTATCGAGGTGGTACCGAACCCCCGATCTACTGCACAGATTTAACCCGGAAACATCAGACAAATGTTGGAGGTGCTCGAATGAAAAAGGAACCCTCCTACATATATGGTGGACATGCCCGACGATACAAACCTTCTGGACACAAGTTCACGATATCACTTCTCATGTGACAACTTATTTTATAGAGTTTTCTCCGGCTCGGCTCATCCTCCACCACTCCTCTATTTCAGCTAGCTCATATAAGAAATCTCTAGGGGTACATATGATCAATGCTGCCAAGTTGTGCATTCCAGCCCACTGGGGTTCACCCCACGCCCCAACTATCTCTGAATGGCTTACAAGAGTGGGGAGAATAGCCGAACTGGAGGAACTCATTCACATAGCCCGAGACACCCCGGACAAATTCTACCACACATGGGCATGCTGGACCCACTTCTGTACCACAGAAAGATATAAATCCCTCATGAACTCGAACCGTCCTGATCCTCTGAACAGGACACAAAATACCTCTAGTACTCAGCCTTAGAAGATTACTTTATCAATCTGACCCACACAATGCCATATCCCTCCTCCAGGGATAGACCCAGTAAGGGAACCTCATCACATACAGGGACTCTTTTTGCGAGTCCCTCACTACCCACAGAGCTCGGTGGAGATCAGGGAGGAGACTCTCTCGGATTATCCTCCCCCCTCCCCTTTCCAGTGCTTTCCTTCCCACACTTCTCCCCCATACCCCCCTCCCACCCCCACCTCCCTAGGCCACATGACTCCCGTACCCCCCTCCCTCACCCAGCCCCAAGACTAACTCGACTCAGGTGTCTGACTATCCCCCCTTACTCCTAATACCCTCCGGGACAGATGACATTACTCTAAACCGGGCCTCACCCTCTTGCAAAGGTGCAACACACCACTACGAGACTTATCACAGACTAGACGGAAAACACGTATTATTACGCAATGTCCTCTAGATGGAGCTACAGGCAGGAACTTTACCCAAGTCAGCTATGCTAAATTGTAATGTTAAGTTGTTTGGTTCACTGCTGAGGCCACCGGCCATACGTCATATCTATCTGTCAAACTGAATGTATACGAGTAAAGCCCCATACACACGGTCGGACAATCCGCGGACCAGGTCGGTCGGATCCTGTCCGTCATACTTTGTCTGATGTTGGTTTTGCGTACACACGGTCGGACAAAGTTGCCGGAAAATCCGATCATTCTGAACGTGGTGACGTTTGTTGCCTACGACGGGACTACGTAGAGGCTAGTAGCCAATAGCTTTGGTCTTGTAATGTGATCTGAGCATGCGTAGCACTTTGTCCGGTCGGACAACCGTACACACGATCGGATTTGGTGTGATCGGACCGTGTTGTCGGCAAATCTTTCCAGCAGGAGATAAGACTTTGTCCGTCGGACAATCCGACGTACACTGTCCGATGGTGCATACACACGGTCTGATTTTTCAACAACATTGTCCGATCGGACAGAATCCATGAAAAAGTCCGACCGTGTGTATGGGGCTTAAGGCGATACCATTGTATCACTATTCATACTGTTGAAACAACTACTGTATATGTTAAACTTTGTATAAAAATTCTGTTTTCAATAAAAACTTTCATGGGAAAAAAAAAGAAATATACATTAGATTAACTAGTAACTTTACATTTATTTAGGAAAGTATCCTAATTGGTAGAAGATTCTGCATCAAAAATAATGCAAAGATAGACGTCTGGGATCCTTGGGATACTGGAGGCCTACCACCAACTTTAAAAGTGAATCTCCAAGCCTGGAGATTTCTACTATCACATAGGACCACTGATAGCAAAGAGATAGCGTACGAGTTCCCAATCGAACTTTTAGAGGCCAAGATTCCATTCCTCAAAACCACTACTTTTAAAACACACAACATATGCTACATACAAGACCTGTTTACAGACTGCACTCCCAAAAGCACGGCAGCACTTATGACCGAATATGACCTCCCTAGAGACCTATGGTTCTCCTGCACGCGCATTTCCCATTTCCTGAGAGCACACCCTTTACCCACTATTGCCATACCTTTTAAAATCTGGAGATTTTACTCCAAAACAACACATTCAAACAAAGGTATATCCTTATTCTACAATTTTCTGAATAGCAAACGAGACTTTAATAAATCATCAGCTCTCAGTAAGTGGGAAAAAGACCTAAACTCTGCTTTCTCCGACGACCAATGGTTACATGCATTTAGCACGATACAAAAAGCCTCACATTGTGTAAATCACTGGGAAATGACCCTGAAGATAGCCAACAGGTGGCATTACACGCCATATAGACTCTCCATCTTCTTTCCATTATCATCTCCGCTATGCTGGAAACAGTGTGGCCACGTAGGTAACCTAATGCATACACTCTGGGAATGCCCAAGTCTAACCAGTATATGGAACAAGACCTTCCAACTACTTTCGGATCTTACAGGCATACTAACTGCCCCTAACCCCTCGCTAGCGCTACTACACATAGGTCTAGAACTCTTCCCACAAGGGGACAGGGCTATGGTGACTCATATATTGCTAGCAACAAGGACTATCATACTTCGTAACTGGAAAAGCACTACTGCCATTAATATATCCGAAGTTATAGATTTGGTCAATAAAAATCACTCTTTTGAAAGGTTAATTGCCATAAACTCGCTCCGATGCAAAAAATTTGATAGCGAATGGAAACTCTGGACTGATAAGTTTAAACATATGTGAGACAACACCTTTGACGCCAATGTTACTGTTAATGTTACTGTTAATGTCAATGTTAATGATAATAGTATAACCCTTTGTATGGTATACGCATGACACGTCACTACTGCCATCATATGGAATGTATTCACTGTAACTACAGTCTTTATAAGCGGCACTGCCGCTCACTGTACAACTCCCCCCTTTTTTTTTATTTCTCCCCCTCCCCCCCCCCATTTATGTTTCCCTCTTGATTCCCCCTCTTCATGTATTGTAAGTTTTGAAATTCAATAAAAAATATTGATTAAAAAAATAAAATAATGCAAAGATGAAAAGAGAAATTGTATAAAATACCATTTTCTAATCTTTCTACTTTTTTCCATCCCAGTGCTACTGATCTCTACCACCCACTTTGGTCACAGTGGGGGGGATTTACTAAAACTGGTGCACATAGAATCTGGTGCAACTGTGCAGGGTAACCAATCAGCTTCCAGGTTTTATTGTCAAAGCTTAATTGAACAAGCTGACTTCAGAAGCTGATTGGTTACCATGCATAGTTGCACTAGATTCTGTATGCACCTGTTTTAATAAATCTCCCCCAGTGTGTCTATATGCATTTGCTCCAAAGTCATTGTTGTGGACTGGCTTCCCGATAGTAACAATGGACATGTTGCAATGTGTGGATTTGAATGCTTGTATTCTCCACCAGGGTTCTAATGTGACATGGTAGCAATGCAAGGGCCCATTTGAAAGACAGGTCTTGATCTACAACAGGATGAGCCTGAGCATAGACCTTCATGGCAGGATCAACAGGTATTATTTTACTGACAGCTGCATATCTAAAAAGATTGTAAATTACTTTTTAAAGCTTACATGTGATTTTAAATGTGAGGTTTAAAATAGGAAGTGATTAATTAAATCTAGACCAGAAGTAAGATTCACTGCTTCATTTGCTTGACTTTTAGGCCCCTTTCACACTGGGGCGGTTTGCAGGCGCTATTGCGCTAAAAATAGCGCCTGCAAACCGACCCGAAACAGCTGTTGCTGTGTCTTCAGTGTGAAAGCCCGAGGGCTTTCACATTGAAGCGGTGCGCTTGCAGGACGCTGGAAAATGTCCTGCAAGCCGCATCTTTGGCTCGCTATAGGAGCGGTATATTTACCGCTCCTATAGCGCCCGTTCCCATTGGAAACAATGGGGCAGCGCTCCGAACCCGCCCGCAAAACGCCGCTGCAGCGGCATTTTGCGGGCGGTATTGACCCTTTTTCGGGCGCTCGCGGGGGGTAAAACCACCCTGCTAGCGGCCGAAATGCACTGCTAAAACGCCGGTAAAGCGGCGCTAAATATAGCGCCGCTTTACCGCCAGCGCCCCCACCGCTCCAGTGTGAAAGTAGCCTTAGTGTTTCCTCCTATATCACACACACTTATTTCAAACCATCTGAAGAACTACACGAAACAATACAAATTTTATATAATAGTGCACAAATTGAGCTTGTTAGCCCTTGTAGAATAAGTAGTGCCAGGTTCATACATTCTTCCAGTCAATCTTCTTCTACATTATCTTACTCAGTTTGGTGCTGTTATACACTGTTCTGATTATATTATGAATTAACTTAGTTCATAAAAACACTACTACGATCATTTTACAAAGGCGCTGCTCTAATAAATGAATGTACACAAAACTCAATTTAAATAAGTTCATTGCTTGCTACAAACATGGCTCTATTTAGTATACTGTCCAAATCAGTTAATTAATGATGCCCCATATAAAAAGTCAAAAAATTCACTGGCACAATGCGCCCCAGAGAATTATCTTACTGCCCCAATGAATTTATTTAGTGCCTCTTCAAATAACTGATGCATTTATCGCCCCAATTAATCCACTGTTGCAATTGATTAATTAACACCTTGTCCCAATCAATTGATTCACAAGTCAATTAGTTAATCAGTGGTGCCAATTATATAATTAATCCACTGCCTTTATTCACTGCACTAATTAACCCACTGCATAAAGACCTGGGGAACTTGCCAGAAGGGCCAGGGCTTGTGCCTAACAATGTCACTTATGGATCACAATATGTAGGTTACTGAATATGAAATGCCATAGCAACTTCCCAGTAAATTACTTTAATCAGTCAGGACCTAAAAAATATATAATTATATATGAGAAAAAGCAAGTTAATTATACTCAAAACAAGTCACTGACAATATATTTTGTAAATCATTTGTCTTTAAATACCAAAAAGTGCAATATGGTCTTCTGAAAACAGAAATTATGCTTGAAGGGACTTATAACCATTTGAGTATTTTATAAGAATCAAAAAACTATTTCACAGAAATCCTGTTGAAATCATCGCCCTAAAACAAAAATAGTCTTTATGTAGGAAAAGTATGCTAACAACAAATTGTAATCCTTGATTGTACATTGCAGGAATGGCACTTGGAAGATGATTTATTATTGACAGCAAAAAAATAATTTATTATCATTCTTTCCATGCATAAGTCCCAATATGTTTAATTCACAAATCCAAAAGTAGTGGACATAGCCATGCAAGTCATTTGCTTATGCTGATTGTCAACTGAACATCCAGAATCAATGGTTTATAGCTTCGATACAGACTAACACATAAAGTCAATGATCTGATTGGAATAAAGGCTTATTAGGTTTGTTGCCTCTAATCAGGTTAGCATAGAATGATTTCTATGTAGCAGGGCTTGGGTAGCAATAATTGAAGGTAGGGTCAAAATGAAGTAAAAGCATACGAAACTACTCAAATATACAAATGTGTCTTCTTAAATCAACTACATTACTCTTAGTTTGATAAATCACTATGTATCAAATGCTGTTTAGTTTTTCATATAAAATCCTTGATTCCATTTTATATTCCTACTTGGTTACATTAAAGTGCTGCTGGTTTCTTGCAGACCTGTTTGCAGCCACTTCGTGTCTACATGAATTTCAATGACAGTTACATGGCATTTCTGAAGGCGGGTTTCCTGATGATGACAATAATGGATCATGGATGTATGTTATATGTAGAAAAGGCCACTTGTGGTCTTGATTGGAAGCCTGTGTAACAGGCAGAGTTGGCCACTGGAAGGCACAGGAATGATTTGCATGGCTCCACACATTATCCTTACATTCGGAATAAGCCCCTTCTAACTCCTTTTTTTCTTGAAATTTTTTTTTTATTGAGTCATGAATAGATGGTCCAAAATCAGAAAGAATGGCAATTTTTACACACATGAGAAGTTCTTGACATCTTTCATCATGTATCACACAATGCAATAGAAACAGGCTCGGACTGGCCATAGGGCACACGGGGCATATGCCCACTGGGCTGGGGCCACCGACTGCATGTCCCATGTCCGGAACAAGGGGAGGGCAGAGAGGGCATGTGCCTTGGGTGCAACTGGTGTAAGGTGTAATGTGGGGGGAGGCATCCAGCTGCTGCAAATGGAGCTAAAGACGCACAACGTTTCTGTGCAGTGCACTCCGCAGCCGCCCCCGAAGATATGTGAACCGGCTCTATAGAGAGATGGTCACATTCTCCTGCTAAGCAAATTAGCATCCAATTCGCATAGGTGTGAACCCAGCCTGTGTCCTTCACCGCTCTCACCAAAATGGACTCACCAGATCGATAAATTAGTAAAATTATGAACCAGCAAGAGGACCACAGTGTCTCCAAACAATTGTGTAAAAGGGTACTAAAGCTGATGTGAATAAATAAATAAATATATATGTGTGATCAATATTAAAAGATGACTAAATAATATAGCTGCAATTATTATAAATATACATAAATATACACATAAAAAATTTGTAAAAATGCAAAATAATAATGTGCTAATATTAACCTTCTAATATAACACAGTGTTACTACCCAAAAAGATGAATAATAATATTAATAAATAATAAATGGTGATAAAACATAAGCAGTGTGAATAATGAGTGCACAACCATATATGCTTAAATATAAAAGATCCTTCACCATAAACAATAAAAACTAACTGAAAACATGAGTGTATGAGTGAGTGGTTGACGTGCTGACGTCATCACTGTGTACCGCTGAGTTTGAACGGGCGATTGCAAGCCGGCCGGCCATTGTTTTTATATGTGATTTTTTTATCTGCTACTTGATGTAAGTGCATTTTTTTACACTTATTAAATTGGTCATACTGATTGACACTATGAAGAGCCTGGTCTTCATCTATTTGGGTCCCACTATTTCAGTGCTTCGTGTGTCCATAGGACCGAGTTATCCTGCCTGCCTTCTGGTTCATCACTGTGAGGTCGAGCTGTGACTGCATTACGGACTGGATACCCCATTATTTGCAAGCTTTTATTAGCTTGCCTTCTGGTAAGCATGTATTTTATGCGGTGGTGGATCACATCATAGGGTGCCATCTGAGTTTCATTTCACTTCGCTGAATAATCATCTTATTTACTCTCACTGACTTATTTCTCTTTTTTGGGACAATATATTTGGGACTATTCACTTCTTTCACATATATATTGTCACTTAATATCTTAATATCACTAATATCCATTGTATTATATCAATGTTATTTATTATGGGGTCTTCACGTATTTTCTCATTTACCGTAAGTATTTTCTGTGTTTTTATTATTAAGCGCAGCTTGTTTTTCCATTCCATATCTGGTAGATATCATTATTTGTAATTTGGTTTAAAAAAAATGGTCTGCTCAGTCTATAATGCCGGGGCCTATTTTTTGTCCCAGTCCAGGCCTGAAAAGAAACATTAATAAATGTAGATAAAAGACAATAAGAATAGCTTCATGTGGATCAATACTAAGCATTTTGCTGTCATTTCAGGGTGGGGAAGGGACCACTTTTTTATTGTGTATTCTGTCTGACAATTTCATAGTTAAATATTAACAAGTGAATTTGGTGAGGCTGAGGGACAGGTTATATACAACATTTTAGTGTGAGAAAAGCAACCTAGAATAGTATGGCAGAATCAGTCTAGAGGTAGAGGAGTGGGGAGGTTTATTAAGTGAGGCTGTAAAGCAATAAGGAAGCCAAGATAGCTGGAAAGGGATAAGGAGTAAAGAAAGAATAGCAAAAGAATAAGATAGGGGAGATGGAAGAAGAGAAAAGAAAAAAAGAGGGGCATGTGCTAGAGGGAGGAAGGATGATGGCCTTCTCTAGAAGGCTGGGAGGTTGACTCTGTTCAGAAATCAAAGGTGACTCTGTTTTTCCGTGAATGTGAGAGGCTTTATAAGTGCTGAGTGCATCAGGGGCGTACAAGGATAGTCCATAGTTGTCCGAAACTGTATTCAACTTGACCGTGTCTTGTTGTCTTGTGTGATAAGGCCTCCTCTATCTCTATAGTCCACTGTGTTTTAGAGAAGGATCTTTGGATCTGTTTGATCCCTCTACCATTTCCAAATGCTTGTACTGCAACTTTATTATCGAAAATCCTGCATTATCCAGCTGTTAAGGAAGAGTTAATTGGAAGTCGCCAGTAAAATAAGTGCATATGTTCTGACAACACGATCTCCAAAGTCTCTGGGTGAAAGCCCTCTATCAAATAGGAATGTAGACTTCTATTGCAATTACCTTCATATTAGCTGCTGTCCATTGCTTCTGACAGGTACGAATTAAGTCTCACAAGGTTGCCTACAAATTAATGACTTCCAAAATTGCTATTTAATTGTTAAGGATTGAGAGGTTGAATTACGAAATAGATGCAAAAATCTTCATACACCTGTGATTTGAGAGTAGTTTTCTTTTATTTTTTTATTTTTTTTCTTCTCTGTATTTTTTTGGCATGTGGGCAGTGATTGGGTGATGATAAGTGACACTTCCATCAGAGGATGGCCTTCCACGCAGCACGCACTCACAGCTGAGGCAAGGCTGAAATTAATAATCTGCGTGAGCAAACACACAGCTGCTGCTTCTAGAGAGGGATTCTATTAACGAGCAGTGAATTCTCATAATTAGCTGAGCTCTTTCTGCAGCTGCTCGTCTGACCCCCATGCTATAAAAATTATGGGTGGTATTCGGCCTCCAAATCAATCTTACCCAATTACACTATGAATGCTCCTGAATCGATAATCACTGCCAAAATCATTGTATTTTTGTTTATTAATTTCATTACTTCCTATCTAATGCATGCACACTATACATAAACACAATGCCAATAGAATGCATTGAACATCAAAATTGCTTGTTGGTCTGTTAGCTATCAAAATTTATGCAAAAAGCTGCAACAATGGAGAATGTGAAAAGTGCTTTTCTGCGGTAGTGTGGTAAAATAATTTCCTTTATATGTAGAGACAACTATTTCTCCAAGTGTGATTTTCCTTATTCTGAATCCACACCTAAAAATATATATTTGGTTGTCAGATCTATTCTCCTGTGTTTGCCGAGCGTTTTACAAATGTCTGGATATTACTACACTGGTACAGTGAGTAGCCCTGTTAGTTGCAGGGAGAATTAAGACATGAAGAGTTTTGCTATATAAAAGTGTATAATGGAAGGTGAAAAAGGTATTGACTGTAATAGATATCCATTATATTTTTTTCTGAATGTTAGTCTGTCACTGAGCACTACAGGAACCTCAGCCCGCGTCACACATGTAAATGGTAGCCAGCTGTATAATGCAGTCGGCTGCCACAGGGAAAACTGAAGCAAATATAGAATTGTCATACAGATCAATCAGATCTTTTTATATCTCTGCACAAAGCATTATGGAACAAGCAGTCAAAATGTGCATTTTGGGGCCCATAGATATTCATGATAAGTAGCATAGCACACATAATCCATTTTATTGTGTATTAACGCAGTATGCCATCTGACCAGCAAATCAAGATTTTTTTTCCTCTGGCAAGAACATGTAAAGCACATGAAATAAAACCCAGTAAAATGCAAATTAAGAAGCATTAAAATCAATACTGCTGTCCGCCAATGTAATGGGGCACTGAGATGTCCATTAATGTAATGGGGCATTACACTGTCTTCCAACATAGGGGGGTACTATACTGTCCCCCAACATAATGGGGCACTGTCTACCAACATAAGGGGGTACTATACTGTCCACCAATATAATGGGGCACTAATTGTCTACCAACATAAGCGGGCACTATACTGTCCACCAACATAATGTTGCGCTACACTGCCCACTAACATAAGGGGGTACTATACTGTCCACCAACATAATGGGGCACTACACTGTACACCAACTTAGGGGGTACTGTCTACCAACATAATGGGACACTACACTGTCCATCCAACATAAGGGGGTACTATACTGTCCACCAACATAATGTTGTGCTACACTGCCCTCTAACATAATGGGGCACTACACTGTACACCAACTTATGGGGTACTACACTGTCACCCATTTTGGAAAGATACTACACTGTCCACCGACATAAGGGGGATTTACACTGTCCCTCAACACAATGGGGCACTACATTGTCCACCCAAAATAAGGGGTGCTATACTGTCCACCAACATAATGGGGCACTACACTGTCCACCCAAGATAAGGGGTGCTATACTGTCCACCAACATAATGGGGCACTACACTATCCATCCAACATAAGGGGTGCTATACTGTCCACCAACATAATGGTGCACTACACTGTCCACCAGCGTAAGGGGGTACTGCACTAACACCAACTTTGGAAAGCACTACACTTTCCACCAATGTAAGTCTGAACTACACTGACCACCAACATAAAGAATCGCTTGCCTAACTATATACTTTCAATTTAAGGAGCACTTTACCACCAACAACCAGATTAAGGGGGAGCTACTTTGACCACAAACAGAAAGGGACACACTGTATACCCCAGACATACTCCTGACCACTGCTCTCGGCAAGCTGTGCCATTTGTTATATATTCCCAACTGTGCTTCAAATTGCATAATCCTGACCTAAGTGTTCATTGCTAGTGGCTAGTTGTTAAAAGGTAACTCCACGTTTGTTGAGACAAAAACAATGCCCTCTGTATGATCTATGTAGACTGCAAGGATTTTAACAAACTTTGTAAAAGTCCTACATGTTTTTGTTCTTAAGGAAAAGCTGTATGTTTCACAATGCCCTTGGAATACTGATTCCTGAATGGGATTTTCTGTATTCATTCAGCTGATGCAATTTCAGCAGTCCAATGAGGAAAGTTGCTCACCAAAAATATTGTTTGTATATGCAAAAATGTTTACTTGTATCTTAGTGCAAAAAATCAGTGAGCCAATCACAGGAGAAGGAAACAACTTTTCTGGGGAGGTTCTGTATACCAGCTATGTATAGAATGCCTCCAGGTTGCCATATTGCATTTAATTTTGCAAAAAAATTACAGCGGCTGCAGATTTTTTTAATAAAATTAAATCAGAATATGAATTGTGTAGCAACTGGATATGTTGTATACTGTATATATTTTAAATTGCATATTTTTTTCACAAAAGTGTTACCCTTTAAGTAGTGCTTAACTATTGCTCTGGCAAAGTATTAGCTTTGTGTATATTTTATGTTTAAAGAAGTAATAAAGAATGTAATAAAATAGTTACTTTTTTTAAAACAAAAAAAAACAAAATTTGTCTTGATGTTTAAGTGCCTGCATGTTAACATGCATTCTGTGAAGGCGCGCTTCATTACCGTTTCATTGAAAATGATTGTGAACGCAAAACACATGTCACGGTCATAGTGCAACACATAGGTGTGAAGAGACCCTTAAGGTTTAACAAGTTTCTGACACATTTGCTGTAGAACATTTGCCTAATTCATAAAGCATGTCCACCCACATTTGCTTCCTACAGCCAACTTTGAGAAAGAAGGCCTTGTAACCTCTAAAATCTCTATTTCTGATTTATTAATCACAAAATATGATATGGGTTAAATGAGAGTTCTACTGACCAGGAGGAAAGGCTTTGAATATAATAACATTTATTACAGGTAGTTAAAAGTCAAGCTAATACACAAATCCCTAGCACATCAAGGCAGAAAATGCTAGGTTGAAATAAAATATATATATATATGAAGGAATATAGATTATATTCCTTCAGACCGTGATGTAAAAGCATGTTTAGTTACAGGTAGCAGGGCATACCTTCCCCTGCTCCTGGAGAAATTACCTTGGGTCCATCTCGCTTGCTGATTCTCCCGGAAAAGAGCGAGATGCCTCCCCTCTCCCCAGAGTAACCAAAAACCAGCCTGATTTCTCATTGGCTGCCTTAGCGCGGCCCGCCCCCTTACAGGCGAAACTCCCAGTGATGCAAAATATACCTGAATGGTCTCACTTCGTTACCTATACCGGCATGGGGTCGTTTATAGTGAATAGGTGACACACAATGTTAATTGGCTCCCCATTGTCCTTCAAGTTTCGGCCCCGCAATGTCTGCAGTTGACCAGAGCTTGGGAGGAGAGCTTTTGCTCACCTTTCATAGCTGCAAGCAAAAGAGATATATTCATAATATTTCACAGATATTAATGGAAATTTCACATAACCGCATCAGGCAACAGCCTATTTGTCACCAAGTAGGAAGAGTTTTGAAAATTAACTTTAAAGGTGTCACACAAAATCTACAATTTACGTAAAAAAATATGAATTTATTGTTACAAAAAGTTACAAAAAGTAAAAAATACATGTGTTTGCATCAATGATAGTGCAGCATTAAAAAAATATGTCCTGCATAGATTTATATCAGCATAACCCCCAGATATAATATAGCCCCTTGCTATTCTAAGTTAGGATGTTCAAGAGAGACAAAATCTCTACGTTTTTCACAGGGAAATAGGAGGATCAAACATTTTGCAATTAAAAAAAAAAAATTTGTTAGCACAAAATAGAATTTGCAATCAAACCATATAATATTATACACAAGAGAAAACAAACAAATATCAAACCATATAAACAATAAATATTGTTTTGCTACCTGTGCACCAATAAACCCGCAGAGACAAGAGGTGCCAAACCTGGGATTCCCTGGGGTGTGGAGCGTGGGGGCAAACATAAAGCAATACTAGGGGGAGAACAGAAATAGCCAATAAGGTGTACAAATGTAATATGGTAATAAGAGACATAAGGCATGCCAATCTGACTATTAAGGCCATTAAATGAAATGATGCACTTGTCCAATAATGCAAGGGAAGTGTCAGTCCGGAAATTCATAGGTCCATAATCAGAGGAAACCCTATATGGGAAAAGGAGAAGAGAAAGAAATAATATTGACCTTTGCCAATGGGGACCCCTAATGTATAGCAACTATACATCAACATATAAACTCTCTGATGTAGATATTGCACATAGAATAATGGGGGTTACATCTGATAGGTGAAATTATATTATCAATGTGGCCAACTGAAAATAAAAAGAAAAACATATTTGACACCAAAATGATGGCCACCATAAACTGCAATACCTACAGCAACCCATTAAAGTAAGTTTCTCTGATCTGCATACATTTATGAGAATACAAATCAGGATTCATAAATCAAAGGATTCTGTGCAAACTGGTGAAATCCACATGTATACATCTAGGAGAATTAAAAAATTCTGGAATACTCACTCACTACTTCACCTTAACAACCTGACCCTCAGAATTACTCGATCTCTTGCAACAAGCCTCTAATTTCTTCTGTGCTCAGTCCTTTGCCCAATATGCACAATTCCCCAAAGGAATTATACAGAAATTAAAATGAAATACACAAAAAGAAAGTGACTAATGATCTCCATCGTATTCTTTTCTTTGGATCAACTATAATGTATAAGCATTGCTTTTGTAATACAGAACTGGATTGCCGTCTGCTGTTTTCACGTGTTTCATACAAACGCGCTTATTTTTATCTAAGTAATGCTTGTAAACCATTTTGAATAAATAGGTTTTAAAAAAAAGTTCACATTTTCAAAATGATTGGTTTATCACTCTATGCATATAGGCATACATATGTGTACATATACTATTATACACAAGGTTTTCATGTACAAAAAAAAGAAGGCAAACTCAACGCATCAAAGTGAACTTTGGAAGACTGCATAGAAGTTCTTATAGCATCGCCTAGTGATTGCATCTACTATAAACTGTCTATACTCCTAAATTGTACAATTCTGCAGAAATACCAAAATAGATTGGTGTGCTAGTTTTGACAAAACAATAAAATCCTTCACTTCAGATTTTTTTTTTTTTTTTCCTACATTCTTCAAACTGCATAACTAAAACAGTAAATGAAATCCCTCTAAACACAGACAATGGTCAGCCTAAACCAGAATTGGTTTTGCACTGATTGGTTTATCACTCTATGCATATAGGCATACATATGTGTACATATACTATTATACACAAGGTTTTCATGTACAAAAAAAAAGAAGGCAAACTCAACGCATCAAAGTGAACTTTGGAAGACTGCATAGAAGTTCTTATAGCATCGCCTAGTGATTGCATCTACTATAAACTGTCTATACTCCTAAATTGTACAATTCTGCAGAAATACCAAAATAGATTGGTGTGCTAGTTTTGACAAAACAATAAAATCCTTCACTTCAGATTTTTTTTTTTTCCTACATTCTTCAAACTGCATAACTAAAACAGTAAATGAAATCCCTCTAAACACAGACAATGGTCAGCCTAAACCAGAATTGGTTTTGCACTGTAGGACATTTTCTTCTACATTGCTCATTTAGGGAGAGGTTAAACCTGCTGCCGCTAAAATATCAATACGAAAACAGCGCATCTGAAAGAGAATCAACATCAAAGTCTTCTGAGGTTACAGTTCAGCTCATAAAAGGTAAAATAAAGTGACTTGTAACTATGAATCTTTTTTTTTTTTTCGGTGCGAGAAATTGCTGCAGAATTGTAGTGTAGGCTGGCTGTGCAGTGATGTGAGGAAATAGAAAGTCATATTTAACAAGTCTTTCGGCAGATGATGCCTTTCCTCACATCTAAAGCTTTCTCTTCAAAACAGGGAGCAGATACATGCTGTCATGTGTTTGTGCCTTTTAGAATATGTTTCTGTAACGGCGCGCTGATCCTTTGGTTATGTTTTTTACCCATTTGCATCAGCTGCAGTTAATTTATGATATCCTCTCCATGGGTGGTAATGGAAACACATCTTAAAAAAATGCATAAATAGGCCTTGCAGGGCCTGGTGACACCTTTTGGCTACTGTTTCAAGTTATTCTTACTGACTATATACATTTTTTTAATTTTGCAGCCATTTCCTCTTACTAAATTCATTTTCTTAATAAATATTAAATTCAACCCTATGTGCCTTTGTTATAATAAAAATATTGTAATTATTACTGGATTACTCTGGAGGGAATTTAAATGGAATTAAAATGCTACTTTATTCACAGGTGAGCATGTAAAAGTCAATGGAGATTATCAGAAGTGAGTATGATAACACACCTCAATGTAATGAATTAGTGTGAAGGGGACCTAAATTTTTTTTAAATAAAACTAGTATAGTGGGATGCTTTTTTTCCAAGTGTATAGCTGACTTCTTGTTCATTAAAGCTATAGCATAAAACTGGGGTTGATTTACTAAAACTGGAGAGAGCAAAATCTGGTGCAGCTGTGCACGGTAACCAATCAACTTCAAACTTCAGCTTGTTCAGGTAAGCTTTGACAATACAGGGGGTCCCCGGGTTACAAACAAGATAGGGACTGTAGGTTTGTTCTTAAGTTGAATCTGTTTGTAAGTCGGAACAGGTACATTTTTTAAGTGTAGCTCCAGCCAAAAAATCAATTTTTACGTTTTTTAGATAACATAGGGAAGGGTTATCACCCCTGTAACATTTGTTTTGCTGTCTGTGCCCCTGTTCAGAAGATTTCACCTCAGTTTCCGTCCCAATGACAATTGGATTTTGAAAATTTTGGGTTGTTAGGGAAACATGGACTGGTGATAAAGCATCAGTGGAGACACCTTTTTCCCATATTAACTCTTACAGGAGTGAATTTCCCTTCCTAGGGGTGGATTTCCTCTCACTTCCTGTTGTCTCCCTCCGTTTGTAAGTAGGAGTCATTTGTAAGTCAGATGTTTGTAAGTAGGGGACCCCCTGTACAACCTAGGAGCTGATTGGTTTCTATGCAGAGCTGCACCAGATTTCACACTCTCCGGTGTTAAAAAATCAATCCCACTGTCACTGGATATGGAGAGGTAATAACTTGTTATGAATGATTTTGGTACAAATGTATAACAATCTGACCACACATGGGGGTCATTTACTAAAGGCAAACCCACTTTGCACTACAAGTGCACTTGAAAGTGCAGTCGCTGTAGTTCTGAGGGGGACGTGCAAGGAAAATAAAAAACAGCATCTTTGCTTGCACATGATTGAATGACAAAATCAGCAGAGCTTCCCCTCATTGCAGATCTTCCCCTGAGATCTACAGCGACTGCCCTTCCAAGTGCACTTTCAGTGCAAAGTGGATTTGCCTTTAGTAAATAACCCACATGGTAGTATTGTTTGTTACCTCTGAAGAAGACTGGAGTTGTAATTTTTAATATATTCAATTTAACATTTTTCAAAAAAACTTTCTGACAATTTAAAAAAATAAAAAAATAAAAATGTACTTCTTCTGCTGCCTGCACCAATAATCACTGCTTTATTAAAATAAAATAAAAACAAGCCACATGCAGTTTGTTCAGAAACTGACAGCTCCAGGAGTGCTGATCTCCTGGTTCCCAGTTGTGCTCTCTGGTTCTTCCCACATCCCTACATCACTACAGGACACAATGGTGATATAAAAGCTATTGGAAATACTAGTTTTATAGTGCTGCCAAACGGAATTAAAAATCTCCACACCCCTTGTATCCAGTATTACAGAACAAATGCCTAGTGGGCCTATTGGGGCTTTTCAGGGGCTTTAATTTACACAAGAGATAAGATATATCAATATTTGTTTATACACTTAAATATGCATAAATTAGTATGTTTTTAAAATAAAATCATAAAAAAAAAAAATATAGAGAGCAAGGAGAGGAGAATTACCAATATATTTTAGCTCTGGCAATGTCTCATCATCCCTCTTGAGAGACATAGCCAGAGCTCAAACCTAGTAGAAGGACATGTAAAAATTGGGTTAAAGATTTCTTTAAATACACCATTCTCGACGTCAACTCAGGTATCCCAGACGGTTCTTTCTCCTCTCCTGTTCCCTGCGTGTGAATATATGGGGGTTGGCAGGCAATTATATGAACGAATGACCAACATATCGTCAATTCTCCTCTCCTTGCTCTCTTGACAAATCTTGATATGTGAAACGCATTGAGAAAGGAGACTGCTGTGAATATTTAAATGAAGTGATGCCCCTGGACTAATTGATACATGTTCTGTACACAGTAAGGGGTTACTGGGTTAATGGGGTAGTCTTCATAAGGATGAGAAGTATTTATTCTATTTTCCGTTTTTTATGTATTACTTTTTTTTAAAGATGTACAGATTTGTGCATATTTTAAAATGTAAAATATATATATATTGTTGTCTCTTGAAGACTTGAGTAAATGTAAGTACCTAAAAAGCCCCAATAGGCCTACTTGGCAGGAGTGGAGGTGACTATTTAGTTTGCATCTTTTTTGCAGATGCATTTTTTTTTTGGAAGATTAATTTTAGCAAAAGAGTCATTTTTATCTCAGATTTTAACAGAGGCATACATTCTGAATTTATGGTGGGCAATTTCTTAGGTGTTAAATATATAGCTCCTGTATGACAGTACAATACTTTAGAACATCTCACTATTCTTAAAATTCCTAGAAATAAATATAATACACTGTGTGTTTGTATTCTGCAAGAAATGGCAAACCTTTTGGCTTTCCTGAACATTTAACAAATATTCCAGCTCAAAGGAAACATTCTGGATACCTGGAATCCCCCCTGTGTTTGCGTATTGAACACTTCCGACAAGAGAAGTCTGTGACACACCATGTGAAAGAGATGAAAGTTCTTTTCAAATAAAGAGAATTTAGCAGTAAAGTATAATATAGACAGTGGATGTAGAAGGATATCTAACACATGTGAGAAGCAAAATGATACATCAAAGAATCAAAAGATGCTGTGGGCAATTTTCATTTAGCTACAGTGGAGCACACAAAAAAAAAAATGTTTTGCTAAGTACTGGTGAGTACTAACTCTTATGGGTCAATGCACCCTCTCTGCCTTGGCATCTGAAAAGAGTTTGATTATAAAAAATAGGGCTTAATATGAGATTTTTTCTCTTTAGGGAACAATGTTTGAATGTCTATTCTAGGTCCATTCTTCATTCTTGTTATCAGGTGTCACTGTCAACTTTTCCACTGCAGCGAATTAATGTAATTATTATATTAAAGACATTTGAGAATAGCTTAATGAACGGCTGCCAGTCTGACAGGGGGACCATCCCTTTCCTAGTCACAACTGTATACTTTTCTGTCACTCGTTGGACTTGTGAAATATAATTACAGGTATAAAATACATCATTAGCAATTTTCATGGTCCCGAGGTCAATAAAAAATGAGCCACTGGCAAGAAAAAAGTCCTCTGGACGCCTGGGGTTCCCTTATCTTTAATAATCTAATACTGTATAAGCCTAAAGCAATAGATTACATTGAAAAATATGTTTTAATTTAAAAATAGTTTAAAAGGGAGCAGACATATTGCATACAGATATGTAGAAAAATAAAAAAATAAATGCAAATCATAGATAATCCTGCCTTAATCATCATCATCAACTATCATAACATATTTTCTATGTTTTTTATAGCTGTTTTAGTGCTAGGATAGAATATCCATGTTTTAAAGGATAGCTTTAATGTACAGCTCAGCCCTCCTGTATTTTCCCATTGCTCGTCAGAAAATAATATATTAAAAGCCTGACCTCTGATCAGAAATACCTGGGCAGTGTTTCACCATTCCTAAAAGCCAGCATCTCTACAGTATAGCCAATGTGCTGGTTCCCAACCATACAGGTATATGGCTAGCCCATTGATCTTAGCCCATAATCAACTAGGGTGGCAAATATAAGGGTTGACAAAGAGTACTCAGCTTTAGCAATACTGCTTATTATTCCATACAAGACAACTCAATGAGTGACTAGCACTTTGGGTCCTGGGCTTGACTTCTGCCTAGAACACTGTCTACATGGGTACATTGTCTTCTCTTGATTGCTCATACAGATACTGCTGACCAGTAACTCTCCTAATCTAGCAATTGGCTTCACCTACATAGATTCATGCAGGAGAGTCCAAACAATTGGTTTTCTTTTATCTGAAGGCCTGGATGAAGGGGGAGTTTTTGTTTGATCCCCAAAACATGTTGGCTGTTTTTTGGAGTAAACCAATAAATCATTTTGGACTCTTTTAGCCTTTGGTCTGATGCTTCTTCCATTTATGCATATTTTTTCCTGATAGCTTTCTGGGTGTCGACAGGGGGATAGCTCTGTCTATTGTGAGCAGCCAACCCTGAGCTAGCGAGCTCTCCAAATGTTTTTGTCTTCTTAATACTTTGTATGAACTCACATCAAAGTCCAATCGCCTCTTGGGTTTTTTTTTTTTCTCTACAATGAAGTCTAAATGGGCAGCAATGCAAGCTATTTCAGTAGACATGGATTGGACATGAATACAGATGTTCTTCCACCTGGAATTTGTGTCGTATACAGAGATTTTGCAAGTAATTTCTGAGACCTAATGCAGAACCTGTAAATCATTTTCACTGCTTATTGCATTAAATTGTTAAAATAGCAATGATGAGGATATTGTCTGACAACAGAGGGAAGTAAAACTTCTAATATCACAGATAATTGTCACAGATCAACAATATGACCAAATGTTGCATGTCCTCTCTCTATTACATTTGAGACATTAAGAAAATGTGAAGTGTTGCACCTAATGGTGAGAAGCACCGGAGCAGGCATTTTGCTGGCAAACTTCTATAAGCCCATTGCCCTTTGATTTTCCTCTGGCCCTCTCTATCAGTACACTTGAGGAAATTAGCATATTCTTGCAGCATGGCTCACATCTCAAATTCAGACTTGTGTTGGCCAAGATCAAATGTTTGACACACACTTTTTTTTTCAAAATATGCATCCTAAGCAGAGTAAACAAGGCTGTTACTGATGATGCAAATGTTGACCTTTTCTCAAAAGTCAGCTTCTAAGCCATCATCTCCATCTTTAACCATTGTCTCTTGCACTGATGGTTGCGGAGAGTATGTGACTGCTAAAGAAAGAGCTGTGGCATCTTTAAAGTGCAATTAGTGATTTATAATTGAATCTTTCCTGTGCTGAGCAAAATGCAGGAAGGCAGTGGCCACCAAGCGGAAGCAGGGGTAGCCAAGTCTCCAAGGACAGACTAGGGCAGAATTATTGGTCACTTAATTATGTGCCAGTGACTTATCAAGCTTGTCATGGTCAGGGATCAGGCTTGAAAACCAGTAGCTACAGCAGTAGAGAGGTTCACACCGACCAGCAGCACACAAGCAGGTCAGCCTGGCGGATAAAGCAGACTCACCCAAGGCACAGGGTCTAAGCACTAACTGGACTTTACCAGGGCTCCTGATGGAAATGGCTTTCATTGTGTGCTAGTGCCAGGCTGCGGTCCTCAAGATATTGCCACCAAGAGGTGAGCAAGCCAGGGTCCGGTGGCAGATGTAGGTAGGTAGGAATAAAGCAAAAGTGTAGTCAGTAAACAAACCAGAGGTCAGTAACAAGTGTTTACAGGTTTGGATTAAGCGAGAGCATACTCAAGGTTGGAATGAATTGGAAGCTTAGTCAAGGGACAAGCTTAGTTAAAAGTGACGATACAGCGGGCAGCAGGAATGAAAAGAGCAAGATATTGTCTGGAGAGGAGCACAATAAGCTGGCAAACAGGAAGTGCAGAGACATGGCCTAAATTAGGAAGTTCATAGGTGGAGTAAAGGGTTCAAGATTGACCAGAAGCAAGACACAAAGCAAGGTTGTTCAAAGATGCAAGCAGGAAACCATGAAAGTTAAGCTTTATGATGGAAATGCTAAGATCCATTATCACTAGAGACTACTACCATCCCACTGCCACCAGACCTACCTTTTCCATTTTATAGAGGGGCCTCAATGCAGTTTTTATCTGATTTTCTTAAATAAAATACACCATGAAAGCCTATATGTCAGGAAAATTCAGGAATATGATGCAAGATAAACCCAAGGTTACAGATCCAACAAATCATCTGTAGAAGAAATGTTAAGATGTTTGCTTATCTCTTATAGCAATAAATAATTTCTCAGTTTTTGTGACCAGATAGGCAAGAGATGAATTTTCATTAGTTAAAAGGCTACTACAGTTTTCACTTCATAATTATTCTCGCATGCTTTATTGAATATGCCTATTTGTCTTGAGAAATAATACTCATTTACTCATCATAATACAAGGAGATTCATTTTATTTATCATTATTGCAAACCAGGAAGAGGTCTGTCTACCCAAAAAATGCATATAAACTGTTAACTAATAACTATAAAAAGGTATTGTCTGAGTCTTCTCAGTTATACAAATATCTGGGACATTCTTTTTGATTGTTCTATCTTATTTCTATTGCAATAAAATCTTCAAAATGGATCACCAGCTGGAAAAAATCAATCCAATGTTTTCTAGGAATCTGGCCAAGTCATTGTAAAGCTGTATTAAATCTACGCTATGAGAAAGATGCTTGCACACATTGACTAAAATAACTCCTGTTTTGTAAGGATCAACACGCACAGCAGATCCGTAGTCTGCATTGCATGTTCTCTATTTTAAAAGCTATAATAAAGGCTCCTGTAAACAGCATTTCAAATTGCACGCTACAGTTTAAGTTGAAAATTGCTGCTTATTGCTGTGAAGTAGCTGTTGCTCTCATCCCCTTTGTTTCTCTCCTTTTTTATACATCATATATACAGTAAGTCATTAGATCATAACAATGAATCACACAGTTCCCATGCTTGTTGCTGTAGGTGTCATGCTGTATACTGCAGACAAGCACATTCACTGTATTTTTACCATACACTGTAAATTGTCAGATATACTGGTGTGTGTGTATTTTCTCCAGCTGTTCTGATGCTATTTTTTTACACCGAACAGTGTGCCTAATTTTCATCAATTTTCTTCTTACATTGATGCTCTTGGCAGAAGAAAAAAAAAATATATATATATTTCTACCCTGCCTAGCAAGCATGTTTCCTACTTGAAGCTGAACTCCAGGATAAGTAAATATTGTCTAAATACAATCATGCATTATGATGTTCTTTGTATATTTCTTCCAGATCTGTACAGTAATTCAGTGTAAAACTGTTATAGCACTCCTGTCAGGTGACACTGGCTTACCTTGGGCCAGGTACCCTAGTGGTCCTGGCTTACCTGCTGCACATTGACATCAGGTTGTGGCCTTCAGGATCACCCCACAAAGGAGTTGGTTGAAAAGAGAGACTACTATGAGACTGTTCACAGAGCTGCAAATGGGATAGTAGGTCCAGGCAGGGGTTGAGGTAGGAGGTAGGCAACAGGTAGTCAAAAGAGTAGTCATATCTGAGCAGAGGTCTACGCATGCAGCTAGCAAGAGAGTAGTCTACTCTGGGCAAAGGTCCAAACAGGCAGCAAAAAGTGTGTAGTCAGGTCAAGGCAGGTCGGCAACAAACAGGCAACCGGCAGATAATTTAGCACTCAGCAAGCTGGCATTCGGACACTGCACCAGCCACTTCAAAGGCTGGAGCCTAAATGCCCTTTCTGGTCACAGGACATGCCCAGTGTCATGCTCAGTGTCATCATTACTAGAAAATCTGGAAGTCCTGGCAATGATTCTGTGAGTGCCATTGAATGTCCTGGTAGTGATTTTGCAAGTACCTTTTGGATGCCCTGGCAGGGATTCTGGAAGTCCTAGCATGGATTCTGAAAGTAGGAGCTCTAAAAGTCCTGGCAAGGATTCTGAGAATATCATAACAGAAACTTTGCCCTCTGTTATGGAATTTCCTGTAATAAAGATCAGTCACTGCTACTGCTTCACTTTTTGCAAGATGACCAGTCTGCTAGTCACCCTCTTCTGTACTTTTCTGCAGGCAGCCGGAATTAGGTGGGCTTCTTGGGTTCCTTCCACTGCTTTGTTCACTGCACATGCTATGTGCCACACAGTGATGAGGTCACTGCTACTTTTATAAGGTATTAATTGGGTTTGCATAGGTATGATGCACTCAAGCTGGATTTTAGTTATTGAGGAGTACATTTTATGAACATTTATTTTGCCCTGAGTTCAGCTTTATAAAAAAAAAGCCCCTAAAAGACTAATGATTGGAACCTGTGATTCAAGCCCTCTTATTGCCACCCCGTGTGTGGTGATGTCACAACTGCACAGCTTGAAGACGTCAGGTTCCTGTGAGGGCCCCTACAATGGACTATTCCAACAGTCAGCCTACATCAGGCAGTCAAAAAGGATTTTATGCAGCGCTTAAAACAAAATATGCATGAAAGAAAAATAACATTTGTGAAAAGTGTCCACCATGTGAAATGGTTCCAAATTAATAGAAAAAAAATATATAAAAGTCTATAAACACTGTCCGTGAATAAATGTAGACATGTAAACATCAATGCAGGTCAGTTTGTGAAAATATCAAGTAGAGAAATCTTGTGAGGAATTTTTGTGAAGACACTGCCACCGATTGGTTAAAGACTTACCAGATAGGTTGGACTTGAAGGGGCATATACCTCTCAAATCAGAAAAGCTTGGGTGTCAAAGGCACCATGGTAGATGTAAAATCACCAGAACTCCTGATGGTAACGGTATTGCTGACTCAGAACATCATGGGACACCAATAAAGGCTCAAATAGACATCAAGGGAATGTTCGAGGAGGTGAAATTAGCTCACACAGTAAGACCAAAAGAATGAAAAAAAGGTCCAAATAGTGTGATACCGTTTCAAATTGGTTTAATATAAAAGAGTAAAAATTGAACACTCGCACGTCAATCAAAGTTAATTTGCATAAGATGGCACAATGGTAGTAGCAGCACTTCACTTCATGAATAGACTTCATCTGGGGTATAAGTGACTGTCAATACCAGTGCGCGTATATAGGGAATGTGGCTCCAAATTGAATTAACGCCGACCGGAAGTTCTGGATGGACGAACGTCACTTCCGGTCCGGGAGGACACTCAATGAAGGCCCAGCGTTAAAGATAAACACAGCCCAAATGAAAAGCACATAAAAGGATCTGGTAAAACTTTAAACAGAGCCATTATTAAACCCAAGCGTTGGCACAATGAGGGACTAAAGCCGTGTTGCTAAACAAGTGAGTCCCGCCGGCATCTGCCTCTCAGATAGCCCGGACAATATAATGACCGGAAATGGGTGAATAGTAGACAATGGGACAAATTAACCCTGGCGGAATTGGCGGAACTCATTAATAATGTAAACAGCCTCAAAAATTACAGGAGCATGATATAAAAGGCCATGATGTCGCTATGCAGGCCAATTTGAAGATGAAGCCACATCCCATACAATAATATAGTGCACATCTCAATTGCATTAAAAGTAAATATAAATTCCACAGACAATGCCCAAATTAATTAAATAAAAATTACATAAATATTTGAAATAATTATAAAAGGAATAATATGATATAATAATTAAGCCAAAAATGGAAAAATAAGCATTAAACCATGTACCAAAAAAATGTGGACATGTTGTGTTAGTATAATAAAATCACTGAAACATAATAATCAGCTAGATTAATCAAACCCAGCAGATAAGTCTCATGTCTTATTAATAAAAGCATTAATGTCCCACTCCACATTAATACCAAATGGGGAGTGGAACTGTAGCTGGTAAATCCAGAAAGTCTCCAATATAGAGACCCCCCTAGTAGGAGCCCCCCCTCTCCAAGGATGAATGAATCTGTCAATAATGACAAATTTTGTTCCTCTGGGGACACAGTTATGGAATTCAAGATAATGGCGTGGGACTGTATGCTTAATACTCCCGCTTTTAATCTTAGTGATGTGTTCGCCAACCCTAATGGAAAAATCCGGTATAGTACGACCCACATACTGTTTACCGCATGGGCAGGTCAACAGATACACAACATTAGTAGTGGCGCATGTGCAAAATTGCTTAATGGGAAAAGTGCATTTAGTAACTGTAGATGAGAATTCTTTGACAACTTGCCCTTTATGACTGTTATAATGACAAACGGTGCATTTCTTGCAAGGATAGTAGCCAATTAGATTATGAAAGTAAGATGTTCGTACTGGTGGGTTATTGACATTGGGGGCAATCTTACTCCTTAGTGATGGGGCTCCCCTATATATAACCTTTGCTTTCTCTGGAATCAATGGTCCCAAAATATGGTCGCTCTTCAACACTGCCCAGTGGCGATCAACAATAGATTTGTCTGAAGAAAGATGTTAGTAATGACCATTTAAAGGAGTCGTCATGATCCTTAGGGGGTTTATCACCCAACAAAGATGCACAATCAATGTTTAAAGCACATTGGAGATCAGAATCTATTTCAGCCTGTCTGTAACCCTTACATCAGGCAGTCACATGGGCACTGCAAGAAGGACCCTCCCACGGTACAGACCAGAAGAAAGATGATGCAGGGCTCAACCACCAATTCTAGTAAGCTTTAACTTTCAATTGCTCTTTTCTTCCTATGCTGTGCCAGGTGGTAGCACTATGAGCATGGGCACATACACAGCAGTGCAGGCTTTGACCATAGCCAGTGTGTGCCAATTATATGCCATTTGGTTAGGGTTTACATCCGCTTTAAGTAGGTATTTCATGTTTGTTTGATGCATGTTAATCTGTAATGAGCAATTATGCTGCTTTTTACATTGTATTTTTGTTTTTTATTTTTTACTTTAAGGTAGACTCTTAACATACGAAATCCTTTGTGCACATTATCAGAATACAAGGCACAAAATCATCATTTTATATGGATTTTTTTTATGTTCTATGTACACTGCAAACTGGGATCACAGTGTATGCATTGACTAGGAGTGTATTTTATAGCAGATGAGTAAAGAGATAGCAATTGCTGGGTGCAAATATATTTGTGCCCTCATGTGAACCCACATTGCAAATGTACCAATTATCTTTCTTGTGATATTTTTCTTCTCTTTGGTATTTCCCTTTAGCAAATCAGGTCCATAGTTTTTCTCCCAGTCTTGTAAACCATATAAGATTCATTGCAAAGCTATTTATTTTGATGCTCATTATGAAACTGTTTACTGCATTAACACAATAAGAATGAAATCTTGATGTCTCCAGTTTATTTGCATTATTTTAAGTGTTCAGCAACAGATTTACATATTTCCAGGAATCTTAGGGAATTAAAACAGCGAAACACTCAAGACATTACTAACTATTGGCTTATTAGCTATTATTGCCTCAATTAGCAGTGCATAACTGATCTGTAATGTTGAGATGACCTACTAATGGATTTAAATGCTTTCAAATATTAATGCATTTTTATTTTCAAAGATGAATTCAAACCTACATTTCCTGGAACTGCTAAAGGCGGAGAGAGCCTGGCGATGCTTGTGCATTATGTGCAGAAACTCACAGTTAATTAAATGAATACTTAGGATTACACTATTCACTTTAGCTCCGCAAAATTAGTTCTCATTGATTTTTACATTTGAAGCCAGTGATTCAATTTACTTCAACAGAGCGTGTGTTCTGATGTCAATCAAATCAAATGCTTTCAGCTGAAATCACAGTTTGAAATAATTTATGGAATATACAACAGAAATGTAATAATACCATGTTTAAAAAAAAAGATTCCATACATTAGACGATATCAGCATTTCATTATATTTCTTCAATTGTTCATTATGGTATGTGGAGTTAAAAGGTAAATCTACCTTTGCGGCTTATTTGATATTGTGAAGCAGGACATTGAAATTATCAATTCTATAAATCACAGTGACTACCTACCTTATTTTCTTATGAATGTACAGCCTTTTAAGGTGGGCCAAATTTAAAATGCTCATATTTTTTTCTTTTGTCATAGTGTAACATTTTTTTTTTTTTTTTTTGCAGTCACCTAAAATTGACTATGAAAGTCTAGGTGACCTATTGTAACAAGCTTTAGCTTTCAGTGATAATACATGCTGTAGGTGCCCTGCTGATTCTATTCCTATGCAGCACCTTTTAGCATTTGTTTTGAACCTCTTCATGATCAGAGGCCATTGGAGCCAAGTGTACAAAGCTAAACTAAGTGTACAAAGCTAAACAAAGCTAAATATATATATTGTGGCTTGCAAGTGGTTTACCAAAGTTATGGTTGAAACTATTAGCCTCTTTCTCATGAAAGCAGTCTAAGTGACTAGTTAGCCGCTGGATCACTTTCAGAAGCAGCAGAATGGGTTGCCCCCTCCCGCCACTCGCTGGTGTTTCTCAGGCTTAGCGGTTTTGAAATGATCTAACAGTTTGCACGGCAGGTCATAGAGGGGAACAAAGACCAGATCATCTCTGATCACCTCTATGATCTAAGAGGACTGGAGCGACATCATGACACCACTTGCAGTCTAGGAAGTAGACAATTTTTTTTTTAAAGCAAAAGATCAGATTGTTTTTTGTTTTTTTTTGCTTTCAAAGGTAGAGGAGAGATTTTGGATCTTATAGACCCCAGATCTCTCCATAAAGAGCACCTGTCATCCCTTATTTCTATTACAAGGGATGTTTACAATCCTTGTACGTAATAGGAATAAAAGTGATAAAAAAAAATTAAAGAGACAGTGTAAAAATATAAAAATTTAATAAATAGGAAAAACATTTTTAAGCGCCCCTATCCCTCCATGCTCGTGTGCAGAAGCGAGAGTATACATAAGTTGCACACACATATGTAAATGGTGCTTACACCACACATGTGAGGTATCGGTATCACCGCGAACATTAGAGTGAAAGCAATAATTCTAGCACCAGACCTCCTCTGTAACACTAAACAGGTAACCTGTAAACATTTTAAAATGTTGCCTATGGGGATTTTTAAGTATCATAGTTTGTCGCCATTCAAAGAGCGTGGATTTTTGAAGCGTGACATGTTAGGTATCTATTTACTCGGCTTAACAACATCTTTTGTAGCTTACCAAAAACTGAGTTATATATTAAAATTCATTAACCACTTAAGGACGCCCACCACATATATACTGCGGTAAGGCGGTTCTATTGCGCAAAACAACATACCTGTACATTGTTTCATGCAATAGATAGTGTGGGTGTGTGCCCGCTGCACTGAGGAGGAGCTGATGCATGTGTCTGGCAGACCCGATGTCTGCCGGCCACCCATGACCGCTTCACAGAGAGGCAGAATGGAGATCTGCCTATGTAAACAAAGCAGATCCCCATTCTGACAGGGTAGAACATGAAGATCATCTTTTCCTAGTAATCAGGAACAATGATCTCTGTGTTCTTCCTGTCAGTACTTCCCCCACACAGTTAGAAACACGCTGAGGGAACACATTTAATCCTTTGATCGCCCTTGATGTAAACCCCTTCCCAGGCAGTGTCATTTATACAGTGATCCCTGCATTTTTTTTAGCACGGATCACTGTATTGGTGTCACTGGTTCCCAAAAAGTGTCACTTAGGGTCAGATTTGTCCGCCACAATGTCGCAGTCCCGATAAAAATCGCTGAAATTAGTTTTTTTTGAATTTTTTTTTTTTAGATATGTATTATAGCAGAAAGTAAAAAAAATATATATATATTTTTTTTAAATTGTCTTCTTTTGTTTATAGGGCAAAAAATAAAAAACGCAGAGGTGATCAAATACCACCAAAAGAAAGCTCTATTTGTGGGGAAAAAATTACGTGAATTTTACTTGGGTATAGCGTTGCATGCCCGTGCATTTGTCAGTTTAATAACGCAGTGCCTCATCGCAAAAAATGGCCTGGTCATTAAGGGGGTAAATCCTTCTGGGGCGAGGTGGTTAAAGTGTATTTTTTCCAAAAAAAAAAAAACTGCAGTGCAAATACTGTGTGACAAAAAATATTGCAATAATTGCCTGGTCACCATCAGGAAAAGACTGGGCATAAATGGCCTGCATGGCAGAGTTCCAAGGAGAAAACCACTGCTGAGCAAAAAGAACATCAAAGCTCGTCTCAATTTCTCCACAACCCTTGTTAAAACATAAAAAAAATTCTGTGGACCGATGAGACAAAAGTGGAACTCTGTGCAAGGTGTGTGTCCAAGTATATCTGGCGTAGAGCCATTATCCACAAATGGCGAAGACATGGAACAGTTGTGAACCTTCCCAGGAGTGGCCGGCCGCCCAAATTACCCCAAGAGCGCAGCGACGACTCCAAGAGGTCAGGAACAAGGAATTCTGCTGTCTACCAAGAGATCCTTCATGCCTCCACCATCTGTTGGAGTACTCAAGCTGAAACGAACTTGGGTTCTGCAGCAGGACAATGATCCTAAACACACCAGCACTTCCACCACCGAATGGCTGATGATAAACAATATGAAGACTTTGGCGTGGCCTAGCCAAAGTAAAATATGGTGGTGGTAGTGTGTGGTATGGGGCTGTTTTGCTGCTTCATGGAAGACCCTCTAAGGTAACTGAATTAGGACAATTCTGCAAAGGTGAGTGGGCCAAAATTCACGCTGTAAAAGCCTCATTGCACGTTACCGCAAACGCTTGGTTGCAGTTGTTGCTGCCAAGGGTGGCCCAACCAGTTATTAGATGTTGTGGTATCACTTTTTCACACAGGCCATGATGGTTTGGAAATTTTTTGTTTTTAATAATAAACACCTTCATTTACAAATTGCATTTTGCTGCTTACTTGTGTTGTCCTTGACTTTTTTAAATTGGTTTGATGTTCTGTACATTTTAAAGTTTTTTTTTTTTTTCAAACATGCAAAGGAACAGGAAATGAGGAAGGGGGCAAACACTTTTTCACACCACTGTATATATATATATATATATATATATATATATATATATATATATATATATATATATATATATATATGTTTGGGGTGTTCTAAGTCATTTTCTAGAAGAAAATACTGAAAAATACTTTCATTTGGTACATTGTTTTAATAAATATTCCGCAAATTTTTTTTTTATTTCAAGATTTTATACGATTGTATTTTTGGCTACTTTACATGTACTGTACATTTTAAAGTTTTTTTTTTTTTTTTAAACAAGCTGAGAGGCATTAGGGTTGATTTCCTAAAGGCAAATAGAATCTTCACTTGACAAGTGAAGTTTCACTCTGCAGGGGAATTATTCCAATAGCTTAGTGAATAAGGTTGTTGACTGTTGACTTCCATCATCCAATTATGTGCACGAAAAAAAAAAAAAAAATTTTTAAATTTTCCTTGCATGTAATTGGGTCCTCTTTGTAAAGTGAAGCTTCACCACATACGCTCTGGGGAATATTTACTTTGGGGAGTGCAACTTCACTTGCAAAGTGAACAGTGTATTTGCCTTTAATAAATCAAACCCAGAGTGACAGCCGCAGCCAGCAGGTTTGTAAACGAATCGCAAGCTCTGGTTTCTGGTCACTAGCCTGGCAGCTCTTAGTGCTAGCAAAGTTTTCTGAATTTGAAAAAAAAAATGGAATGTAGATTTTTAGCTTCCTCAACAGAAGAAACCATGCCTGAGAATGATCTACAGAATGCAGAATGCTAATGCACCTTTGAGAAATTTTAGACTCAAATTTGATATAAACAAAGATTATAGGTAGGGGTTTTACTACAAGGATTAAGATATCACTGAGTATCTAACAGTGTAATATTAGCCAGTAGCAGGGCAGTTTTAATCAGGGTTAATAGGCCTAAATAGTGTATACCTACCTAGCCTTTACCTGTTCTTACACTTTTTTTCTTTCAAATAATGGAAAAAAAAAAACACAAGAGAAAAGATCACCCCCCCCCCCCCCCACCTCCCTATAAACTTCTATCTCAATCCAGCGCTCTGCCCTTCTGAAGTAGTACCGTTCTCTATTCCTCTCCTCAGAGGGCACAAAGGTGGCAGCTGGAGCTATTGGTGTTGTCAATCAACTCCTGTGAGGAGCGAGCAGTGGGCAGGGCCGAGCCACGCTGTGTGTGTCTATGAATGCACACAGCCCAGCATGGGAGCACAGCTGCATGTCTGTATTCATAACAAGTGACTTGCTATGGAGCACACACAGAAGAGGAGAAGCCGAGAGCACCGGTGAGGTGACCCCAGAAGAGGAAGATCGAGGCTGCTCTGTGCAATACAATTGCACAGATCAGGTAAGTATGACATGCTTATTAATTTAGGAAAAAATAAAAAAATGCCTTTTTAACTTGAATTTATTATGAATGGACTGCCAGTGTACCACAATACATGAGGAAATGCAGATGTGTTATGTGTGCTGCAATGTGTTGATTTCAGAAGGCAGGCTCTGTGTAATCTGTGACACAACAAGGAAGTAAATGTGTGAGGATCTTCACAAAGTAACTTTACAATTTTCTAGCTATTTTGGTTGAATAGGCTAGAAATAATTGAAATACAACATGGAAATGATTTTATGATTTAATTGTTTTTACCACAGATACTCTTAAGACACATAGGGGGTAACCAGTGGTGGATTAATTGTACTGTGGGCCTCAGGCTCCACCAGTTTAAATGGATCATACATAAGAGGCAGAATACACAGACATTGGTGGTTCACTTCTGAAATGGGGTTGCAAAACATTTCTGCAGGGTTTGGAATACAGAGTGTGAATTTTAAATTGGATTTCATGCAATTGTGTACTTCCACATACAAGGAGAACACATGTGTACTGACCCTGATTTACTGAAGAAATGATGCACGTTCACTTTCAAAGAGCATTTTCAATTTGCAAAGTAAATTTGTACTAATTTTAGTGCATGGGGTGAAAAAAAAATGATAATTTCTCTTTGCAAAAAATACTCAATTATGTGCAGAGAAAAAAAAAAAAAACAGTATTTTTACTCGCACTCAATGGATGGTAAAAGTGGGCACAACTTTACCTCATTTACTAAGCTATATAGAAACTCACTTTGCATTATCTGCCCTCTAATTTCGATATATCATTATTGATGCCTGGGTAAACTTCCCATACGCTTTCATTATTTATTTTTTTTCCCCATATTTAAAACTTGCTTGAAAACAGACATTACCTCGGAGATCCCTTTCCTTTCACTTCTCTTCCTTTCTCCTCCTTTCTTTCTTTTCTAACCCCTCTGTTACTTTACATTTCTTTTTTTCTCTTATACCTCTTTCTCTTCATCAGGTTTATATAGCGTTGTATTTCTTGCTCTTATAAGGTTATGAAACATAGAAATTGTTTCCTGCTTGAAAAATGAGAACGATGTTCCCTTAATGCTTCCTGTATTAAGAATTTTTAGATAATTTTCAACTATAATTATTTGGAAACTCCATTTTCCCATCATAATTTATGTTTAGAAATGGATACTTTCTTAACATTATAGGAAATAATCTCTCTAAGTTATTACCCTTATGACTAAAGAGCAAGATTAATTTATCCTTAGTCATATAATATAATTATACTGTACCTTAATATTATATATTCCTGTATCGCTTTTGAACTTGTTTCCTGACTTATAAAATTTCAAAAAACAAATTTGACAAAGAAAAAAAACTCACTTTGCAAAAAGGTTCACTCAGCTAATTGAATGAGGTGAAGTTGGACCGACTTCAATCATCCAATCATGTGCAAGCAAATATCTTTTTTTTTTTATTACTTTTTTTAATTCACAAAGATAAGTGAAAACTCAATTTGAAAATAAACATGCTGTACTCCTTTAGAAAATTCATCACACTATTTATGATTATTCGATATTTTGAACTTTATCTTGAACTTTTTTTGAAGGCAATACATCAGCCAGATGCTACTGATAATCACCTTCTGAGAAATAGTCCAGAAGCCTTCCCATGGTTCCCCCATGTACATTAGCCCATACATACATTAGTTTACAAAAATTCTGTAATTTGGATATAAAGGTATTTTAATGCACATAAAAGCTCCAGTGTAGAGTAAGAGACCAAGCCATCATGAGTTGGAGACAATTGTAGTAAAAAAAATATCTTTTGGCGTTACTTAATGTCCGACAGCCCTTAATGTCTATAGGCAGCTTAATAGTTCCTACAGGGAGAAATATACCATTTGCTGGCTGTACCCGACATTTCCAGTTACACAATAGCAGTACTTAGTGGTTTCAAAATAATCACAGCAGGAACTAATAAGCGGAACTTGTCTAAAAGACATCACACCTACTCTGCACAGGAGTGAGCCAAGACACCGAATCCACTTTTTCTTTCCCATTTCAGTACCATATTGCATGGCAGGCACTTCACTATAGATGTGACAGTTTAAAAGCATCTTATGCTGTAATGAAAGCTTTCTCAGCTGAATTACATCCTCGCCAAGATGTTTTATTCGCTGGCTTTGTATATCTGCCTCTAAATACTGTGATGTTCAGACTATCACAACCTGGCCAAGGTGATATTTGCTTAATGGGACAATACTTGTAAAGAAATAGCAGTATCTAAAAGGATACTTTAACTAAGTACTGGAAATTGTTTCTCAATCATCAACATTTCACTAGGTTCTATTTAAATAGAATATAAACTACTGTTTTTGTAACGGAAGTCCAGACAAAATATTCAGTTCAAAAAACACGGGTGTTTTATATTTTAAAACTGTTTTAATTACCAAAAATGTTTTATTCATCAAAAAAATTTTAATCACCAAAAATGTTTTAATCTTAACAAAAATTGTTTCACTGGAAAGCCATCCTTTATGTTCCCCCAAGCCTATCCTTTGCGATCTCCCCTCAATTTGAAAAACCTGGCTGGGTTTTTCTCCCTAGAGTTGTCAAAACCAGTTACCGCATTTATGTATCTTGCTTACCTGCTATTATATAACCCCTTTTACACACCTGATCATCCTTAACCACTTCAGCCCGGACCATTTGGCTGGCAAAAGAGTACTTTTTGCAATTCGGCACTGCATCGCTTTAACTGACAATTGCTCAGTTGTGCCACGTTGCACCCAAACAAAATTGATGTTCTTTTTTCCCCACAAATAGAGCTTTTGGTGGTATTTGATCACCTCTGCGCTTTTTATTTTTTGCGCTACAAACAAAAAAATAGCGCCAATTTTGAAAAAAAAAACGCATTATTTTTTACTTTATGTTATGCTATAGTAAATATCCCCAAAAAATATCTAAAAAAATTTTTTTTCCTCAGTTTAGGCCGATACCTATTCTTCTACATATTTTTGGTAAAAAAAATTGCAATAAGCGTTTATTGATTGGTTTGCACAAAAGTTATAGCATCTACAAAATAGGGTATAGTTTTATGGCATTTTTATTAATATTTTTTTTTTTACTAGTAATGGCGGCAATCAGCGATTTTTATCTTGACTGCGACATTATGGCAGACAGATCGGACACTTTTGGTGCTGTTTTGGGACCATTCACATTTATACAGCGATCAGTGCGATTAACCTCCCTGGCGGTATGATTCTGGCTGGAATTTAGTGCTGAAAGCGGTACAATTATTTTGCATGGAAATTTGGCGTTTTTATATTGTAGGCCTGCAATTCTTATGAATAACTCACTTAAATCTGTCCGAACCAGAGTCTAGTAGACATCCGGGTATGATAAAGTTTGAAACACAAAATAATAAATTATAATATAATAAAAATATATATAAAAATGATTCAATAATGTAATCAAATCAAAAACACTGAAATTTGCTCAGTTGCAGAATAGTCGCTGTCATTAAATTTATTGTTTGATGATAAATTGTGATTTTATTTTTTTATCGGTGTTTTCTAGCTGGTCTAAAACCACTTTTGACATAAAGGGACACTTTTTGGTTGCTATGGACAATCTCCAGTTTCCAGGCAGAAAAAAAAATCTTTTTATTATATAAAATGACATGCATGGCACTGGGCAGACCACTAGGGACAAAGGGGGTGTGTATTTTTTGTATACAGTACTGTAATCTGTAAGATTACAGTATTGTATATGTGTTGTGTTTTTAAACTTTTTTGAATTTGGCGCCGATCTCCGCTCCCGTGCGTCGTAACGTCACAGGGAACGGAGATCGGCGGCACCCGGCACTGTGTGAATCGAGCGAGCGGACGGCTCGCTCACACAGCGGGGAGACATCGCAGGATCCAGGGGAAAAGGTAAGTAACTTCCCCCCTGCATCCCGCAACGCAAGCCCGAGTCTGGCTCGGGGTTACCGCTCCCAGCATAAAAAACTGACCCCGAGCCAGACTCGGGGTTACCGCCAAGGAGGTTAAAAATGCATTGATTACTGTGTAAATGTGACTGCAGTGAAGGGGTTAACCACGAGGGGGCACTGTAGGGGTTAAGTGTGTCCTAGGGAGTGATTCTAACTGTGGGGGGATGGGCTATGTGTAACACGACACTGATCACAGCTCTCTGTAATCGGGAGCGGTGATCAGTGTCGTGTTACACATAGCCCATCCCCCCCACAGATAGAATCACTCCCTAGGAGACACTTAACCCCTACAGTGCCCCCTAGTGGTTAACACTGCCAGTCACATTTACACAGTAATCAATGCATTTGGGAATTGCTTATTTACATCAGCATTTCCCCGTTCGTCCTCTCTGTGAGATGATCGCGGGTATCCCCGCAGACATTGAGTCCGTGGGACCAGCAGTCACACTCATGGAGTTTGCGGCGCGCCCGCAAGGTGCTTCTTAAAGGGCATCATACAAGTACGTTAATATGCCTGTACATGCCCTTCTGCTGACGTATATTGACGTAAGCCGGTCGGCAAGCAGTTTACCACTTCAGCTCCGGACCAATTGGCAGCCAAAGGACCAGGCCCCTTTTTGCGATTCGGCACTGCGTCGCTTTAACTGACAATTGCGCGGTCATGCTACGTGGCTCCCAAACAAAATTGGCGTCCTTTTTTTCCCACAAATAGAGCTTTCTTTTGGTGCTATTTGATCGCCCCTGCGTTTTTTTATTTTTTGCGCTATAAACAAAAATAGAGCGACAATTTTGAAAAAAATGCTATATTTTTTGCTTTTTGCTATAATAAATATCCCCAAAAAATATATAAAAAAAACATTTTTTTTTTCCTCAGTTTAGGCCGATACGTATTCTTCTACATATTTTTGGTAAAAAGAATCGCAATTAGCGATTATTGATGTTTGCGCAAAAGTTATAGCGTTTACAAAATAGGGGATAGTTTTATAGCATTTTTATTAATATTTTTTTTTTTTCACTTGTAATGGCGGCGATCAGCGATTTTTATTGTGACTGCGACATTATGGCGGACACATCGGACATTTTTGACACATTTTTGGGACCATTGTCATTTATACAGCAATGCATTGATTCCTGTATAAATGACAGTGGCAGTGAAAGAGTTAACCACTAGGGGGAGGGTTATGGGCTGTGACGTGTGTGTTTTTTTTTTAACATTAGGGGGCGGGGCTGACGTCTGACGTCATTGATCGGCTTTCCTGATGACAGGGAACAGCCGATCAATGACAGGCCGAGTAGGAAGCGCAGGGAGAGGTTTGTTTACACAGACCTCTCCCCGTTCTTCAGGTCTGTGACCCGATCGCGGGACACCAGCGGCGATCGGGTCTGCTGGGCCCGTGGCCGTGGTCACGGAGCTCCCGACCGGGTCGAGAGCGTGCTGCCGGTGGCGCGCGCGCGACCCGCGGCTAGGCAATTAAAGGGCCACGTTAAAGAACCTGATATACTGAACTACACCCTACAGAACGTTTGGGTCAACATCACCGGTTCTTTTTCTTTCCTTGTAAAAATGTTTAAAATTTTTTCCATATGTCCAAAATTTGGACACCAACTCTTGGAATATTATTTATTTGAAATCTATGTTCTTTACTTATTGATAGCGAAATTGTATTAATAATACTTAATACTAATACCAAATTTAATAAAATACAATTGATTAAAAAAAAAAAAATGTTATCTTGGGTAGTCATTCTTGTGATACTTTTTTGCTAGTCAAGGAGATCACTTTGCTACGTTCCATTTCAGCGGTATTGGCACCTGGGTCAACTTTTTTGATTAATTGGCCAGCTTTCTTGTCATTTGTTATTGGGGCTGTATTTGCCATTATAATACTTGTGGGCCAGTGTCTAGAACATTAGGGTCAGAGGTGGAAAAACCAAGGCTTCAAATCTAGAATTTGTGATACATCTATCCCTTTTTGATATCACTTATCTAGTCATCTTTGGATAATTTGATTCAGATTGATTCAGCAAGTAACCTGTAGGGGGGGGGGAGAAGAATGGATGTTAGGAGAGGAGTCACAAGCCTCTTTATAGCTCAGGATACATTAAGAGTCCATTCACATGGGCCATTAGCACACCCTACGATTTCCAGCACCAGGATTTTTATGAATTACTGCGTCTAAAATGACAGGTGTATGCAAAGAGCTCTGGCTCACACAATGCGATGAAAGGCTGACAGTTCTTCATCACTGTTCACACAAACAGCGATTACCTGCGGTGATCATGGCCAAACGCACAGAGAATGTATCCTAATTACTTCCTAAACTGACAACAATTGAATTTTTACTTCCTTGTAATCATGTCAATTGTTTGAATTTTATACACTCTGTGTTCAAAGAATGCCCTTAGACATGCTGTTTCCTTCCCCTGTGATCGCTCACAGATTTTTTAATGATAATTTGCTTATCACAACATAGAGACTGATTGTGGAAGGTTGAAATGATTGAAATGTGTGAAGAAAGGATTGCAGATGTGAGTATATAAGCCCCATTCACACTGGCGTACTACAGCGTACACCCGTGCAAGGGCCACTTCATGGACCCAGCCCCTGCTCCCAACTTGACACTTGTGAAGGTGCATGGCCCCCAATGCACACTGTCTCTTTTTGGGGCCATGCACATGCGTGGCTGTCAAATTAGGAGCAGCAGCTTTATCTGTGCACCTTGCAGAGCACTGTAGTATGTCCGTGTGAATGAGGCTTTACAAGACTAACAACAGGAAAGAATCTGCATTAAACTTTACCCAACCTCCCTAAAAGAGAGAGGAAACTCACCAGAAGGGTAAAGTTCTGATTTAAAGTTTTGTGAAATCTATGTCATGCACAGTATGTAACTGATATTAGTGGTAGTGGTGATAAGTAGGCTTGGTTTTTTCCTGGGCATTCCCCAGGCGTTGTTGTTATCTGCTTTAGCCTTGCAATGCTACTTACTGCTATAGCCAGCTGTAGATGGGGGCGGTGGCAAGTTTTTGTTATCACATAGTGTTTGTATTGGTCCAGCAACGCACCAACACCTTTGCAGCCATTGTGCAATCTG
Source organism: Lithobates sylvaticus (assembly GCA_028564925.1). Classification (NCBI taxonomy): domain Eukaryota; kingdom Metazoa; phylum Chordata; class Amphibia; order Anura; family Ranidae; genus Lithobates; species Lithobates sylvaticus. The sequence goes on from CM053030.1 coordinate 87,649,310, forward strand.
CTGGGGGTTTGTTGTGCTCCTGTACCTTTAAGAAGGGGTGGCTCCCCTTCAGTCCACCTGCCCTCATCTACCCATTAGAATGCATGTGCCTCCACTGTGGGGACACTCTTAAGCCCCATACACACGCGCGGACTATCCGAGGACCAGGTCCGCCGGACCATGTCCGTCATACTTTGTCTGATGTTGGTTTTGCGTACACACGGTCGGACAAAGTTGTCGGAAAATCCGATCATTCTGAACGTGGTGACGTTTGTTGCCTACGACGGGACTACGTAGAGGCTAGTAGCCAATAGCTTTGGTCTTGTAATGTGATCTGAGCATGCGTAGCACTTTGTCCGGTCGAACAACCGTACACACGATCGGATTTGGTGTGATCGGACCGTGTTGTCGGAAAATCTATCCAGCAGGAGATAGGACTTTGTCCGTCGGACAATCCGACGTACACTGTCCGATGGTGCATACACACGGTCTGATTTTTCAACAACATTGTCCGATCGGACAGAATCCATGCAAAAATCCGACCGTGTGTATGGGGCTTTAGTTTAGTGTTAGGACCACAGATATCAGGGTGCCTTGACGAGGCTCTGTGGCTTACGCATGCATTTGCAAATGCGTGCGGACTAAACCCCTGTTTTTAACGCATACTGTTAGACAGGTTAATTTGGTTGTCTGCGAGCTGGTGGTAAGTAGGCTTGTTTTTTTCCTGGGCATTCCCCAGGCTTTGTTGTTATCTGCTTTAGCCTTCCAATGCTACTTACTGCTATAGCCAGCTGTAGATGGGGGCGGTGGCAAGTTTTTGTTATCACATAGTGTTTGTATTGGTCCAGCAACGCACCAACACCTTTGCAGCCATTGTGCAATCTGCTGGGGGTTTGGTGTGCTCCTGTACCTTTAAGAAGGGGTGGCTCCCCTTCAGTCCACCTGCCCTCATCTACCCATTAGAATGCATGTGCCTCCACTGTGGGGACACTCTTAGTTTAGTGTTAGGACCACAGATATCAGGGTGCCTTGACGAGGCTCTGTGGCTTACGCATGCATTTGCAAATGCGTGCGGACTAAACCCCTGTTTTTAACGCATACTGTTAGACAGGTTAATTTGGTTGTCTGCGAGCTGGTGGTAAGTAGGCTTGGTTTTTTCCTGGGCATTCCCCAGGCTTTGTTGTTGTTAGAAACATTTTTTTACCCTTTAAATCTGGATTTTTGGTAACTAAAGAGTAAAACAGAAATATGTTTTCTTTTCATTAGTCGTTTTTATTCTCATATTTTAGTTCAATCCTTTAGGGAACATTTCTTTTTTGCATTTTGAATGTTATTAACATGCATAAATGAATAGTTAAGTTGCTGCAGCTGTTAAGTGGTTGCATGCAGTTGTTACGGCATCTTTAAAAGACTAATGTCCCAGTTCACTCTCACATCAATTACATGAGGCAGTACCTAGGAGAAGCATATTTGTTATATGTACAGTATACCTATATATTACATATACAGTATGTTGTGTGTTGTAGTAACAAGGCTCTACCACAAAGGCTCCATTCTGTTTAGTTAAACCGTCTCCTTTGGCCTGAAATTGAAATCCCAGCTATAATCTTTTTTTTTTCTTTTTTACTTCGGACTGAGTAATGCAGGGTCAGAAACTCTGCATCCCATTTGAGGAAACTTCCAGTCTCAGGGACCACAGAGATACTGTGAAAACAGCCAGAAATAAAAATCTAATGGATCTTATATCTCTTTTCATAAAAATAAAACTTTGTTGGGAGGTGCACTTGAAGATCTTAATAGATGTTGGCCATCTTTTCACCCAATATCACAAGAAGGAAAATTCCACTGCGTATGACTCTCAGGCATTAAGGGGGTTTTCTGTTTGTAAAAAAAAAAGCTAAATTTAAAAGTTAAAAAGTCAGATATTGGTTTCAAATGTTGAATTAACCTCTGCTGCACTGCCAAAATTACCAGCTACTGTCACCTCTACTAGCATACTACCATTGCCAACTCCTGCCACCTCTACTGGACTGTCACTATTACTAGCTCCTTCCACCATTACCAGCTCCTACCACCTTTCCTGGCCTGCCACCATTACCAGCTCCTGACACATCTTCAGGACTGCCATCATTACCAACTATTGCCACCTTTCCTGGCCTGCCACCATTACCAGCAGTTTTTATAGTCATTGGTATTTTGAGGCAACAAAAATGTGTTTGTTTTATTTTCATTGCCACTTGGTCTGCCACAATTTCCAGCTTCTATCACCCCCCCTGGCCTGCCACTATTAGCACATCCTGCCACCTCTGCTGGCATGTTGCTACTACCATTACCAGCTCCTACCACCTCTCCTGGCCTGCTGCTGACACCATTACCAGTTCCAACCACCATTACCAGCTTCTGCCACCATAAAATAAAAAAATAACTTCTGCCACCACTGCTGGACTGCCACCACTGCCAGATCCTGTCACTTCAGCTGGATTGACAAAATCACAAGTTCCTGCCACCTCTCCTGCCATCAATACCAGCTCTTGCCACCATGGCTGGCATGCCAGCCATTACTATCTCCTGCTACCTCTGCTAGACTACACCATTACCAGCTCCTGCCACCTCTCCTGGCCTGCTGCTGCTAACCTATGCAGCTCATGCCGACTTTCCTGGCCTTCCTTCATTACCAGGTCTTAATACTTCTCCTGGCCTGCTTCTGTCACTATTTCCATTCCTGCCCCCATTAAAAGCCCCTGATACCTCTCCTGGTCTGCCATCATTAACTGATCCTGCCACCACTGCTGGCATGTCACTACCACAATTACCAGCTCCTTCCACTGCTCTTGGCCTGCCACTACCACCATTACCAGCTTTTGCCAACATTCCATGATTGCTGCCACCACCATTACCATCCCCTGTCACTTCTTCTGGCCTGCCACCACCACCATCGCCATGTTTTGCTGTCTCTGCTGGAATGCTACTATTGCAGTTCCTGTCATCTCTGCTGACCTGCTAACAATACTAGCTTCTGGCACCACTCCTAGCCTGCTGCTGCCATCATTACCAGTTCCTGCTGACTCTATTGGCCTGCCACCATTAACAGTGCCTGCCACAATTATCAGCTCCAGGCGGCAACCCTCCTGGCCTGCCACCATTATCAACTATTTCTACCTTTCCTGGCCTACCACCCCTACCAGCTCCTTCTACAAATCCTGGCCTGCTACCATGACCATCCCTGCCACCTCTCCTGGCTTGCCATTATTACCAGCTCCTGCTACCCCTGCTAGCTTCCACCATTATCGGCTACTGCATCCCCTCCTGCCCTAGTATGGTCCTCAAGCACTGTAAAGGTGCTACATGTACTATTTCCACAGCTGGGCCTGGGCTGCAAATTTATAATGTTTGCTGCAGGACAAAAAAACCTCTCTGTTTCTCCTAGTTTAGGATCTATTTCAGTGCTGCAGAACTCAAAAATATTTGTGACAGTTGCCTCTCAGAACTAATACATTCTAATGTTTATTTCAAGATAAAACCTCTCTTGTCTCTCCATCTTATACTGTGGCTTAATCAAGTTTCTTACTTACTGTGCAGCGACTGTATAATATTTATGGTTCTTGTCTCTGAATTAATATGCTCTAATTTTTTTTTTTGTATTCATTTTTATTTCATCATAAAATGTGCTTCTTCTCTCCCTTTGACATTGTGACCTAATTGGGTTTCTTACATACTATGTAGTGACTGAGCAATATTTCTGACTATTGTCTCTGAAATAATAATTGCAATATTTATTTCAAGACAAAACCTGTCTTGTCTCTTTCATTTTTCTACATATTTAAGTGCTCTTGTACTTTCTAGATGCTAGGCAATTTCTACCAAACACATACCCATACCCGAAGTCCACATTTGGAATATTTTGGGAATAAATGGGAAAACCGATGATGGGAATGGGTTTGGGATGGAGTTTGGGATTTTGGATTTGAGGTGTTTTTGTGCACTTTGTTAATAAGTGGGTGTCATTAAACATTTAAAACAAAACAGTGTGCAACTATGAAAAAAACAAGCTCACAAACTATACTATAAAACTAGTTGTTTTTCTACTGGTCAATTGGTTTCAAGTTGAGGGCTTTAATTAGATTTTTTGAGGGTATCCTTTCCTATAGCTTTTAGATTTGTTGTGCCTGCTCCTTTCAACTCAGATCTATTACCAGTGTTTCTACCATGTCATCCTTGACATATATCCTCATATATCCTCATTATACTTTTTTTTTTTGTGTGTCCCGAAAGGGAGTGTCCAGTTCCAGAATTGTTTTTGAAGATTCTCCCTTTTCAATAGACATTAATCGGGTTTGGAGTTAAGTTTGCAGTTTCTGGACTCTACAATGGGTTCAATGGATGCTTCCTGAACCAAGCCCAGGCACATTTTCTCATCTATAATGCTGAGGTGCGACTATACAGAGCTGAAATATAAATGTCTCCAAATGGTTTATGACAGCTAAGATTGGATGGAAGTATGGATTATTTTTAAATACCTTTTTTTAAAGAAAGGCTAACACATTTTATCCAATGATATATTCTATTTTTAAAACATTTTAGATATAACACAGCACTCAGATAATCTCTTGTTTAACCACTTGCCGCCCACCCACCGTCAAATTACGTCGGAGCGGTGCGGCTCTTGTTCTGGGACAACGTCATATGACGGCAACCAAATTAGCCACAATCCTGGGACAGGGCACAACCCCGATCTCGCAAAGAGCTGCTGTGTCGAATCACAGCCGATCACATGTAAACAAGGACAGAGTGTGAGGTGAGGAAAGAAGATCAGTGGCGTCTCCTCAAAGGGAAGATTTTTAAAGGTATTCAGGGCACTGATCATCAGTGCCCTGATTACAATGCAGCCCCAGCAGTGCCCATTAGTGATCCCACTCTGTGCCCATCAGTGACACCAGTCTGTGCCCATCAGTGACACCAGTCTGTGCCCATCAGTGAGGCCAATCTGTGCCCATCAGTTATACCAATCAGTGCTGCCGTTCAGTGCCCATCAGTGCCACCCATCAGTGCTGCCCATCAGTTCCCATCAGTGCTGCCCATCAGTGTCGCCCATCAGTGTCCCCCATCAGTGCTGCCCATCAGTGCTGCCTATCAGTGCCCATCAGTGCCGCCTATCAGTGATCATCAGTGCCACCTATCAGTTTCCATCAGTGCGGCATATTAGTGCCTCCTCATCAGTGCCACCCCATTAGTGCCCTTCCGTGCTGCCTCATCAGTGCCACCTCATCAGTGCCCATCAGTGCCCATCTGTGCAGCCTATCAGTGCCCATCAGTGCAGCCTCATCAGCGCACATCAGTGAAGGAGAAAAATTACTTATGTACAGCATTTTCTGACAGAATTTTTTTTTTTTTCAAAATTTTTGGTATTTTTTTATTTTTTAGCAAAAAATTTAAAACCCAGTGGGTTTAAATACCACCAAAAAAAAGCTCTATTTGTGTGAAGAAAATGACAAAAAATTTATCTAGGTACAGTGTTGCATGACCGTGTAATTGTCATTCAAAATGCGACATTGCTGAAAGCTGAAAATGGCCTGGGCAGGAAGGGGGTGAAAGTGCCATGTATTGAAGTAGTTAAAGTTCAACTCCATTTTTTAAAGGGTGCACATAAAGATTTTTTTCAGAAAATGAAGCAGGGATGATGTAGGCAAGCTCCCTAGAAGTACATCTCCCAGGAGTCCTTTCCATGCAAATAGTGCATAGGTTCCTGAGAGTCAAGGCAGAAGCATTGTTTTTCTGGAAAAGTAGTCAATGTATGGACGTGGAATGGAACAGAAAGGGGAGGGGGATTGGTAGAGTTCCTGTGTTCCAGCAGACAAGGATGACAACATTGGGATTTTAGTTCAGCAGAAGCTTTGTGTTATCACAAAGAGAAAGTTAGCAGCACATCAACAAGCAGATCTAGCAGATCAACGAGTATGTTTCGGTACTTGCATGTTTTATACTAAATATCAGTGGCGGCTGGTACTCAAATTTGGGAGGGGGGGGGGGCACAAACAAACTGAAAAATTCTGAAAAATACTGAAAAAAAAACATCAATTGTAGCCTCACTGTGCCATCAATTGCAGCCACTGTGCCCAAAAAATGCAGCCACTGTGCCATAAAATTGAGCCACTGTGCTCACCAATTGCAGCCACTATGCCCATCAAATGCAGCCACTGTGCCCATTAAATGCAGCTAGAGTGCCCCATATAATTAAGCCACTGTGCCATCAAATGCAGCCACTGTTCCCCATTAAATTCAGCTACTGTGTCCCATAAAATGCAGCCACTGTGCCCCATAAAATGCAGCCACTGGGCCATCAAATGCAGCCACTGCATACACTACCCCCCATACATTATATACACTACCCCTCATATATTATATATACACTACCCCCAATATATTATATACACACTACCCCCCCCCCCCCCCCCCCATAAATTATATACACTAACCCCCATATATTATATATACACTAACCCCGTGTATTATATACACACTACCCCCCATATATTATATACACACTACCCCCCATATATTATATACACCACCCCCATATATTATACACTAACCCCCATATATTATATACACACTACCCCCCAATAAATTATATACACTAACCCCCATATATTATATACACTACCCCCCATATATTATATAAACAACCCCATATATTATATACACACAACCCTCCATATATTATATACACTACCCCCATATATTATATGCACACTACCCCCCATAAATTATATACACTACCCCCATATATTATATACACACTACCCCCATATATTATATACACTACTTCCCATAAATTATAAACACTAACTCCCATATATTATATATACACTAACCCCATCCATTACCCCATATATTTTATATACACTGAATTTTAAATATTTACACTGACTCCCCACATATTATATCATGTATGATATATACTGAGTGACTCCCCCAATGCATTATACACACACATACCCCCCCCCCCCAATCTTTCAGCACCAACTTCCTTTCTAGCTCAAATACAAGAGGATTAAGAGGGCCCTGCTCAGAAGATGTCATGTTGTGATGCTGGAAGAGTTAGCGTGTGGCTGTGTGGAACGGAGGGGCGGGCAGCAAGGTCTCCCTCTCATGGCATTGGAACTAAGATAGGAGGGAACCTGGGACAGGGAGTCACTGTCAGCGTGTGGCTGTGTGGAACGGAGGGGCGGGCAGCAAGGTCTTAGAGAGACCGAGAGAAGAGTGTATCTGGGGTCTGCAGCACCAGGCCAGCACTTACCTTCAATGGCGCCACTCCTCTCTGAATCCACCACGCACACACTTGTGAATTCCACCCCCACTGTGGCCAGGAAACCAGAAGTGATGAAATACCACCGCCCACTGTCCCCTCCTCTGGTCCCAGTCGACTCCACCCCCACAGTGATGATAAAAGTACCGCCCACTGTCCTCTCCTCCGGTCCCCAATCCTAACCAGTTACTTTGCACTACTGACAAATCACTGTAGAGTGGGGGTGTTTGCGGGCGCATTGCATGTGCCCTGACCACACCCTAAACACGGGCAAATCAGCTTCCCAGCCTGCATCGCCCATGCGCCCCCTATGGATGGGTCACCACTGCTAAATACTGCATTTTTTTTATTTTGCTCAGACATATACTTTAATCACCCCAGTGAGAGAGAGCAAAGCCAATAGTATTGTCTGTTGATTGTTTGTATAATTACATTTCCAATACCTTTCTATGTCTTCTCCTGCAACTGTTAAAAAAACATTTTATTTATAAATTGTGAAATACCCTCTTATGTAACAATAGAATTTAACAATAAATATGTTTGACACAAATTTTATAGTTTGGGAAGTATTACTGGATTATTAAAAAAAAAAAAAAAAAAAAAAAATGAAAAGTCAGCATAATTTAGCTGCTATTAAAAAAACACAATTTATTACAATAGAATTTAAGAACAGAACATTTTTCATCAATTTTTATTATTCTAAGAGTATTGCTGGACTAACTTCTTTTTTTCATTAACATTGTGACATTTCTAATTAGTTCTCCCTCTAACGTAGCAAATTCATGAAGATTGCCAGAAGCATATGAGAAGGATCAAGGCCGTAAAGAATTTGATATAATGAGATTTAATGTAAACCCCAAAAGGAATGCCCGTCCCTTTGATCATTTTTTTAAAATTATTTATTTATTTATTTGTTCTTAAATATTTTAATTCTGAATCATGCATTCTGTCACAGGATTGCACATTGAAAGGGTTTTTTTTTTTTATCCTAACATGAAAGGAGTAAAAACAGGATATTTTTCATGGAGTTCTCCACTGACATACCCTAGACATACAGGCTTAGAGCTGCATATTTTAACCCTTTTAATGAATGTAGATATTGTTGGTAAGATTAAAATAGCTTTTAAAAATGTTATCTGCTATCATGAAAACCTGTATGCTGTCAAGTTGCCCAATATAACAGGTTAAACATTTAACTGTAGCCCCAGGGTCTTCATCCCCATAATTTTGCACGGAGGACTAACAAGGGTTTGATACCAATAGCAGATTTCTGTGACCATAGAGGTGTTTTATCGAAACAAGTCCTTCAGGAGAAGTATCATCTCCCAATTGAACTATATTGCTACACTCAGATAGCGCACTTCTTGGCAACTTTGAATCGCACATCTGAATTGACCACATCCACCTCAATGGAATATCTCAATATCTCTGCAGGACTTTCGACAAACACACTGGCCACATATCAAAAATTTACAGTATTTTGTCCTCTACTTCTACAAAGTTATTATATATGCAAAAATGGGAGCAAGATTTAGAAACCAAAGTTTGGAAGTTGAAGAGTGGAGTAAACTGGTGCAGTGTGCATTCAGATCTTATATTAATACTTTGTTGATAGAGGCAAATTATAAGGTCTTGTTGCGGTGGTACACGGTGCCAGTGAGGGTGGTAACCTATGTCCTGGGGGCCTCCCTGCGGTGCTTCAGAGGGTGCAGTATGGATGGCACCATGTTTCATATATGGTGGATATGCCCAAAATTGCGGAGGTTCTGGATACACACATATAACTTTATATACTCACTAGACATGTACACTGAAATATTCGTTTTCGTCTGAAAAATAAATTTATTTAGTTACTCCAGAAATTCACTTTTATTTATTTTGTTTCGTTAAAAAATGCATTCGTCCGAAAATCTACAATTTTACAATCTACAAATCTTCTACAGCCTATGGGCAGAGCATTTGACCATAAATGTCCACTCGAGCCGACTGCTTCGTCGAATCTTCATGTCGAATCTTTTCTCTCTATGTCAAATCTTTTCTTTCTATGTAGAATAATCTTGGACTAATAGAGTTAAGGTTAGGCACATTCGACCACAGGTTCGATGGACACAGATTTCTATTGTCAGCATCATGTCGAATCTTCTATCTATATCGAACTGTTGTCACAATGAAAACTAAATTAAAGCATTTGTTTATGTTGGATCTTTCGGTTTTCGGATTCTGCAAGTTTGTTATCGTTTGTTAAAACGATAACGAAAATGCCCGAAATTCGGACGAAAATGCATTTGAACGAAAACTAATGCACATGTCTAATACTCACTAACTCAAGTGAACCTCATTAAATCACCTCTGCAGGCATTGTTGGGGTGCCCAGTGGAGGGGACATCAAAACATATGAGGAGACTTATAGCCTTTAGATTTGTAGCAGCAAGAATATCCATAGCCAGATCTGGAAGTCCCCTATGGTCCCTTTCCACCTGAAGTAATCTAAACTATCATGGATAATGGTAAATGAATGCCTGTTGGCAATTTTCAATGATAAAATAGCTTTGTTCAACAAAACATGGGATCCTTGGAATAAATGCCTTTCGGATGCATTATGAGATGAGATGTGGCTCTGGAGTGCTCTTCTTTGGCGGTAGAGTGCACCCCCTTTTTCTCTGCTCTCTATTTCCTCTTTATGTCATCTCCTATCCCTTTTCTCTTCCTTTGATCTGAATTTGCCTTTCGATGGACCCTCGGGCCAATTGTGGTCTTCGGGGCTACACAGGAGTTAGGTTTGTATGTTGCATCAAGCAGATGTAGTAGAGGAGAAAGGGGGTTCACTTCTCAATGTTTTCCCTGTTATGCATTGACATACATCTGTGAAGTACCAAGAGCGGGAAGGGTAACTAAGACTATATTATGTATGCATTTCCCTCCCAAATTTGGATATCTCTAATGGGATGAGAGGGGAGGGAAGGGAATATTGGGTAATATCATTGCTGGATGCTTCCTATATATTTTATAAGATATACAGTGTTTATTTATGGTTTAATTTTTTTTTTCTCACATAAAACTAATATGGGGATGAAGATATACTAAGTTCAATACCAACATTTACGCTTCTGCAACTTAAACAAATCATATCCAGTTTTATAACTAGCAATTACTCTTTGTTACAATGGCAAATTCTGATTTCGTACTTGTTCAAAATTTTCTGAATAACAAATATTGAAAAAAAAAGTATGACACCTTTATGTTGCGAAAGCAAAACTCTGGGATAGAGAAGTGACAACAGAAGTTCTTCCAGTGTCAATATCGAATAGCACTGGAATTTCACAATATAAAGGGGTTAACAGTTCAGCAATAAGATGGTAAACCCGTTTGCCATCTGAGCCAATGAGGAATAGTGGAATCCCAAACTATCATCTCTTTTTCATTTTTGGATAAATAGCTCAAAGGCTGCTGGAGCAGCTCAGTGTGGCCCTAGAAACCCATTTACTTTTGGAAAATAGGAATGGGCTAAGTGATTTTGCTCATTAAACTACTCTCTGCTTTTTTGGGGGGAGGAACGGAGGGGTAGATATCCTTTGGATAGTTTAGTTTATTTAAAGGGATACTAAAGGCTAGTTTTTTTTTCATTTAAAAATAACAAAGATGGCATACTTACCTGCCCTGTGCAGTGGTTTTGCACAGAGCAGCCCAGATCCTCCTCTTCTCAGATCACGCGCTTGCTCTACTGCCCTCCCTCCTGCCAAGTGCCCCCACAGGAAGCAGCTTGCTATGGAGGCACCTGAGCCTCCACTGCTCCGTGTGTCCATTCAGACATGGATTCATAGTTCGGCCATGCCCCCTCTCTCTCCTTATGACTTTACAACCATTTATTTAGTATTCTTTCCATTTGTGTTTTTTCATATTCTGTGTATTTGAATGTTTATTACATACTGCCTCTTTATTTTTCTCTGCTTGCTTCTTTCTGAAAAAAAAAAAAATGAGGGGTGATTTTTAGAAGAACAGATCCAGGGTGTTTGAAATGAGCTTACATATCCTCTGTAGCCATTTAAAGCCCATTACACCCTTGAAAAAAACACCCTAAACTGCCTTCATTAAACCTTCTCCAATGACGCCAAAACATTTTACCAACATGGTGATATTTTGCCAATATCTCCTAACTTTCATAGAAATTTGGGGGAAATTAAAACTCTCTGTTTCTCTCATTCCTACTTCACCTTATTATGCTTTTTACTTGTGTTAAGACACTTAGGGGTGATTTACTAAAACTGGAGCATGCAAAATCTGGTGCAGCTCTGCATACAAATCAATCTTAAAGTGTAAGTAAACCCCCCTATTGTTTTCAGCCAAGGAAGCTGCCATCTTTGCCTCTGTTTAATCTACAATTGCCATGATGCTGCACATGTGATCTGTTATGCCATTGGGTGGTTTGACAGTTTGGTTGAGAGCACAATCAATGGGCGTGTTATGAACAGGAAAGTGTTACATTTCCGGCACGTACAGTAAATTAAACTAACAACAAGTTAGAAGCTGATTGGCTATCATGCACAGCTGTACCAGATTCTGAGTGCTCCCGTTTTAGTAAATCTCCCCCTTGGTGTCTTGATTTTAAAAAGCATTTATTAATATGATTTAAAATGCAGTCAGTATCTCCTGACACCCTGTTTAATTAACTGTTTAAAGGAATATAGGCTGTTGTTTTAGCACAAGTGTTTTCCTATTGTTAATTTAAGCACTTATAGAAAGAGACAAGTTATTATGTATGCAGTCTGTACATGTTGGCAAAGACTCACAGTCAATTAAGATTACAGTATGTTTGTTTTCATCTATACATTATTGTATTAAATGATACCAACTGGGGAAAAGCTCCCAGAAATTACTGACGGTAATGGGCTAAGCTTAGGATTTTATAACCCTGTTGTTTAAAGGGGCTGCCCTGCTTAGAAATGTGTATTTAGAGACGGAGGGAGTAGTAATAGCTATGCATTAGCTTTACTGTGATTCATAATAATGGAAATCATTTACAATACATATAGTTACTCCTTTAAGGATTATTTATTTTTTATATTTTAAAACATATGTCTGGGTTGCATAACGTAACAGTATTATGTACAGTTCAAGTCTAATAAGCAAAAAGTATTAAAAAACAAAAAACCCATAAACGAGAATGTAAAGACAGATTTTCTTCTGTTGGAACAAGAAGGGGGGAGACTCTTTGACAATTTGAACTGCTCTCTGTGTCCCTGTTGGGGAGAATTACCCCTTTATTTATCCTGGCAAACCTTTGTCACATAGGCAGTATGTGAAGGGAAATCGAAAAACTTGAGTGGACATTAGAGCAATAGTTGGAAAAACAAAATCCTCAAACATCTGTTCCTGTGATGGGAATTTAAATTAGAACTATAGACAAAATATTCTTCATTTTGGACTGAGTAAGGCATGGTTTCTTGCCATCTGTGTCCCATTGGGGAGATTTACCTCCACTTCCCATCCCATAGCCAAAACAGGAAGTGAGAGGAAATCCCTGCAAATTAAGGGAATCCCTTGGGGACCCCCAGGTCACCAGAACTAGTGTGACCATTGGACGATTTCACCCTATTACATTTCTGGGGGACAACTCAAAATTTGGGATTTTCTTTTACTTTCATTAAATATGGACAAATAGAGAGGGTGAATCTCTCTAACAGGGGGTACAGACAGCAATAAAAAATGACAGATGTTCTAAAACCTCTCCACTCTTGCCCAATCTAAAACAAAGTTTTGCCTTTAGTTATACTTTAAAGTGGTTGTAAAGGTAAATAATTATTTTTTTATAAATAACAAACATGTTATACTTATCTCCACTGTGCAGCTCGTTTTGCACAGTGTGGCCCCGAACCTGGTTTTCTGGGGTCCCTCGGCGGCTGTCTCGGCTCCCCCCCCCGCAAGGACTTCTCACCTTCATGCGAGCTCCCTCGCATGGTAAGGAGTGCTTGCGGGCGCGCTCCCGTGATACAGCTGGCGGCTATAGCCACTCGCTGTATCACTCGGCCGCGCACCGAGTCATTGGATGTGATTGACAGCAGCGCGAGCCAATGGCTGCGCTGCTTTCAATCCATCCACTGTAACCAATCAACGGCCAGGCTGAGCGGCAAAGAGGATGTCGGGGGTGAACGTGGGACTTCCAAGGGGTCAGGTAAGTAAAACGGGGGGGGGGGGGGGGGGGGGGGGGGGGGGGGGGCGGTATTGTCAGATGTTTTTTCAATGTGTATACAATGTGTATACAATGCTTCAATGTGTATACAACAGCACACGGCACCACGTGGAAATACAATCTGCTTACCAGACAGCTGAAAAAAGCAGGCATGTAATGGAAAACCAGGATCACATCTCCAGTCTTCAGCTTTAAATGAGATCCAAACCAGGGTTGTGGCTAATCGTCAGGTATTTTCACACAGTATAATCTTCTTTAGGCTCTCATACAAGATATATAACAGTCACCAAAACGGCCAGCGATACCCAATAAAAAGATAATGCAGCCAATAGTGAAGCCCGTACTTTCATTTAAAATAAATGTATTTGTAGTAACTTATAGTTTCAATACAGGAACAAATGCATCAAGATGTTTGAATGGCCACGGCTCTCAGCGTGCTAGTGTAAGCCCGCTATACACATTGAAGCTGGTGACGGGTGTATCAACGCAACCTCCTTGGCATTTTTTCATATTTTAGCGCCGCATGGGGACTTTTTTATTATAAGCTTACCTGTAGGTAAAGATAAAATTGAGAGTTTACTAGCACTTTAAATGCAAGGCAAAATGGATACTGTATGTGAGTGATGTAAAGTACTCACTGAGAAAGCACACATTTTAGCTATTACCATTGTTTTAGAGGAGCTCTTGTCAAACGCTGGACCCACACTTGAACAAACAAGTCAGCTGTATTCCATTGACATCAGCCTTCACAAAGCTTTAATAATCCAGGACTAGATCACAGAAGAGTCTGCCCATGCCCCACTTGAAATGCCTGGAGTCCTGTTTGCTATGAAGATCATCGACCAGCAATTCAATTGCAGGCGCTTCAGATGTGGTATGGATATTGAGGTGAAACCCCCCCCCCCAAAAAAAAACAAGAAAAAAAACATAGATCCATACTAGACCTTTATTCGAACATGCAGCCTAGCTGGCCAGGAAAGGGTGGGGGAGTGAGTGTGTGGCTTTCTCCTCCTTAACCATACCAGGCCACAAGCTTTTAACATCAAGATAGAGAAGCTATCTTGCCGGATAGCCCAGTGTTTGCGGGGGGCCTCCAGGTGAGGGTGTTTTTTTTGGAATCTGGAAGCCCCAAGCTACTTCCCCCCTATGTAAATGGGTAAGGAATACATGGTAGTATGGGTAGGGCTAGTATCTAGGGTCCTGCTTGCAAACACAACCACTGGGCCAGGGTTATGAAGAGGAGGTACCCCCATGGTTAGGACATGTGTCCTGCTATGGTTCAAAAGGAGGGGCTCACCACTCCCCCCCTTCCTGGACAGTCAGGCCGCATGACCCGGTAAGAGTCTAATGTAGATTTTGTGGGGAGCCTATGCATTTTTTAAGTGTCCCACTAAAAATGCACAACAGGCCCAAACTGTGGGAATCTGGAAGGGGGGCATGCCACACTGTTTTCTTTTGTTTGTCATTTTTTTTTTTCATGGGGTCCCCTTGACAGCCATAACAGACTTACCAGTGGTAAATGAAAAGAATGCCCAACTGATTTGTTTACAAATATAATGGAGCAGATGTGAATTGTCATATAATAGTAATTTAAACAGTCTTTTTTCTTTGTAAATATCAGTTTTGCTGCAGTAGGATGTTTACATTGTACAGATGCTCCAATTCACAGGCAGGCTAAGGGCATCTGGATTTTTAATGTTGCCCTTCAAGCTTAAAAAATATTATTAAAATTGCTGTTCCATATATGGTTAGTGATGTCACAGGGATCCCAGTGATGTCATTGATCATATATTGTCATGATGTCACCTGGGAGACTCTGCTCCTTTGTTTAAATCAGCTGTCATCCAGCAGACCTATGATTCAGAGGGAGTGAAGCAACTGAACCAAATGTATCAGTGGGCTGTGGGGAAAGCATTGGGGGGTGGGTTGGGGGAAAGCAGGCAACTACATCGCTGCATGATGTGCTTGACAGAGAATGTACCTTATCAGACTGTTTTTTTTATTTTATTAAAGGACTTGCAAAAAACTAGCTCTGTATTTACACTTTACATTTTTTTTTAATGAGTGGGTGTATTTTGTGTGGGAACCCCCTCATTGTTAAAGGAGGCTTCCAGATTCAGATAAACCCTGCATCTTCAGACACCAACAATCACTGGGCCAGGGTTGTGGGGAAAAGGCCCTTATCCTCTTTCACATGGGGACAAGGTGCTTTTCTGGGGGGTCCCCCCTTAGCAAGGTACTCCCCTGAGTTGAGGGCATGTGGTCTTGTATGGTTAAAGAAGGGGGTACACACCCATCTCTGCCTTCTTGGCCTACCAGGCTGCATGCTTGGATAAGGGATTGATTTAGATTTTTGAAGGGTCCACCCTTTTCTTTAAAATTTTGCCTGGGGTTCACCCTTAAAATCCAAATCAGTCCCAAAGTGTTCAGTAAAGAATTTGGGGGAACCTCATGCCATTTTTTTGCATGGGATCTCATAAAATTTTTACCAGACCTGAAGTGCCTGGTATAAATTACAATGGACCCCGTGCCCTTTTATTATGTGTAGGGGCGTCCCCTATTAACAGGGCCAGATTAAGAACATCATGGGCCTGGTGCTGAGGATTTTGGTGGGGCCTTTTATAAACAATAAATAAATAGAAATGCAAACAATTTTTTGTTACAACAAATTAAATTAAAGAGAGAGAGGGAGGATGAGAGAGAGAGAGAGAGAGAGAGAGAAAGGGGATGAAAGAGGTGTGAGGGGTAAGGGAAAGAGGATGAGAGAGAAAGGGGGGATGAGAGAAAGAGCATGCACATGAGAATGCGTGGGAATGACATCAACGCAGCCCAGCCAAGGCAAGTGACCGAAGGCACAGAACCCGGAAGGAAGACAGGGTGAAGATGGAAGCGCCCGGGCCCCGCCGGATTGATCACAGCACAGCACTGGAGGGCTCAGTCTGACAATTTAAGTGTACCCTAATGTGCTAATATGCTGTGTATACTTGTACATTATGGCATAACCTACCTCAGAGCCTCTAAAAAGTAGTAATGTTAGAAAAGTTTACTACCGCTTTAATATCTTTGGAACCCAGGAGCCTCTCATGGGACCCCTTACTGACCCGCATAGTTGCCAACATTTCAAAAATATTTTCAGGGACACTTTTTTACAAGTGCTATATTTAGAGTAGCTGATATCCCCTATGTTCATCTATACATCACAATAGTAATTACAAAATTAAATAAGTACTGATAATGGGGAAGAACAAATATGAGGACTGAGATTTCCTTTAGTTGAACTAACAAAAGTATGCCCATTCTAGAGCTGGTAACATTGAGGATATTCAGTATAATTTTAAAGAACTGTTTTTGTGGGTAAGAGGCATAGGGGAGGAGAATGGATGATATAAAAGTGGGAAGTATGTGCAGGTGAGGGACAGGAAAGTGGAGGGTCTAACAGTGGGCACTATGTACATGAGAGGAGTGCGGAGGGTATGACAGAAGGCACTATGTACAGGAGAGGAATGTGAAGAGTATGACAGTGGGCAGTATGCACAGCAGAGGAGTGTGGAGGGTATGACAGTGGGCAGTATGTACAGGAGAGGAGTGTGGAGGGTACGACAGCGGGCACTATGTACAGGAGAGGAGTGTGTAGGATATGACAGCGGGTGCTATGTATAGGAGAGAAGTGTGGAGGGTATGACAGTGAGCAGTATGTACAGGAGAGGAGTGTGGAGAGTATGACAGTGGGCACTATGTATAGGAGAGGAGTATGAAGGAATCTGGGAAGGAAAAATTTAAAGGTTTGTGGAAGGATGTTTAGGGACTGTGTAGTGGTTAAGCGGGCCATACATGGATTGAAATTACACCAATTAAGCAGAGACCAGCCATAGTCGATCTATGTATGGGCTACCTGGTTTTACACAAGTCAACCTATTAACCGACTTGAGTACAACCAGCCTGTCAGGTTTTCCCCAAAACAATCAGTGCTGCCAGCTATAGTTAGCAACACTGATCATTGTATTCACTGGCAGAACACAATAACACTGCGGGAGTGATTCCCCCATTCACAGGTCAGCAGATGAGAGGGTGTGTGGGGACAGGCTGGGGAGAGATACTAGTCAGTGGCTGGGTAGGCACTGGTTAGTATCAGAGCCAGATACACACAGGTTACATATGCCATGATCGTTAGAGTGAGAACAATAATTCTAGCCTTATACCTCCTCTGTAACTCTAAACATGTAACCTGTAAAAAAATTTAAAGCATCGCTTAGTACACGAAAAAAAATCGTGCTAACTTTAGTGTTTTTTTTTATTTCAATGAAACAGTTTCTTTCCCCAAAAAAACTTAGAAAAATACGCAAATATTGTGTAACATAAAAAGTTGCAAAGACCACCATTTTATTCCATAGGGTGTCTGCTAAAACAACATATATAATGCTTGAGGCTTCTGAGTAATTTTCTATAAAAAAAAAAGATGATTTTTACATGTAGGAGAGAAGTGTCAGAATTGGCCTGGGTGGCAAGGGGTTAATTATCATAAGTAATATACAAATAATTATTATAAGCACTGTGAGTTCATCCTCTCAGTCTGCTGCAGAGTGTATCAGCTTGTATTTAAACTGGCCGCTCTGTATGTAGCTTCTGACCGACTGCGCAAGCAGCTGTGTATCTCAACAACTATAGATGATAGCAGCCCCATATTTTAACCAGTGCTGGAGTAGGTCTTTAGCTAAATGTGGGATTTCTGTGACTTCTGATCGCTGAGCTACAACCCTCAAAGTTGATCTTTTTTTTTTTTTTTTTTTTTGGGGCAAATGGGCCTATTTTGAGAAAGGGGCCTGGAGCTGCAGCTCCAATAGCCCCTATGTTAATCTGGCCCTGCCTATTAACATCTATATGAGACCCTCATCTAGGATAAAGGTCTGTTATGGATCAATGAAATACCCCACAGATTTGTTTACAACTAGAATGAAGCAGATGGGAGCAGTTTTGGCAATTTAAACACACTTTTTTTTGTAAATGTCATTTTTTCTTGTATATTTTGTATACAGGTTGTATATATCGCACAGATGTGCCAAATCACAGGGCATACCCCAGAAAGTTTGCATTTTTATTGTTTCACTTTAAGTAGTTCTGCTCTCCGCTAAACTGTGTTTATCTTTTGTGGAGCACTTCCACTAGCATCTGATGTCACCTCTGAGTCTGTGCGGGTCACCTCCGGCCCGTGAGCACGTCCCTTTCGGGTCTCCCCGGCTGTCATAGGCTCTGACTAGGGATGGGCCCGGTGCTCGATGCGAACCCACGTTCGCATCGAGCACCGGGCGTTCGCTCGCTCGGCGAGCCCAGAACTATTTTGGCCGCTCGCATCACGTTCGTGTGATGCGAGCGGCCCCGCAATGCATTGCGGCCGGCGCGGCCGGCGCAGTGCATTGCTGGCTGATGATTGGCCAAGCATGCACTGTGACCCCGCATGCTTGGCCAATCACAGCCCCGGAAACTCGAAGAGCCATAATTGGCTACAGGCAGGACGCCTGTAGCCAATTACAGCTCAGGGGCTTTAGTACACGCCCCCCCCTATAAAAGGCCGCCACGCCGTCTGCGCCGGTCACATGCTGTTCCGGCGCAGATAGAGCAGGATAGATCTGTGACACCCTGCTGGATTTAGTTAGTTAGAGAGATTTACTTAGAGAGATTGAGTTAGATAGATTCATTTACAAAGATTGATTTAGAAAGAGGGGCTTGTAGTGTGTTCGTGGCAGGCAGGCAGAGCTCCTATATTTTGTTCCCAGAAGCACCTATAGGACTTGTAGTGTGTTCGTGGCAGGCAGGCAGAGCTCCTATATTTTGTTCCCAGAAGCACCTATAGGACTTGTAGTGTGTTCCTGGCAGGCAGGCAGAGCTCCTATATTTTGTTCCCAGAAGCACCTATAGGACTTGTAGTGTGTTCGTGGCAGGCAGGCAGAGCTCCTATATTTTCTTCCCAGAAGCACCTATAGGACTTGTAGTGTGTTCGTGGCAGGCAGGCAGAGCTCCTATATTTTCTTCCCAGAAGCACCTATAGGACTTGTAGTGTGTTAGTCCCATCACACAGAGATCATATATTTTGTTCCCAGAAGCACCTATAGGACTTGAAGTGTGTTAGTGCCATCACACAGAGATCATATATTTTGTTCCCAGAAGCACCTATAGGACTTGAAGTGTGTTAGTCCCATCACACAGAGATCATATATTTTGTTCCCAGAAGCACCTATAGGACTTGAAGTGTGTTAGTCCCATCACACAGAGATCATATATTTTGTTCCCAGAAGCACCTATAGGACTTGAAGTGTGTTAGTCCCATCACACAGAGATCATATATTTTGTTCCCAGAAGCACCTATAGGACTTGAAGTGTGTTAGTCCCATCACACAGAGATCATATATTTTGTTCCCAGAAGCACCTATATGACTTGAAGTGTGTTAGTCCCATCACACAGGCCTATATTTTCTTCCCAGAGGCACCTATAGGACTTGAAGTGTGTTAGTCCCATCACACAGAGATCATATATTTTGTTCCCAGAAGCACCTATAGGACTTGAAGTGTGTTAGTCCCATCACACAGAGATCATATATTTTGTTCCCAGAAGCACCTATAGGACTTGAAGTGTGTTAGTCCCATCACACAGACCTATATTTTCTTCCCAGAGGCACCTATAGGACTTGAAGTGTGTTAGTCCCATCACACAGAGATCATATATTTTGTTCCCAGAAGCACCTATAGGACTTGAAGTGTGTTAGTCCCATCACACAGAGATCATATATTTTGTTCCCAGAAGCACCTATAGAACTTGAAGTGTGTTAGTCCCATCACACAGAGATCATATATTTTGTTCCCAGAAGCACCTATAGGACTTGAAGTGTGTTAGTCCCATCACACAGAGATCATATATTTTGTTCCCAGAAGCACCTATAGGACTTGAAGTGTGTTAGTCCCATCACACAGAGATCATATATTTTGTTCCCAGAAGCACCTATAGGACTTGAAGTGTGTTAGTCCCATCACACAGAGATCATATATTTTGTTCCCAGAAGCACCTATAGGACTTGAAGTGTGTTAGTCCCATCACACAGAGATCATATATTTTGTTCCCAGAAGCACCTATAGGACTTGAAGTGTGTTAGTCCCATCACACAGAGATCATATATTTTGTTCCCAGAAGCACCTATAGGACTTGAAGTGTGTTAGTCCCATCACACAGAGATCATATATTTTGTTCCCAGAAGCACCTATAGGACTTGAAGTGTGTTAGTCCCATCACACAGAGATCATATATTTTGTTCCCAGAAGCACCTATAGGACTTGAAGTGTGTTAGTCCCATCACACAGAGATCATATATTTTGTTCCCAGAAGCACCTATAGGACTTGAAGTGTGTTAGTCCCATCACACAGAGATCATATATTTTGTTCCCAGAAGCACCTATAGGACTTGAAGTGTGTTAGTCCCATCACACAGAGATCATATATTTTGTTCCCAGAAGCACCTATAGGACTTGAAGTGTGTTAGTCCCATCACACAGAGATCATATATTTTGTTCCCAGAAGCACCTATAGGACTTGAAGTGTGTTAGTCCCATCACACAGAGATCATATATTTTGTTCCCAGAAGCACTTATAGGACTTGAAGTGTGTTAGTCCCATCACACAGAGATCATATATTTTGTTCCCAGAAGCACCTATAGGACTTGAAGTGTGTTAGTCCCATCACACAGACCTATATTTTCTTCCCAGAAGCACCTATAGGACTTGAAGTGTGTTAGTCCCATCACACAGAGATCCTATATTTTGTTCCCAGAAGCACCTATAGGACTTGAAGTGTGTTAGTCCCATCACACAGAGATCATATATTTTTGTTCCCAGAAGCACCTATAGGACTTGAAGTGTGTTAGTCCCATCACACAGAGATCCTATATTTTGTTCCCAGAGGCACCTATAGGACTTGAAGTGTGTTAGTCCCATCACACAGACCTATATTTTCTTCCCAGAAGCACCCATAGGACTTGAAGTGTGTTAGTCCCATCACACAGAGATCCTATATTTTGTTCCCAGAAGCACCTATAGGACTTGAAGTGTGTTAGTCCCATCACACAGACCTATATTTTCTTCCCAGAAGCACCTATAGGACTTCTAGTGTGTTAGTGGCATCACACAGAGCTCCTATATTTTCTTCTCAGCAGCACCCACAGGACTTCTAGTGTGTTAGTGGCATCACACAGAGCTCCTCTATTTTCTTTGCAGAAGCACCCATAGGACTTCTAGTGTGTTAGTGGCATCACACAGAGCTCCTCTATTTTCTTCTCAGCAGCACCCACAGGACTTCTAGTGTGTTAGTGGCATCACACAGAGCTCCTCTATTTTCTTTGCAGAAGCACCCACAGGACTTCTAGTGTGTTAGTGGCATCACACAGAGCTCCTCTATTTTCTTTGCAGAAGCACCCATAGGACTTCTAGTGTGTTAGTGGCATCACACAGAGCTCCTATATTTTCTTCTCAGCAGCACCCACAGGACTTCTAGTGTGTTAGTGGCATCACACAGAGCTCCTCTATTTTCTTTGCAGAAGCACCCATAGGACTTCTAGTGTGTTAGTGGCATCACACAGAGCTCCTCTATTTTCTTCTCAGCAGCACCCACAGGACTTCTAGTGTGTTAGTGGCATCACACAGAGCTCCTCTATTTTCTTTGCAGAAGCACCCATAGGACTTCTAGTGTGTTAGTGGCATCACACAGAGCTCCTCTATTTTCTTCTCAGCAGCACCCACAGGACTTCTAGTGTGTTAGTGGCATCACACAGAGCTCCTCTATTTTCTTTGCAGAAGCACCCACAGGACTTCTAGTGTGTTAGTGGCATCACACAGAGCTCCTCTATTTTCTTTGCAGAAGCACCCATAGGACTTCTAGTGTGTTAGTGGCATCACACAGAGCTCCTCTATTTTCTTTGCAGAAGCACCCATAGGACTTCTAGTGTGTTAGTGGCATCACACAGAGCTCCTATATTTTCTTCTCAGCAGCACCCACAGGACTTCTAGTGTGTTAGTGGCATCACACAGAGCTCCTCTATTTTCTTTGCAGAAGCACCCATAGGACTTCTAGTGTGTTAGTGGCATCACACAGAGCTCCTCTATTTTCTTCTCAGCAGCACCCACAGGACTTCTAGTGTGTTAGTGGCATCACACAGAGCTCCTCTATTTTCTTTGCAGAAGCACCCATAGGACTTCTAGTGTGTTAGTGGCATCACACAGAGCTCCTCTATTTTCTTTGCAGAAGCACCCACAGGACTTCTAGTGTGTTAGTGGCATCACACAGAGCTCCTCTATTTTCTTTGCAGAAGCACCCATAGGACTTCTAGTGTGTTAGTGGCATCACACAGAGCTCCTCTATTTTCTTTGCAGAAGCACCCATAGGACTTCTAGTGTGTTAGTGGCATCACACAGAGCTCCTATATTTTTCTTCTCAGCAGCACCCACAGGACTTCTAGTGTGTTAGTGGCATCACACAGAGCTCCTCTATTTTCTTTGCAGAAGCACCCATAGGACTTCTAGTGTGTTAGTGGCATCACACAGAGCTCCTCTATTTTCTTTGCAGAAGCACCCATAGGACTTCTAGTGTGTTAGTGGCATCACACAGAGCTCCTATATTTTCTTCTCAGCAGCACCCACAGGACTTCTAGTGTGTTAGTGGCATCACACAGAGCTCCTCTATTTTCTTTGCAGAAGCACCCACAGGACTTCTAGTGTGTTAGTGGCATCACACAGAGCTCCTCTATTTTCTTTGCAGAAGCACCCATAGGACTTCTAGTGTGTTAGTGGCATCACACAGAGCTCCTATATTTTCTTCTCAGCAGCACCCACAGGACTTCTAGTGTGTTAGTGGCATCACACAGAGCTCCTCTATTTTCTTGCAGAAGCACCCACAGGACTTCTAGTGTGTTAGTGGCATCACACAGAGCTCCTCTATTTTCTTTGCAGAAGCACCCATAGGACTTCTAGTGTGTTAGTGGCATCACACAGAGCTCCTATATATTCTTCTCAGCAGCACCCACAGGACTACCGACTACAATGGCTGGAAGACCGCCAAGGGGAGGCAGAGCGTGCAGAGCCAAGAACACAGGGCAGGCAGGCTCTGTTTCTAGTGGACGTGGCCGTGGACGTGGACGTGGTCGTGCATCGTCATCAGCACGTGGCCATGGGACACGCGCGTCTTTGTTTTCGGCAGCTGGACATGTGGAGCCGCATCATGCTGAAGGCTTGGTAGAATGGATGACCAAGCCCTCCTCATCCTCCTCATCCTCTCTCACCCAGGCTCAGGGTACTGGCAGAGCATCATCAGCCACCCCTTCCCTAGACCCACCATGTCCTCCTGAGGAGTCCCCGAACTCTTTGAGCACAGTGTTGGGTACATGCTCCAGGAGGATGCCCAACGATTCGAAGGCTCGGATGATGATACCCAGCTTGAGGAATCTGGCAGTACTGTTCCACCAGCTGCAGCTTACTGCCAGGTTTGCTCTAGTGGTGAAGAGGGAGGGGATGATGAGGTCACTGACTCCACGTGGGTGCCTGAAGGGAGAGAGGATGAGGAGGAGGACGAGGAGGATGCGGCATCACATGTCCAACGAGGCAGGATGCCCCCTGGAGGCCAGGTAGAGGCCAGCACAGCAACTGTACAACACCGCAGAGCTCCGCCTGTGCAGGGCGCTGCCTCTGCACGTTATCAGAAAAGTTCTTTGGTGTGGGCCTTTTTTGAGACGAGTGCAGCAGATCGCACCACTGCTATTTGCAATATTTGTCTCAAGCGTATCTCGCGTGGCCAAAACATCAGCCGCTTGGGCACCACAAGCATGACCAGACATATGGCGACCTGCCATGCAGCTCGTTGGCAGGCACACATAAAAGACCCACACCAAAGAACTAAGCGGACCTCTCCTTGCTCCTCCTCAGCTGGGATCTCCATCCCCACTACACCTTCAGTCCTCTCTGAAAGCTGCTCTGAGAGGACTGAAGGTGTAGAATTAGGTGTGTCACAACCAAGTACTTGCAGTACACCGACGTCCGATTGCAGCAGGCAAATTTCCCTGCCCCAGCTGCTGGACCGTAGAAAGAAGTACACTCCCAGCCATCCACATGCCCAGCGGTTGAATGCTAGCCTGGCTAAATTGCTAGCACTTCAACTGCTGCCTTTTCAGTTGGTAGACTCGGCCCCCTTCCGTGAGTTTGTTCAATGTGCGGTTCCTCAGTGGCAGGTTCCCAAACGCCACTTTTTCTCACGGAAGGCGATTCCGTCTCTCTACCGGCATGTGGAGGGCAATGTCCATGCCTCGCTGGACAGGGCGGTCAGCGGTAAGGTGCATATTACCGCTGACTCATGGTCCAGCAGGCATGGACAGGGACGGTACCTTTCTTTCACGGCCCATTGGGTCACTCTATTGGCAGCTGGGAGGGATGCAGGACAAGGTGCAGTAGTGTTGGAGGTTGTTCCGCCACCACGCCTCCAAAACGCTACTACTGCTACTGGTTGTGACACACCTCTCTCCTCCACCCCCTCCTCTTCTTCTTCCTCCAGTGCTCTGTCCTTGGAACCAGCGGTGCTCCGTAGGCGTACAAGGGGCTACGCAAGTACGCAGGCAAAAAGATGCCATGCCGTGCTTGCGCTGGTGTGTTTGGGGGACAGGAGCCACACTGGGCCAGAGGTTCTGGCAGCTCTGCAGGGGCAGGCCGAGAGGTGGTTGACGCCACGTCAGCTTAAGCCAGGAATGGTCGTTTGACAATGGCACCAACCTCCTCTCCGCCCTGCGACAGGGGCAGCTCACCCATGTGCCCTGCATGGCTCACGTCCTCAACCTGGTGGTGCAGCGGTTCTTGGGGCAGGTTCCCAGGCTTACAGGATGTCCTGAGGCAGGCCAGGAAAGTCTGTGTGCATTTCCGCCGATCTTATAATGCCAGTGCTCGGCTGACTGAGCTGCAAAAGGAGCTGAACCTGCCCAAGAACCGCCTAATATGTGACATGCCACCAGGTGGAACTCAACGTTGGCCATGCTGCAGCGACTGCACACGCAGCAGAGGGCCATCAATGAGTACCTTTGCGACTATGGCACCAGGACAGGGTCAGGGGAGCTTGGTTTTTTTTCCCCACGTCAGTGGAGCATGATCAGGGATGCATGCACTGTCCTCTCACCATTTGAGGAGGCCACGAGGATGGTGAGCAGTGACAGTGCATGCATCAGTGACACTGTCCCTCTTGTCCACCTGTTGGAGCATACGCTGCGTGGGATAATGGACAGGGCACTTGAGGCAGAACAGAGGCAGGAAGAGGAGGACTTCCTTGCCTCTCAAGGCCCCCTTTATCCGGACAGTGTTCCTCCTGTCCCACCCATCACACAGGAAGAGGATGAGGAGGAGGAGGAGGAGGAGGAGGAGGATTGTGTGAGCATGGAGGTGGAGCCTGGCACTCAGCATCAGCAGCAGCAGTCTTTTAGGGATGATGTACAGTCCCAACAAACCAGTGGACTTGTACGTGGCTGGGAGGAGGTGGCTGGCGATCATGTCATCCTCAGTGACCCAGAAGACTCCGGACCGAATGCCTCAGCTAACCTACGCTGCATGGCCTCCCTGATCCTGCAAAGCCTGCGGAAGGAGCCTCGTGTTCTTCGGATCAAGGAGAGGGACCATTACTGGCTGGCCACTCTCCTTGATCCGCGGTACAAGGGTAAGGTTGCGGACCTTATCTTGCCGTCGCAGAGGGAGCAGAGGATGAGACATCTCAGGGAGGCCTTGCAGAAAGGTCTGTGCAACGCGTTCCCAGAAACTGGGAGGCTACAAACTCCTGGTCCTGGGCGACGAGTTGCTGAGGCTTCGGTCAGTAGCAGAAGGAGCGGTGGGGAAGGTGGACGTCTGACCGATGCGTTCAGACAATTTTTTAGTCCGCAGCCCCAAGGTATGATCGGTTCCAGCAACCATCGCCAGCGTCTGATATACATGGTGCAGGAATACCTTGGGGCAAGGTCAGACTTGGACACCTTTCCCACCGAAAATCCTCTGGCTTACTGGGTCCTGAGGATGGATCACTGGCCAGAGCTTGCACAGTATGCAATTGAGCTACTGGCCTGTGCTGCCTCCAGCGTTCTTTCCGAACGCACATTCAGTGCTGCTGGAGGATTTGTCACCGATCATAGGGTGCGCCTGTCCACCGCCTCGGTTGATCGACTGACCTTCATCAAAATGAATCAGTCTTGGATCACCACCAGCTACCAGGCACCTGAGGCGGATATAACCGAATAATTTTTAATATCACATCCCTTCAAGACTGCCTATGCTGATGCTGAGTGACTGTCCTCTTATGTTCACTGACTATCCTCTTCCTCCTCCTCAATGATCCATGCCACCACACCAGTGCCTAAGGCACAATTTTTCAGCCCCTGTTTAACAGGGGCGTGTACATACAATTTTTATAAAAAAATGCTTCGCAACACGTGTGACTGCTGTGCTCCAAGTACAGTATCTGTGAGGGGTTGCAGTGTTGTGGCACCAGCACCAGTGCCTAAGGCACAATTTTTCAGCCCCTGTTTAACAGGGGCGTGTACTTACATTTTTTTAAAAAAATGCTTCGCAACACGTGTGACTGCTGTGCTCCAAGTACAGTATCTGTGAGGGGTTGCAGTGTTGTGGCACCAGCACCAGTGCCTAAGGCACAATTTTTCAGCCCCTGTTTAACAGGGGCGGGTAATTACAATTTTTAAAAAAAATGCTTCGCAACACGTGTGACTGCTGTGCTCCAAGTACAGTATCTGTGAGGGGTTGCAGTGTTGTGGCACCAGCACCAGTGCCTTAGGCACAATTTTTCAGCCCCTGTTTAACAGGGGGCGGGTAATTACAATTTTTTAAAAAAAAATGCTTCGCAACACGTGTGACTGCTGTGCTCCAAGTACAGTATCTGTGAGGGGTTGCAGTGTTGTGGCACCAGCACCAGTGCCTAAGGCACAATTTTTCAGCCCCTGTTTAACAGGGGCGGGTAATTACAATTTTTAAAAAAAATGCTTTGCAACACGTGTGACTGCTGTGCTCCAAGTACAGTATCTGTGAGGGGTTGCAGTGTTGTGGCACCAGCACCAGTGCCTAAGGCACAATTTTTCAGCCCCTGTTTAACAGGGGCGGGTAATTACAAATCTTGATCTAATAGTTCACAGCAGGGCCCATTCCTGCGCCCACCAAGAGTAACTATGAGGGCCTACAGTCTTGTGGCAACACCGTCCACCACCACCGCCAAAGGCCCAATTTTTCTGCCCAGTTCATCAGGTGCTTGCAATTACAAATCTTGATCTAATAACACACAGCAGGGCCCATTCCTGCGCCCACCAAGAGTAACTGTGAGAGCTTACAGTCTTGTGGCAACACCGTCCACCACCACCGCCAAAGGCCCAATTTTTTCTGCCCTGTTCATCAGGTGCTTGCAATTACAAATCTTGATCTAATAACTCACAGCAGGGCCCATTCTTGCGCCCACCAAGAGTAACTGTGAGAGCTTACAGTCTTGTGGCAACACCGTCCACCACCACCACCACCCCCAATTTTTCTGCCCTGTTCAACAGGTGCATGCAATTACAAATCTTGATCTATAAACTCACAGCAGGGCCCATTCCTGTGCCACCAGTCTTGTGGCTACACCAACATATAATAGGGCAAATTTCTGCAGAGTATATACGCCAGGCCCCTACTTTCAAACATCCAACTTACAAACGACTCCTACTTGCAAATGGAAAGAGAAAACAGGAAGTGAGAGGAAATCTACCCCTAGGAAGGGAAATTCTATCCTGTTAGATTTAATTTGGGAAAAAGGTATCTCCTCTCTACTGATACTTTATCACCAATCCTTGTTTCAATTAAAACCCCACTTTTTCCAAAAACATTTGTCATTGGGACGGAAAGTGAGGTGACATGTTCTGAACAGATGTGCAAAGACAGCAAATGTTACAGGGGTGATAACCCCTCCCTATGTTCTCCAAAAAGCTTAAAAATAGATTTTTTTGGGATGGAGCTCACTTCATAATGTACCTGTTCAGATTCTACTTAAGAACAAACCTAATGCCGCAAGTGTTTTTAAATGGCTTCTTTTTTTCCCTTTAAAAATGTCATTTTGTGCAAGGACAGTTCTAAACACGGGAAACACATGCCATTCACAGGCATACTTTACACATTATTTTTTTTTCACTTTATGCATCATTAAAATGACTGCTCCCGAAAAAACGTTAGTTTTTAAAAGTTCTTTTTGCACTGATATATGTCCCCTGGGGCAGGACCCGGGTTTTTTGACATTAACATGCATATTGGCCGTTGTAATTAGCACTTTTGATTTCGAACGTTCGCGTCCATATAACGTATAGGGTTCGAAAATTTGCGCGAACTTTCGGTCGGTTCGAAGGTTCTGGTGCGAACCGAACCCGGGGGTGTTCGGCTCATCCCTAGCTCTGACCCCTTGTCAAGACCCCTCAGGAGATCCAGGGGCTGAGCCTACCATCCATTCGACCTGGCAGTGAAGTGCACCTTACCATCTATGTGAGTTATTGAATGCTCCTGTACATCTCCACCTTTATTTGCTCCAAGCACCTATTGTTACCATGCACACAATTATCTGACTGTAATGATGATTTTTTAACAATAAATTGTATATCTGCTTTGGATTTCATGGATTTATCAGGTAAAGCGCTCCCCTTTTTGTGTTTTAGTCCCTAAAACAGGTAAGTCAGGTAAGTAAAACGGGGGGGGGGGGGGGGGGGGGGGGGGGCGGTAATGTCAGATGTTTTTTCACCTAAATGCATAGAATGCATTAAGGTGAAAAAACTTTTACCTTTGCAACCCCTTGCAATTCACTTTGGAGAGATTTTCTCTAATTTGCATCTGCATTTCCATGACAGGAAGTGAAGAGAAATCTCCCCAGCTACCTACAGATGGCAATAAACTAAATAGGGATCTTAACCATTCTCTATTTTATGCAAATAAAAAAAAATCACAATAATAGATCTGTACCCAGATTGAGACTATACTAACAACGTCTGTTTTCATACCTCCACTTTACTGTCACAGCAGTTATACAGGGTGCCAAAATATGACTGTGTGTAATGTCTCAGGCAGTGAGCTAGTAGTGTTTTTGTAGGGGATCACAGCTTCGGACTTATATACATACTATGTAGTTAAGTGGTTACACCTTATGGAGTTGATACACCCTTCACCAGCTTCAATGTGTACACAACAGCACACGGCACCACGTGGAAATCCAATCTGCTTACCAGACAGCTGAAAAAAGCAGGCATGTAATGGAAAACCAGGATCACATCTCCAGTCTTCAGCTTTAAATGAGATCCAAACCAGGGTTGTGGCTAATCGTCAGGTATTTTCACACAGTATAATCTTCTTTAGGCTCTCATACAAGATATATAACAGTCACCAAAACGGCCAGCGATACCCAATAAAAAGATAATGCAGCCAATAGTGAAGCCCGTACTTTCATTTAAAATAAATGTATTTGTAGTAACTTTTAGTTTCAATACAGGAACAAATGCATCAAGATGTTTGAATGGCCGCGGCTCTCAGCGCGCTAGTGTCAGCCCGCTATACACATGGAAGCTGGTGACGGGTGTATCAACGCAACCTTCTTGGCCTTTTTTCATATTTTAGTGCCGCATGGGGACTTTTTTATTATAAGCTTACCTGTAGGTAAAGATAAAATTGAGAGTTTACTAGCACTTCAAATGCAAGGGAACATGGATACTGTATGTGAGTGATGTAAAATACTCACTGAGAAAGCACACATTTTAGCTATTACCATTGTTTTAGAGGAGCTCTTGTCAAACGCTGGACCCACACTTGAACAAACAAGTCAGCTGTATTCCATTGACATCAGCCTTCACAAAGCTTTAAGGACTAGATAACAGAAGAGTCTGCCCATGCCCCACTTGAAATGCCTGGAGTCCTGTTTGCTATGAAAATCATCGACCAGCAATTCAATTTCAGGAGCTTCAGATGTGGTATGAATATTGAGGTGAAGCCCCCCCCCCCCCCCCAAAAAACAAGAAAAAAAACATAGATCCACACTAGACCTTTATTAGAGCATGCAGCCTAGCTGGCCAGGAAAGGGGTGGGGGAGTGAGTGTGTGGCTTTCTCCTCCTTAACCATACCAGGCCACAAGCTTTTAACATCAAGATAGAGAAGCTATCTTGCCGGGGGGACTTAGCCCAGTGTTTGCAGGGGGCCTCCAGGTGAGGGTGTTTATCGGAATCTGGAAGCCCCAAGCTACTTTACCCCTATGTAAATGGGTAAGGAATACATGGTAGTATGAGTAGGGCTAGTATCTAGTGTCCTGCTGGCAAACACAACCACTGGGCCAGGGTTATGAAGAGGAATCTCCCATGGTTAGGACATGTGTCCTGCTATGGTTCAAAAGGAGGGGCTCACCACTCCCCCCCTTCCTGGACAGTCAGGCCGCATGACCAGGTAAGGGTCTAATGTAGATTTTGTGGGGAGCCTATGCATTTTTTAAGTGTCCCACTAAAAATGCACAACAGGCCCACACTGTTTTCTTTTGTTTGTATTTTTTTTTTTCATGGGGTCCCCTTGACAGCCATAACAGACTTACCAGTCTGGTATAAATGAAAAGAATGCCCAACTGATTTGTTTACAAATATAATGGAGCAGATGTGAATTGTCATATAATAGTAATTTAAACAGTCTTTTTTCTTTGTAAATATCAGTTTTGCTGCAGTAGGATGTTTACATTGTACAGATGCTCCAATTCACAGGCAGGCTAAGGGCATCTGGATTTTTAATGTTGCCCTTCAAGCTTAAAAAATATTATTAAAATTGTTGTCCTTTTTGGACTTGACCATATATGGTTAGTTATGTCACAGGGATCCCAGTGATGTCATTGATCATATATTGTCATGATGTCACCTGGGAGACTCTGCTCCTTTGTTTAAATCAGCTGTCATCCAGCAGACCTATGATTCAGAGGGAGTGAAGCAACTGGACCAAATGTATCAGTGGGCTGTGGGAAAAGCATTGGGGGGTGGGTTGGGGGAAAGCAGGCAACTACATCGCTGCATGATGTGCTTGACAAAGAATGTACCTTATCAGACTGTTTTTTTTATTTTATTAAAGGACTTGCAAAAAACGAGCTCTGTATTTACACTTTACATTTTTTTTTTAATGAGTGGGTGTATTTTGTGTGGGAACTCCCTCATTGTTAAAGGAGGCTTCCAGATTCAGATAAACCCTGCATCCTCAGACACCAACAACCACTGGGCCAGGGTTGTGGGGAAAAGGCCCTTATCCTCTTTCACATGGGGACAAGGTGCTTTGCTGGGGGGTCTCCCCTTAGCAAGGTACTTCCCTGAGTTGAGGGCATGTGGTCTTGTATGGTTAAAGAAGGGGGTACACACCCATCTCTGCCTTCTTGGCCTACCAGGCTGCATGCTTGGATAAGGGATTGATTTAGATTTTTGAAGGGTCCTCCCTTTTCTTTTAAATTTTGCTTGGGGTTCACCCTTAAAATCCAAATCAGTCCCAAAGTGTTCAGTAAAGAATTTGGGGGAACCTCATGCCATTTTTTTAGCATGGGGTCTCATAAAATTTTTACCAGACCTGAAGTGCCTGGTATAAATTACAGTGGACCCCGTGCCCTTTTATTATGTGTAGGGGCGTCCCCTATTAACATCTATATGAGACCCTCACCTAGGATAAAGGTCTGTTATGGATCAATGAAATATCCCACAGATTTGTTTACAACTAGAATGAAGCAGATGGGAGCAGTTTTGGCAATTTAAACACACTTTTTTTTTGTAAATGTCAGTTTTTCTTGTATATTTTGTATACAGGTTGTATATATCGCACAGATGTGCCAAATCACAGGGCATACCCCAGAAAGTTTGAATTTTTATTGTTTCACTTTAAGTATTTCTGCTCTCTGCTAAACTGTGTTTATCTTTTGTGGAGCACTTCCACTAGCATCTGATGTCCCCTCTGAGTCTGTGCGGGTCACCTCCGGCCCGTGAGCACGTCTCTTTCGGGTCTCCCCGGCTGTGATAGGCTCTGACCCCTTGTTAAGACCCCTCAGGAGATCCAGGGGCTGAGCCTACCATCCATTCGACCTGGCAGTGAAGTGCACCTTACCATCTATGTGAGTTATTGAATGCTCCTGTACATCTCCACCTTTATTTGCTCCAAGCACCTATTGTTACCATGCACACAATTATCTGACTGTAATGACGATTTTTTAACAATAAATTGTATATCTGCTTTGGATTTCATGGATTTATCCTTGTTTTTACTACTTTGGAAAAGCGCTCCCTTTTTGTGTTTTAGTCCCTTCTCATTGGTCTTATGAGTTGGGGAACAGCAGCCAGTGTTGTATGGACTGCAGGAGGAGGGGGACATGGGATGGAGGAGATGAGAGTGGAGGAAGAGGAGGATCTAGGATGACAGCATGGCCCTCCTAGATGTGGGACCAACAGTTCTAAGTATTGGGAGTGCTGTGTTTCTTCATCCTTGGTCTCATCCGGGGGGTAATATTACACAGCATGCTGATAGATGATGGAGACCTCCCCCCTGTTTATCCTCCCCCTCCTCCTCCTCATCTTGATCTCCCTAAATACCAAAAATAGGTATCGGTAATTGGTATCGGCGTGTACTTTAAAAAAGTATTGGTTCTTGTACGCGTTGCTAAAAAAGTGGTATCGGTGCATCCCTAGATAAAAGTGATTAAGTAAAAATATGTACAGAGCCTTGCAAAAGTATTCACCCCCTGTGGCATTTTTCGTGTTTTGTTGCCTCACAACCTGGAATTAACATGGATTGTTTGAGGATTTGCAACATTTAATTTACAGAACATGTACATTTTTTATTTTTTATTATTGTGAAGCAAACAACAAATAGGATAAAATAACAGAAAAAGTCAATGTATATACAGTGGTGTGAAAAAGTGTTTGCCCCCTTCCTCATTTCCTGTTCCTTTGCATGTTTGTCACACTTAAGTGTTTCGGAACATCAAACCAATTGAAACAATAGTCAAGTACAACACAAGTAAACACAAAATGCAATTTGTAAATGAAGGTGTTTATTATTAAAGGTGAAAAAAAAATCCAAACCATCATGGCCCTGTGTGAAAAAGTGATTGCCAGCCTTGTTAAAACATACTATAGTGGTTGTCCACACCTGAGTTCAATTTCTCTAGCCACACCCAGGCCTGATTATTGCTACACCTGTTCACAATCAAGGCATCACTTAAATAGGAGCTGCTTGACACAGTAAGGTCCACCAGAAGATCCTTAAAAGCTACACATCATGCCGAGACCCAAAGAAATTCAGGACCAATTGAGAAAGAAAGTAATTGAGATCTATCAAAAGACCCCACAACAACGTCCAAGGAACTGGAACAGTGGTGAACCTTCCCAGGAGTGGCCGGCCCCAAAAATTAAGAGCGCACGACTCATCCAAGAGGTCACAAAAGACCCCACAACAACGTCAGGAAAAGACTGGGCAAAAATGGCCTGCATGGCAGAGTTCCAAGGAGAAAACCACTGCTGAGCAAAAAGAACATCAAAGCTCGTCTCAATTTCTCCATCTTGATGATCCCCAAGACTTTTGGGACAACATTCTGTGGACCGATGAGACAAAAGTGGAACTCTTTGGAAGGTGTGTGTCCAAGTATATCTGGCGTAGAAGGAACACTGCATTTCAGAAAAAGAACATTATACAACAGTAAAATATGGTGGTGGTAGTGTGATGGTCTGGGGCTGTTTTGCTGCTTCAGGACCTGGAAGGCTTGCCGTGATAAAAGGAACTATGAATTCTGCTGTCAGAGATCCTGAAGGAGAATGTCCGACCATCTGTTCGTGTACTCAAGCTGAAACGAACTGCAGCAGGACAATGATCCTAAACACACCAGCAAGTCCACCACCGAACGGCTGAAGAAAAACAAAATGAAGACTTTGGAGTTGCCTAGCCAAAGTCCTGACCTGAATCCTATTGAGATGTTGTGGTATGACCTTAAAAAGGCCGTTCATGCTCGAAAACCCTCTAAAGTAACTGAATTAGGACAATTCTGCAAAGATGAGTGGGCCAAAATTCCTCCAGGACGCTGTAAAAGCCTCATTGCACGTTATCGCAAACGCTGGTTGCAGTTGTTGCTGCTAGGGTGGCCCAACCAGTTATTAGGTTTAGGGGGCAATCACTTTTTCACACAGGGCCATGATGGTTTGGATTTTTTTTCACCTTTAATAATAAACACCTTCATTTACAAATTGCATTTTGTGTTTACTTGTGTTGTCCTTGACTATTGTTTAAATTGGTTTGATGTTCCGAAACATAAGTGTGACAAACATGCAAAGAAACAGGAAATGAGGAAGGGGGCAAACACTTTTTCACACCACTGTAACTATTCACCCCCTGAAGTCAATACTTTGTAGCCACCTTTTGCGGCTATCACAGCTCCAAGTCGTTTGGATAAGTCTCTATGAGCTTGCCACATCTTACCACTGGGATTTTTGCACATTCCTCCTTGCAAAACTGCTCCAGTTCTTTTAAGTTGGATGGTTTGCGCTTGTGAACAGCAATTTAAGTCTGACCACAGATTTTCTATTGGATTGAGGTCTGGGCTTTGACTAGGCCATTCCAACAAATTTACATGTTTCCCCTAAACCACTCAAGTGTTGCTTTAGTAGTGTGTTTGGGGTCATTGTCCTCCTGGATGGTGAACCTCCGTCCTAACCTCAAATCACACACAGAGTGGTGCAGGTTTTGCTCAAGAGTATCCCTGTATTTAGCACCATCCATATTTCCCTCAACTCTGACCAATTTCCCATTCCTGACTGCTGAAAAATATCAACAGCATGATGCCGCCACCACCATGTTTCACTGTGGGGATGGTGTTCTTTGGGTGATGTGATGTGTTGGGTTTGCGCCAGACATAGCATTTTATTTGATGGCCAAAAAGTTCAATTGTAGTCTCATCAGACCAGAGCACCTTCCTCCATACATTTTGGGAGTCTCCCACATGCCTTTTTGCAATCTCAAAATGTGCCATTTTGTTTTTTGCTGAAAGTATTGTTTTTCTTCTGGCCACCCTGCCATAAAGCCCAACTCTATGGAGCATACGGCTTATTGTCATCCTATGTACAGTTACTACAGTCTCTGCTGTGGAACTCTGCAGCTCCTCCAGGGTTTCCTTAGGTTTCTGCGCTGCCTCTCTGATTAATGCCCTCCTTGCCAGGTCCGTGAGTTTTGGTGTGCGGCCGTCTTTTGGCAGGTTTGCTGTTGTGCCATGTTCTTTTCATTTGGTTATGATAGATTTGATGGTGCTTCTAGGGATCATCAAATATTTGGATATTTTTTTATAACCTAACCCTGACTTGTACTTCTCAACAACATTGTCCCTAACTTGTTTGGAGAGTTCCTTGGTCTTCATGGCAGTGTTTGGTTAGTGGTGCCTCTTGCTTAGGTGTTGCAGCTTCTGGGGCCTTCCAAAAAGGTGTGTATATGTAATGACAGATCATGTGACACTTAGATTGCACACAGGTGGACATCAATTCACTAATTATGTGAATTCTGAAGGTAATTGGTTGCACCAGAGCTTTTTATGGGCTTCATAACAAAGGGGGTGAATACATACGCACATGCCAATTATCAGTTTAAAAATAGTTTTATGTATATATTTTTCTAATTTTATTTCACCAACCTGGACTATTGTGTTCTGATCCATCACATCTAAGTCAGATTAAAAAATCATTGAACTAAAGGCTGTAACTTAACAAAAAAGGGAAAAGCCAGGGGGGGGGGGTGAATACTTTTGCAAGGCACTGTATATACTCATATACAGAAAATGCATAAAAAACTTTCATACACTTATACATAAATAATAGATAAAAATATCTACATAAACATAAATAAATATAAATTTGCATATAATTTTGCATATAAACATATACATAAATAAATATAAATTTGCATATGCACAGAACACACAGTATATATATATATATATATATATATATATATATATATATATATATATTGTGTGTTCTGTGCATATGCAAATTTTTATTTATTTATGTATATGTTTATGTAGATATTTTTTAGATAGACATATATATATATATATATTATATATAGATATATATATATATATATATATATATATAGATATAGATATAGATATATATGTAGATAACTGCCTAGATACACAAGTATCATACATTATATGCATATCTACATACATAAGCGCTGAAATAATTGAACAAATGATATACAGAAAGAAAATAAGAAAGTAGCTAACAAAAGAAATAATAAAGGTGCAGCATAAGTATAACATCTGTCACTGATTTATGTGTTTATTGATGACTAATGTAACTATTACATATACAGTGTTTTACATAAAAATGCACACTATTCTGAAATTACATTAAAAGATCGCTCCATTAATCCGTGATTAATGTTTAATTAGATTTTTAAGTGTATACCTCACATTTTTCTATGACTATTCATTTAGCCATTTCAGAAAAAAATGAATAATCTGCTCCCTTTAATGGCCATCAATAGATAAGTTCCATACTGAGCATATTTAATGAATATGCTTTATGATAACTATCTCTCCATCACAAAAGCTGTATTGTGATGAGAAAATGTTTATTAAGAAATAGCTATATAAATGAACATGGATTATAATGTGTTTGATGCAAGTAAATTTATATATTCATTCTTAAGGGACAATGTATCCTATTTGTAAGTAGAATTTCATTTCCTAATAATGATTTTCTTTAATAGACAGCACAGTTAAAAGAGATATTCAATTTACGGCTTATATGAATATTTACATTTGAACACAAGCAGCATTTTAAATGGACTAATTGCATCAAAGGTGAATGGTAAACTAGATAAATGCCATCCTTTATTGACTGCAATATGATTGGCTATATAGATAAATACAATCCCAATGCCTCTGGCCATTATCTTTCAAGGAGAACTCAACTTTCGCTACAAGATATAAAATGACATATACAGTATGCTTGCTACACTGGCCATTTTATCATTTACCGTTATAAAAATTCCCGTTCCATTTCATTTTGTGGCCTTCTATGGTTTTCTGAAATTGATTACAAATTCAAATTTTGCTTTCTTGTAACAGTCACAATTGTTCTGTACACTGTGTGTATGTATAATATGTGTGCACAGAATACCACCAGAAATGGAATTATCCATTCATGTGGTTGTTTTGCTGCTTCTCCAGCTGTTTTTTTTCTTATGAAAACACTGAGACTAATTATGTGACACCAAACAATTGATGGTTTCTTTTAGCATTCTCATTCTCTTCCTTCCCCAAAAAAGTTGCTGCTAATGCTCGTCTCAGTATCTTAGTACAGAATTAGTTAACCACTTCAATACCAGACACTTAGACACCTTCCCGCCCAAGCCAATTTTCAGCTTTCAGCGATGTCGCAATTTGAATGACAATTGCGCGGTCATGCTACACTGTACCCAAACAAATTTTTTATCATTTTGTTCCAACAAATAGAGCTTTCTTTTGGTGGTATTTGATCACCTCTGCGATTTTTATTTTTTGCGCAACAAACAAAAAAAGACCGAAAATTTTGCAAAAAAACAAGTTTTTCTTTGTCACTGTTAATTTTTTTTGTAAATAAGTGCGTTTTCTTCTTCAATGACGGGCACTGATAAGGCGGCACTAATGGGCACTGATAAGGCGGCACTGATGGGCACCGATGAGGTGGCACCAATTAGGGGGCACCGATGAGGTGGCACTGATGATGGGCACTGATAGGCGGCACTGATGGGCACTGATAGGTGGCACTGATGGGCATTGATAGGTGGCACTGGTATGCGGCACTGATGGGCACTCAGGTGGCACTGATGGGCACTCATAGGCGGCACTGACGGGTACTTATGGGTGGCACTGATGCACACATATAGGTGGCACTGATAGGTGGCATGGATGGGCACTGATAGGTGGCATGCATGGGCACTGATAGGTGGCATGGATGGGCACTGATAGGTGGGCATGGGTGGGCACAGATGGGCACTGATAGGTGGCACTGATGGACGCTGATGAGTGGCACTGATACACTTATGGGTGGCATTGCTGGGAATCCTTTTTTTTTTTACTTTTTTTTTTATTAATATGATGTGCCAATCAGTGCCCATCTGTGGGCACTGATTGGCATATTTTTGATTTTTTTTTTTTAACATGTGGATGGCCATGGGGGATGGACCTGGCCATCCACCTGCTGGGGGCTTCCCTGGTGGTCCTGGGGGCTTCCCTGGTGGTCCTGGGGGCTTCCCTAGTGGTCTAGTGTGGGCATCTGAGGGGGGGCTGCGCTGATAAACAATCAGCGCATACCCCCCCTGTCAGGAGAGCCGCCGATCGGCTCCCCTCTACTCGCGTCTGTCAGACGCGAGTGAGGAAAAGCCGATCAACGGCTCTTCCTGTGTACATCGTGATCAGCCGTGATTGGACACGGCTGATCACGTGGTAAAGAGCCTCCGCCGGAGGCTCTTTACCGAGATCAGTGTAGCGGTGTGTCAGACTGACACACCGCTCCACCGATCGCCGCGATGCGCGCCCCCACGGGCGCGCGGCGGCTGTTATCCTGAAGGACGTCATATGACGCCCAGTCAGGATAACGAAGCCACTTCCCGGACGTCAATTTACTATTGACCGGGCGGGAAGTGGTTAAGGATCTGCAATGAGTAAAAATCCTGGCATATATCCTTTATGTATATAATTGGTTTTAAGAAGACTGTATTAATTAAAATGATTCTAAAGTCTAAATGTTTTATTTTTACTTTAAAGTGGTTGTAACCCTAAAAATATAGCATAGTGCTTTTGACATGTCAATTGTCCCTTTCTATACTGTACAATACCTGGTGGATCCTGCCTGTTCCTGTCTTCTCCTGTTTAAAATGTCCATGTTTATCATGGCTGCTGATCCATGATACTGTTGTCAGTTTAAGTGCCTCCGCCATCCAGCTCTCTCCTCAGCGTCTCTGCATCTTCCCCTTCCCTCTCTCCCTGTCAGTTCCATAGTCTGTGTGTGAGCCAATGTCCTCCCCTTCCCTATCCTCTCCTCTCCTGCATGTGTAATTATATTCCCTGCAGCTGCTCCAGTGCTTGTAAAGTAAAGAAACCTCTATTAATTACTTGTGTGTGTTTTCCTAAAATTGTGATGGTAAATACATTCTTTGCATAGCCCTGTTGTGCACACTCCCTCTGCCAGGTTGCATTTATCAGAGGGAAACACCAGCCCCTCCCACTGTGCTCTCTTAGATTGGGAAGGAAAGCAGAGGGAGGTCACATGACAGAACAGCAGGGCTCTGCAAAGAAGGTATTTAGCATTATAATTTTAGGAAAAAAAACACACTGTACTGAACAGGGACCTAAAACAAATAAAAGCAATTAATACACGTGACTTTACAACCACTTAAAAAAGTAAAAAAATACATGTGAATTTACAACGAATAAAAAAGTTTTTCCTTTCAGTTATGCTTTAATATCACTTTAAACTGTGGCCACATGGTATTGTGGCACCCTTCCCTTTTTCCTTTGCTTTGGTTAATGTGTTATTTTCACTATTCTCTTTTTCTTTATTATTTCTAACTATTAATGTACCTTCTTTTTAGCTATAGATATAGTAGTAGCCTTAATCATTACAGTCTCCAGTGTGGTCTTGTGCATTTACAGGTTAAGTAAGCCTTGGCTGCTGAATCTGGTCCTTTGTATTGCTTTATAAGTTCTCGTTGGCTGGAAACTGGTTGCTGGCCAAACTCTACTGCTATGGAGAGAAGTTGGAGTCTTACAGGGTGTGTGCTTAGGTACGCAAAGCCCTTATAATTAAGGTAAAGGAGTACCTCAGGGCTCCCAGTTGGAGACAGCTCCAACCAAGAGAGACAGGAGGTCTCTAGGAGTCAGAGGCTGTGTGTGGCAGCCATGGTGTGTCTGCAAGAGATAGTAAATGTCCTGAGGACTAAGACCTGCTGAGCTGTGTGCATTAGAGTGTACCCATCATTACTGAAGAACCTGTGGTCTGGGTGACCAGCGTAAAAGTGACTTTTTCATTTGCCTTGTAATAATAGTGGGCTGCCAGGCCCTTAAAATATAGTTCCTGACTACCGTGAATCACTTGAAAAATGCATCTGCAACTGATCTAATGATCCCCCATGTTACAATAGACAGAAGAAACATGACCGGTATTCTTCATTGTCTACTCCAAAACCAAAAAATAAAAAAGTTTTGGTTAGGTATAACAATAAAAAAATCTTAATGAATTATTAATGTCTTAACACGTCTGTGAATTTATTAATGCTTGTACTTTGATCCATCCATTTACCCATCCGCCATCAAAATAGGAAATTCTCAAAATATGCACAAAGAGTTATATATCTCTAAACATTATCTCTAAACATTCCCAAACGAGAAAAAAAAACAATTTAGCATTCCCATTTGGTATTTATAAATATTCCTGCATTTTAGCACGTGAAAACCCAGATGCAAAAATAAAATGTCACGTTGATCCATCCATTTACCCATCCCCCATCCTTCCAATCAAAATAGGAAATTCTCAAACTATGCACAAGGAGTTATATATCTCCAAACACTTGTTTAAAGTGATACTAAAGAATCGTTTTTTATTTTTTTTTAACTGTGCAGCCCGTCTTGCACAGAGTGGCCCGAACATCCATTTCTGGGGTCCCCCGGCAGCTCTTGCGGCTCCTCCCTACATCTGATAACCACCTTGGAGAAGCGCTTCCCCGAGGGGGTTACCTTGCGGGCGTGCTCCCGAGTCCAGCATTCGGCATCCATAGAGGTTGAATCCAGGACTTGGCCCTGCCCCCCCCCCCAGTGCTCACGTCATTAGATTTGATTGAGGGCAGTGGGAGTCAATGGCTGCGCTGCTATCAATCTATCCAATCAAGAGCCGGGAACCCATGGAGAGAGGGACGACGGGGACATGCCAATGGAAATTCGGGGGTTAAGGTAAGTAAAACGGGGGGGGGGGGCTGCAAGGTGTTTTTTCACCTTAATGCATAGAATGCATTAAGGTGAAAAAAACACGTACCTTTACAACCCCTTTAAATTCCCAAACGAGAAAAAAAAAAAAAACAATTTAGCATTCCCATTTGGTATTTTAAATATTCCTGCATTTTAGCATGTGAAACCCAGATATAAAAATAAAATGTTACGTTGACTTCTATCCGTGGTTCATACATGTAATTCAGAATCCACACTTGTGCGGGAGCTATACATCCAGATGGCAATGCAGTAATTTTAGCAAAAGGAACATGTTATTTTTTTTTGGCTCTGTGCCAGCAAATGAAACCCTATGCTGTATCTGCATTTTCAATTGCTAAAAATCTGCCTTCAAGTGCCAGTTTAATTGTTCGGTCTCATTTCCAATGCTAAAAAAATAGGGGCAAACGGATTCAGTTTTTTATAATGGGTAATCATTTTCAACAAGTTTCCATTTAAACCCACATCATTATACATTGACCTCATAAATAAAAATTCAGACAGCAAATCCTCATCAATTATATATATTCTACTTCAGTTTCAGTGACTGAACAAATGCACATTGCAGAATATGTTCACGCAACCATCCACATCTTCAGTTTCCCCTATTAAATCAATCTGTCTATCCATAACATCTATCTATCTATCTATCTATCTATCTATCTATCTATCTATCTATCTATCTATCTATCTATCTATCTATCTATCTATCTTTTCCATCCTTCAATCTGTCTTTGTTTTGTAAAATGCATTGTTTCTGTTTACAGTGCACCTGAAACACATTGTATATTTGGCAAGAAGCCCAGATTTTCTATTTGGGATCAACTTGACAAGTTTTTTTTTTTTTTTCTTTCCCTTTAAACAGCAGTTGTCTTGCATGGTAAACATCGCCAGTCACCATAATATTGTTAGTGTTTCCTTTATTGCATCTTTTTATATTTACATGATGCTTTTGGCAACTGATCAACTGGGAGGGGTTGAGTTCTCAAGTATACAATTATTTTGTTGTTATTTGGCACTAGACAACATGTTTAGAAAGAAATAAATAAATGCCCGGCTGCCAAAGGGTTAAAGCGTTTGGTTCACATTAATTTAGTCTTTGAACTGTATTTCTGGCAAATTTTCCTTTAATCAAATTATTGTTTAAGCAAGAGAAAAAAAAAACTTTGCACTCTAAAAGTCAGCAAGTGGTTAATTTACACCAGTATAATAATCAGCGTACGTCAAACAACATTGTTTAGAAGCTTTATAATCGTTCTAATGCAGCAGACTTATTATTATTATTATTATTATTATTTTGCTTACTGTGCAAGTAAATAAACATTTTAGGAGATCGACTTAATATAAATAGTAAAGGAAAAATTTGCAAGATAAAATAAAAGAATGAAACGGCATATTTACAGTATTAACAGTTGACCATTGCCATTAAATATATTAACTATATATATATATATATATATATATATATATATATATGTATACACTCACCGGCCACTTTATTAGGTATACCTTGCTAATACTGGGTTGGACCCCCTTTTGCCTTCAGAACTACCTTAATTCTTTGTGGCATAGATTCAACAAGGTGTTGGAAACATTTCTCAGAGATTTTGGTCCATATTGACATGACAGCATCACACCAGTTGCTGCAGATTTGTCAGCTGCACATCCATGATGCGAATCTCCAGTTCCATCACATCCCACGGGAGCTCTATTGGATGGAGATCTGGTGGGTGTGGAAGCATTTTGAAGTACAGTGACCTCATTATCATTTTCAAGAAACTAGTTTAAGATCATTTGAGCTTTGTGACACTGTGCATTATCCTGCTGGAAGTAGCCATCAGTAGATGGGTACACTGTAGTCATAAAGGGATGGACATGGTCAGCAACAATACT
The DNA here is from genome assembly GCA_028564925.1 of Lithobates sylvaticus. NCBI lineage: Eukaryota > Metazoa > Chordata > Amphibia > Anura > Ranidae > Lithobates > Lithobates sylvaticus. Next base: position 87,692,749 of record CM053030.1, read on the forward strand.
CAAGTAGGCCGTGGCAATTAAACGATGCTCAATTAGTGCTAAGGGGCCCAAAGTGTGCCAAGAAAATATCCCCCACACCATAATACAACCACCAGGAACCTATAACATTGATACAAAGCAGGATGGATCCATGCTTTCATGTTGTTTGGACCAAATTCTGACCCTACCATCTGAATGTTGCAGCTGAAATCGAGACTCATCAGACCAGGCAATATTTTTTCAATCTTCTATTGTCCAATTTTGGTGAGTCTGTGTAAATTGTGGCCTTAATTTCCTATTCTTAGCTGACTGGAGCGGCACCCAGTGTGGTCTTCTGCTGATGTAGCCGTATTTTTCACTTCATTACCACTGAATTCAGCTGCAAATAAATTAAATAGTACTTCTGGAAAAAACAATGGGAAAGTACTATGGAAAACATACTTTTGACATCGTAGGCCAATCACAAAGCATAGGGAGAGTGTTTGGCCCAGTGTAAGCTACACCTTGGATGACTCCTAGCTCATGCAGTTTGAAATTTCGTATGCCTTTAAACTGATACTTTATGTATTTCTCTTCCTAAGAATAAATATAGCTGTACATATTTGCTTTTAGATTGAAAACTCTGATTGAAACTCTGTACTGTGCCATTGAAAGAGAAAGCAAAGTAGATGCAACTCCTGAGATACCCAGTTGTGTGAAATTTGAGGCTTATTACAGTGAATCCTTTAATATTAGCCTGAAAAACGTGGGTGAAAAGCAGCTTGCTAGTGCAAAAAGAAAATAAAAGAAAACTCAATACAGTTTTTAAAAATTGTATTTATTTATATTAAAGTCCAACTAACTGTGGGTATTTTTGTTTTTTCAAAAAGAGAGTTGAACAATGCCCAGGAAATGCTGTGAGTGCAGAATGTCCTAGACCTGCCCCTTTAAGGGGGTATCACAATGGTGTTCTGCACTCACATACAATGATGCAGTGAGCAGTGGTGATATTATCACGTCTGTAGCACTCCTTGCATCTTCACACACTGCCAAGAGAAAATCCAAAGAGAAGAGAGCCCTGAACATCATGTGACCGGTCTGAAGGCATCTGAAAAGTAATTACTGTATATACTCGAGTATAAGCCAACCTGAATATAAGCCGAGGCACCTATCTTTACCACAAAAAAACTGGGAAAACTTATTGACTCGAGTATAAACCTAGGGGGAGAAATGCGCAGCTACTGTAAGTGGAAAAGAGGGTCAACAATGCCCATTTGCAGCCTCACTGTGCCCATTTTCAGCCATAGGTCCCCTGAACTTCAAACTCGGTAGTTAAGGGTTCCTAGATGCCCCTTAGCTGCAGCCAATTTGGGGTCTCTGGACACAGCTGACCGACACAGCTGCTGCAGATGGACACAGTTGACTGACTTTGGGGCCCTGTATCTCGGGGCCACTTGGTGCTAGGAACCCCAAAAATATTTCGGGTTCCTAGCACCAAGTGGCCCCGAGATACGAGGCCCCAAAGTCGGGTCGGAAAATGTCAAGCACTTTTCTGCAGCAGAAAATGACATTTTCCGAACCGACTTTGGGGCCTTGTATCACGGGGCCACTTGGTGCTAGGAACCCCAAATTTGGATATGTTGTAGTGTTGGTTCCCCTGGTTTTGCACCCGAAATTTGTTCCTAGCACCAAGTGGCCCTTATGAACGGGCCGCAAAGTCGGGTTGGAAAATGTCATTTTTTGCTGCAGAAAAGTGCTTGACTCGAGTATAAGGGGGCACTTTCAGCACAAAAAAATGAGCTGAAAAACTTGGCTTATACTCGAGTATATACGGTATTTAAAAAGCAAGAAATATAGCGAGCGGTGGGGTGCTGTCCAGGGGAGAGCCATGGGAGATAGGAGGGGTGAGCCCTTGACTTTAAATACAATTAATAAAGAATAAATACATGTAAATACAGATGTTCTATTTATTCCCTTTTAGTCTTGTTTTTAGTTAATGTTTCAGTGAATAACAGTGAATACCCAAAAGAGACAGAGATGCAATATCAGGGCAATAAAAGGGAAGCAAAAAAAAATCCTTTGTTCTTGCAGTACAATAAATCTATTAGCAGTAGTTTTCTTTTCTTTCTTTTTTTTTTTTTTTTGCCCTTATTTTGTATCCTGAGCTTGATCTCAAGTTCTCTGAAGCAATCCTTAATCAAGCTCCCAAAGGCCTACGACTGTATGCAGCAATTTCTCCCCTGCTCTCAGCACAGATGTTTCAAGCACATTCCATTACACCTACATGCCATTACAGCTAATGGTTTATTCTGATGAAGGAAACTGCTTTCAGCTCAGTGCAGCAAAGGGGAAAATTTCCTCCTGTACAGTTTATCCATTGCAAAACAATGAAATCTGGGGGCAGGTGGTAAAACAGAGCTATCTAATGTTAATTACATAGAGTATTACCCCCCAAATATGGCTGCTCATTAATTATGCAAATTTACTTTCTAGAAAAAGAAGACAATCCAGAAGAGCATTTTAACCATTACACGATGAGAAATTGGGTGATCTTCTTTTACGGATGTACAGATCAAAGGTTTAATTTCTCTCAACTTCTGATACTTCAATCAGAATTTGCAATTGACTAGCCTTCGCTAACATAATTATGTTTTAAAGATTTTGCTTGCACAGCATTACATTTAGGAGAGAGCAGATAAAGTATAGGAACGCAATGAACCTTCATTTTTCTTTTTTATTTGAATTTGATCTATTTGTCTTCTGTTTTTGTATCTGTTTCAGCTTCAATTGTGATGGAAATTGTTGTTGCTCCTATATTCTCTAGGCACACAATTATGTCAGTGGCCTAAGATCAGGGCTTTTTTTTTAGCAGAAACCTCCAGGACTGAATGTATGTAATGGCAAGGGGTGCTGTGGTGTGCTGAAGGGTCTGTTAATGCTGGCTGCTGGGGGATCTATTGTCACTATAGGGGATCTATTTTTGCAGAGGGGATCTATTGTTTCTGGTGCTGGGGGTGGGATCTATTGATGCTGGCTGCGGGTAGATATGTTGTTACTGCAGGGTGTCTATTGTTGCTGGGGGATCAATTGCTGCTGGCTGCAGGGGATCTATTTTATGGCTTTTCTTGTTATCATTATCAAGTTCCATACAAATTACTTAGTACCACAAATGTTACATGCTTCTGTATTCTCTAAAAGGGGTGGTACTGGGAGGTGGGTAGGGAGTGGAACCAAAGAATGGTCCTCGGAGGTGGGTAGGGGTGGAGACAAGGAGTGACTTAGAAAGGGGGAGTTCCTGCACAGATTCTCTGCCTAAGATTAGTTTACTTTTTAAGTCGTAGTCAGAATGGTTTTATCTACTGTATTCCCTACAGAGAACATGTTAATATGAGGTGAAATTTTCATGAAAATACACAGAAATTTGCTCTCTTGTAAGTTGCAATGCATATAGCATAGTAAGCTCCAAGATTCAGGAATCTAATTTAACTGGACTGTGAGGATAGACAACTTAATCAATTGAATTGTATTGTAACTGTACTGTTTGCCCTTTCATTGTAAAGCACTGCGCAAACTGGTGGCGCTATATAAATCCTGTATCCTGTAATCAGAAAAATTGCATTAACCGAGAAAGTATTAAAAGTAGTAATGAGCTTTGGGTTCAGGTAAACATGAGTTTGACCTAAACCCAGGCTGTTAAAGTGGTTCTAAAGTCAGAAGATTTTTTACCTTAGTGTATTTTATGCATTAAGGTAATAAAACTTTTTTGTGTAGTCCCCCCCTTATGCCTTGTACACACGGTCGGAAATTCCGACGGAAAATGTCCGATCGGACCATGTTGTCGGAAAATCTGCTGTGTGTGGGCTCCATCGGACTTTTTCCGTCGGAAATTCCGACGGCAAAAATTTGAGATCCTGCTCTCAAATTTTTCGACAACAAAATACGATCGGACTTTTTCCAATCGTGCGTAGAGAATTCCGACGGACAAAGTGCCACGCATGCTCAGATCAAATTACAAGACCAAAGCTATTGGCTACTAGCCTCTACGTAGTTCCGTCGTACGCAACGAATGTCACCACGTTCAGAATGATAGGATTTTCCGACAACTTGTCCAACTTGTCCAACTGTGTGTATGCAACACCAGTGTTGGACAAAATCCGTCGGAAAAAATCCGACGGATTTTGTAGTCGGAATTTTTCCGACCGTGTGTACGGGGCATTATACTTACATACTTATACTGACCGATCTCGAACTTAAAGTACAATTAAACTTAATAAATTAAACCTTAAACCTTTTTTTGTTTCCAATGTCTAAATCTGCAGCTTTCAATAAAATAATACCTGGTGATCCTACTATGAAGGTCCTTGTTCAAACACTTGTGGCTTGTGCTGACACTCATTACTCATGTGGCCTTCAGTTGTCTTTGTCAGGAAGAGGGTCCATAGCAAAAAAGTCCAGTTGGTGTTGGAGTGAGCACATGTAGACAGAGAGTGGATGAAATAGTCTGTAGGATATCAACAGTACTAAGATGGTGAACATTACAGTTTTAATGTAACAATTGGGGCAGAATGAGCCAGCACACTGAGCATTGGTACGGCTGCTTGTAGTCCAGGGTGCTTTTAAAGGTTAACAACGCTGTAGCTAAACTGAGTAAGTGCCAGCATTGACAGGCTTCAATGGGCAAATGCAGCCTGCTTTTGACATCTGTTTGAAGTGCTTTTTAAAAAATGTATTGCAGGTGCAGTATGATTGAATTAAAGTGGAACTAAAATCCACAATACTTACCACTCATTCAATGGTCCAAGGTCCCTGGCCAGTGCCGGAATCTTCTACCTGATGTGGCTGCCTTGATGGCCAGCGCTCCATGACATCACACCCATGCATGCTCAGGATTTCAGTCATCCTGGCACACAAGACCTGTGCCAGAATAAACTGAGCTGTGCATGCTCCAGGCAGGTAGAAAATGACACAGCAGTGCAGAAGACCATGGGGACTTGACCATTTAGGGAAAGTAGGCATTGTTGATAGCTAATGCCTTCTCACTTGAATTATGTGCTTTGAGCATCTGTTCCAAATCAATAACAAGCGGGTTGTTTGTGTAAAATAGAAATCAATTCAATTTATTGATCAAAATAGACAAGTAAGAGTTCATGTATCAGACAGAGACATAGCAAAACATATGGTCATACCTTATAGATAAAAATGAAACTCTTATGGACAAGTTAGAATAAAATATTGATTAAGGTGATGTGTGTTGGGAATAACTGTTATGTCCTGAAATCCTATTGATTATTATATCACTTTTTCGCTTCTTCCTTATAATACATTAACATTGATGTATGTGTTATCAGTCAGAAGATCAGCAAGCCAATTAAAGCTGAAGTTTAATATGCTTAAAGTTTGACATGCTTGGTACCTCCCTTACCCTCCCAATCAATATGCTAATGAAAATGTACTTGTTTTTAACCCAGCTATACTATCACTGGGTCTCAGGACCTCTGGGAGGTGGTAGCTGTGCTTCCGCAAAACATCACATCACCCTACTGTGGTAATCCTAAAGTGGAGCTAAAGTCCCTCTGTCAAAAATATACAATGTCTCTTCTGCAATAAAGAAACCTACCTGCCTGCTCGCAGTCATGTCACGTTGATAATCACTAGACATTAATAGTTGCATCATACTTACCTTTTTATAATATTTCCAGTTTGCTTAGAGATTTCCTGCTATCTTCCCTTCTTCGGTCTCTCTTGATATCCTGGTGCCTGCCCAAGGGCTATTCCTATATGGGTGCTTGCTCAGCCATATAAGGTGCAAAGATTGGCTTAATTGAGAAATATTTTATTTTATTGTATGTATGTATGTACATGCAATACACGTGAGATATATATATTATTAAAGTTATACTCAATATATGTATTTTTCTATCCACTCAGTCACCACCTTTTGGTTTCTTCATGTGTCCTGAAGAAGCGGAAATGTGAAACACGTTGACTCATGGAGATTAGCCTGTATTGGGAGGCACTGAGCTATATACTTGGGCTGTTACAAATTTGTATGCACTATGGTTAGCCACTGGAGCTGTACAACAATTATAATTTGTTTGTAATGACCTATATAGGTCTGTTATGTTTTTATGTGTAATGCTGTAATAAAAGTACATTTTTTTTCTAATCATAAAAAAGTTTTTTATTTTGTACATTCGCTGTCACAGATACATAATATGCAAGGTATTGCAAAGTACAATATAAAAAGCATTCAGTGCGTACATTGTATGAACAAGCTTTGTGTTAGATCTACCAAGTACATGACAAAATTCACAATCAATGTTCACCGATACAAGTGAAAGAAATAATCACAACGAACAACAATATAATTGTCCAGTTTAAGTCTTGGGGATAAAAGTACATTTTTAGATAATATCTGGGTCCTGATTGTGCCTGTAAAGTCTGATATAATTTCCTATAATTCCCACTCAGCGCCTGTGTGTCAGAATGACTGCACTCCTATGCATGTGCAGGGGAGATATCATCCTGTGCTAGCCAATGAAGAGGCTGAAGACTGCCACCCAGCAGAAGATGCTGGCGCTGGTGAGGGATGTGGACTGTTAGAATTTGGAACAGATTATTGGGGAATGAAGGTTATAAGAAACTTATTAATTTTCTAATCATTAATGGGACAAATCAATGTTAGTTTTTGACAGCATTGATGAGAAAATTTGAAGGAGCAGGAAGGAAAATTTTCCTGGAAAAAAACAAATTTCTAATTTGGGACTTTGAATGAAACATGCGGAAACACGTCTCCATCCCTATATCATAGCAAAAAGGTGGAATTTCGGGACTTTGAATGAGGTGGGTGAGAGTGGCTAAATAAAAGTCGGTTTTATTGTCAAAAAGCATCACAGCATAACATATATGCAATCACATGTTAAAAACCATGTATGGTAGAAAAAAAGTAACGCAGCATGGCAGGCCCATAGTATGGTAAATGGTAAGATCTTCCATGTGGAAACAAAATAAGATCACAGAAATCTAGTATATACAGTATATTAGAATCAATAAATCATCTACAGAATAGGTGTATCCAACAGGTCCGACGCGTTTCATGTATATACAATTACACTCTTCAGGGGCAGGTGCACTTGGGTCTACAAGAAAACATGAATAAGTCAATATGTACCATGGTTGAAACCATATGTGGGAGAAGTATACACATATAGGGAGAGGGATGTAAACTTATCCCTATGGATACTTACAAGCCTGTAGAGTCTGAGTCTGTGCACCCAGACAGGGAGGGCTGCCAAAGGTATCATTCCCAGGAGCTGGGGTCGGAACCTGGCCTTGAAAAGACTGGGTGCATACCATGATCCCAACAAAGATGAAAAACACATAACCAAATGGTGGTAAGTGTACACGTGTAGAAATCCCCTATAACGTGAAAATAAATAAAGGAACATGCTCTTATATCATATATTACATATCATTATAGTGAATAAACAAATAAATAAATACATCTTCATTTAAATTTAAAAAAATGCATACAAATTGTGAAGTCCATGTATAGATCCCACGCGTGAATAAAGTCCTCAGTGAGTATAGGAAAGCATGCATTTTTATGTATTTTTTTTATAATTTAAATGAAGATTTATTTGTTTATTCGCTATTTATTCACTATGGTGAAATGTAATTTATGATATAAGAGCGCGGTTCCTTTGTTTCGCTGTATATAGAGTATTGCAATTGATCCACCCACTGACTTGTATATAATATTTGGGCAAGTTTTGGTCATTTTGTCGAGGCATCCCTGAAGAAACCTGAAGGCACCCTGGTTTAAAAAGGCTGGTCTATGGGGGTGATTTTCTAAAGGCAGGTAGGCTGTTCACTTTGCAAGGGAACTTGCCCCAATGCTTAGCGAATGTGCTAAAGTTCGAGTTTGCAAAGAATACTCAATGACATGCAAGGGAAATAAAAATAACAGAATTTTTCCTTGAACATGATTGGTTGGTGAAATCAACAGAGCTTATGAGCTCTTTGGCAAAGTCAGCTAATTTACAATTTTTTATAAATGAATCGAGTTAGGAAATAGATGAATCTTGGTGAAAAAGTTTGTAGATTTTGTATGAAAACATCCAGATGTGCAAAAAAAATATCAGGAAACAAATCTTTTAGGATCCCTGCACATACATATGCCAAACACACAGGAGTCTATGGGGATTTCAATAAAGCGTCTGCTCCATTTTTCTTCTCTAGTTAATGTGCTGAGCCAAATTCATGAAGCATCTGCAACACTTTTGCTTTTGACAGCGACTTGTGCTCCAAATTCAGGTAGATCTAATATGCGCCACTTTTACATTGTGGCGCAATGCCTGCACCAAATTCTAGATACCATGGCAAATAGTGGAGCTAAGACCACCTATCTTTTGGCAAACAGAGAGAGAGCATGTCACAGACAGATTTTGCAAAAGTATCTTGCATGCTTTCTAAAATGCAAGTACAAGTTCTAGACAGGTACATGAATTTGGTGCACGCCGTGCCACTTTTAGAATGCACGTGACACATTTTTGCTTAATCTGTCTGCACCAGTCTTTATGCATTCAATGTGTTTACAACATTTTCTTGCAGGATTCTTGCATTTTTCCAAATGTATGATTTATGTTTTATTATTCAGTTAGAAATTGTGTGAATCTCGGGTTAAATTTGTGTAAGTCTTGTGTAAAAAACATTGCTCCAGCCAAGGAGCGATGACAAAGATTAAACTGTTATATATGCTGTATTCTAAGATTTTGCATTTCAATACACTGGATAATGTACATATTGTATTACCTAGATTTATTACTGCATTTATTAAGACAGATGCACAATGAAAATATTATCACAAAAAAGTTGTTTTGCATTTATGACCTCTGATCAGTTGTAAGATCCAGTATCTCTTTTTTTATACCATTTGGGCTGGTTCCTCATATGTGATACACAATATTAGTGACTGATGTCATTATCAGCTTACTGCAGCCTTTACATTAGGAGATAATTAAACATGTGAGTTCCAATCTGTGCATTGCTTATAATTATAACTGCTCACAGCAGAATGGAGAATACATTACATAAAAAAAAAAAAAAAAAAAAATAAGAAAACGGAAGACTAATGAGAGTATCATTCTAATATCATGTCGTGTGCATGTGTGTGTAAATTAAAATTCATATCAATATTCAAATCACACTCCCTGTTAAGTCAAGTGCTGCAGCCATCTCATAACGTATTCTCTCATTTTCTTCCTTGCACATGGGCATGGCAGAACGGAAAACAAATGAGCTGCAGAAATGTATTGTTCCTCTGCTACAATATGAATATTTATCTGAGTTTCTAAGCTATTTTAATCTATCTATCTATCTATCTATCTATCTATCTATCTATCTATCTATCTATCTATCTATCTATCTATCTATCTATCTATCTTTCTATCTACGATAAATATCTTTATGTATATGCCAACATTTATCCTAATATTATAGTGCAGGTACACTGCCATATCACAACATGTTACATAAAACAATCACAAGGACTTTAAGTGCTGAACTGTATTTGCAGAAAGTCTACATCCTGCTGTGTTGTTGGATTGAAGACTTTCTTGCTAATCCACTGTCTTGTTGCATTGTTCGAATTTCCTTTCAGTCTCTTGTTGTCTTTCCTGGCCTGAAATTCCCTATCACCTAGGTACCTGTAAACATATTCCTAATGTCACAAATGGAAAAGACACATCTGAACAAAATAATTAACCTTTTTTATGTAGTTCTTTTGTATTAGATTTTTTTTTCATTCTCTCTTCTATCCACATGTGATTATTTTGTCTATCTATCTGTATAACCTTGTGTAGCACCCTCTAGTGTGCTACTAGTGTTAGTGTAGGCAAATTTAAGATTGACTCAAGTTGTGTGAGTGTGCAATTGGGTCGGGTTACTGCAGGTCAGGCTGCATGGCTCTACAGTGCAGGTCTCTGGTATCTTCCCCTGGATCTAGAGGTTTGGAGAAGCTTCTGGAAATTAGGGGGCGGAGTCTAGGAGGTCCTGATCTGCATACTTAGGGTAGTCTGATCAATCCCCAGGCAAAATGTCTTGACAGGGTGGATGGATCTGCTCTTAAACATGCTGAGGAGGCTGTAGGTGGTCTAGGAGGCGACCCCACCGTATCTAGGGAGAGGCTCTGCCTCCAGGCTAAGGCTCGGGCTGGCTTGGAATAAACCTTTCAGCGTCTGGTTTGAGAAGGAATCTTGCCTAGGAGCAGCAGGGAACAAGGAGGACAGAGTGAGTACATCAGCACACCCAGGGATTTACAAGGGGAGAGACTTCTACATGTAGAAAGCTTTCAAAGGACAGCACTGTGCTTAACCCTTTATCTCTTGTCCTGGGAGATCTTCAGAGCAGCCAGGGGGGGGGGGGGGGGCTGGTAGACAAGCAGCCAGGAGAGCTGGTAGTACCTTCTGGCTGGGGAGCTGGGAGGAGTTCTGCAAAGAAGAGGAGATTCTCCTGCATGCAGTTTTGCAACATTTGGTGCTATTTTCCAAAGGGGGCTAAGAACTCCTCGTCCATAAGGGACTTTGCCACTGATCCAGGAGACTGGGTGTTTCTAGCAAGGAGAGCAGTCCAGGATCTTTTCTCTGTATATAGGAAGAAAGTTGTCCTCATCTGTGGTTCTTCATGTCAAGTTGGGCATCCCATAATCCCTATACATTATCCCAATAAAACAACAAAAACAAGCCCATGGACTGATTTATTGTGTCTGGATGCAAGTTGGAAATGCGGGTTGCCTGGCTGTGCGGGAATAGGTGGAACCAGTAATCAGCTGCTCCTACTGAGATAGCGCTACACTTATATTACATTTGTACTATAGTAAAAGTATATAGTAAAAGTATATTTCCACTCTGCTGCAAAGCTGGTTTGAAGAATGTATTGGTAGCTTCCAATGTGCTGTTATCTCTCGATTTCCATCCAGTCTCTTGCTGTCTTTCCTAGTTTGGGATTTCCATCTATCTATCTCTATCTATCTATCTATCCATCTATCTATCTCTATCTATCTATCTATCCAGTATTTTAATAACAAGATAAAGGTTAGGTTTTACCAGACCCAGTAGAACTAGGGGCCAAAAGAGATTTTCAAGCATTTGTGAGGTCATAAAGAAATTCATAATCTCACTCCTCTATGAAAATATTTTGGTGATGGGCTCCTACTAGAGCGATCTATAACTGGTGTCTACTTATGTCCTGGTGGTGATTTACCTATCTATCTATCTAGAAACATTTTAATAAATAAGTTATTATTATGCAGGACTTACATAGTGCCAACAGTTTGCACATCCCTTTACAAAATGGAGGGAGACAGTACAATAACAATATAATTCAATACAAAAGGGATTAGAGGGCCCTGCTCATTAGAGCTTACAATCTGAAAGGAAGGGTCAAGTGAGACAAAAAGTATTAACTATTAGGGATAAGCTTATGGAGAAAGTAAAAGTAAAATGTATTAGTTAGAGGCAGGATAGGCCTCTCTGAAGAGATGGGTTTTCAGGGACTGGAAAAGGTGGATAGAGTTGGAGATAGTCAATCAGATTGGGGTAAGGTGTTCCAGAGGATGGGGGAGGCTCTGGAGAAGCCCTGGGGGCGAGCATGGAAGTGACAAAGCAGCTAGAAAGCAGCAGTTCTTGGGAGGAGCAAAGAAAATGGTTTGGTTGGTATTTTGAGATGATGTTGGTGATGTAGCTGGGGGCAGAGCTGTGGATGGCTTTGTAGGTTATTGTTAGTATTTTTTTTTTTATTTGTTGGGTGAACGGAAGCCAATAGACATATTGACAGAGAGGGGTCGCAGGTCCCAAATGGTAGGTAAAGTGGATGAGTCTGGCAGCAGCATTTCTGATGGACTGAAGGTGGGCTAGCCTGTGTAAAGGAAGGCCAATAGTTGCAAGGGAGTTGCAATAGTTAAAGTAAGAGATAACCAGGGAGTGAATTAGTAGCTTTGTGCTGTTGTTGGTTAGGTGGGGCAATATTTGGAGAGGTTACAAAGGTTAAGGCAGCAAGATTTGTACAGTAAAAAAGGTTATCCCCTGACCCAGCTGAACAGGGGGCCAAAAGGGACTTTGAAGTAATAGCATTAGATTGAAAAGTTATAAAGAAACTCATCACCTCACTACTCTTTACAAAACTTTTGTGATGGGCATCTACTAGGGTGATTTGTAACCAGTGTCTACATAAGTCCTAAGTTGGTTATCTATCTATCTAAATATTCACACATACTTGTAAATACTAATGTGTGGTAAAGTGTCTGAAATGAATTCATAATACAATATGAAATATTTTTAGTTTAGTTCAGCATTGAAATATTGTAACCTTGTTACTAAATGAATGTTATAACCTTGTACTTTCTTGTTAATTCACCGCACCTCCAGTGATTTAATTCCAAAGGTAAATAATAGAGTGTCTGCATTCAGGAGGTGATGCCTCTCTTTCTAGGCTTCTGTTTTATTTTGTATCCATCTCCAAAAAAGCATCATCATATTAACATAGATGACAATCTGGCAAGGAGGCTCTGATCAAAGATAAATTTCACACTCACTGTTCGCATTTTCTAATTACACCATCTGTGTCAGACTCCTTTGTGGCAGCTCTTTCCAATCTGTCAAATGCTGCATGCCTATGGGAATGCAGAGGAGTCAGGAAAATTGCCTCAGTCTTTGCCACAAGCCGATCCATCACCCCAATCGAAAGTGAGTGGATGTATTGATCTAATTGGGCCCAGAATTAAGAGTCCACACAGCACATAATGAATCGTTGAGAGCAAAACAACAGAACTGACTTAGAGATCAAGCATTTCTTTAACAACATTTTCCTCTGTAGTTTCTTAAATTGCAAGCCAAAAAAAGACTGTCTGTAGGACGGAGAGTCTGAGCCAAAACCTTAAAAAGAATAATGCATGAAGAAGAGGGAGACGATTATTCCACAGGCCTGTGATTCCTTCTTCCACATTAACTATGAATGATTGTGGACAGCCTGTGTGGAGGTGAAGTAATGCATGCTAGCGGAGCTTATAAAATGTAAATGAAGGCAGAAGCTGAAGAATCCATGCAACGATAACATCTCTGTTCTGTTGTATTTCTGGATGAAGACTAGCAACGTGCTGAGAAAATCTCCCAGACTGCTACAACATCCTTTTTGTTGTGGGGCTGACTGACTGGGAATATGCATTGTGTGTGTTACAGTAAAGAATGACACAGATTGAGACGTACAACTAATTTGTCGATAAAGCCAACCCCCACAGTAATATAGTCAATTAAGTAGAGATGCCCACCCCAGCAAATCTACCGGAAAAGTGTGTCTCTACGCAAAACTTTTTTTTTAGCTTTAAGGCCTCATGCACATTGGGCACATAGTCCCATTGTATGAGGCTCCAACATTTGGCAGCAGCTAGAGAGAACAGAAACACCAGGCAATCCCACTGCTGGCAGCCTGTCAAACTCTATGAGAGTTTGACAGCTGCTGTGACTGGCTGGGGCTGGGCAGTGCACCTAGTAGTATGTACGTTTAAGGCAGTATGCTCTCAAGAATGAATGCTTAGAATGCAAGCAGTCTGTGTTTCGGCAATTTATATACAGCCCAGTCATGTCCAGCTACTGCAACTGTCAGACTCTCATAGAGTCCGACGGGCTGCCAGTAGCAGGGCTGTATGGTGCATCTGTGCCCTCCAGCTACAACTAAGAACCAGAGCCCCATGCATCAGGGCTAAATGCCCATTGTGCACGAGGTCTAAAGTGTAGAGGAATTAGGACCTCCGTCAGCTTTTTATCACTTACAGCAGGGGTCTCCAAATTATGGCCCTCCAGTTGTTCAGGAACTACAATTCCCATGCCTAGTCATGTCTGTGAATGTCAGAGTTTTACAATGCCTCGTGGAACGTGAAGTTCTGCAACAGCTGGAGGGCCGAAGTTTGTAGATCCCTGAGTTATAGAACAAAGATATCCAACATTCTAAGTCAAACTTCCAAAAATTCAGTGGGTTTACTATCTCAAAAATAAAGATGATGGTGAAAAAACATGTTCCCCTTTTTTTCACTTTCATATTTTGAGGTGGTAATCTCAATACATTTAAGAGGTTTGGCTCGTAGTGCTGAATATTTTTGTACTTCGAGCTATAATACAGTATCATTGTAATCTGTGCACTCCCATACAGTAGTATTTTGGGTCTGGTGTCAGATGGCTTTGTCTACAGGTTTTTATTGCTGTCTTTCCCCCGACTGCGGAGATTTAGCCTCCCAAATTATACAGTCATCATGGGAATTGAAGGTGAGGGGAAGGCTTCCAATGGATACACCAGTGTAGTTTGGTATATCGGGGCGCTACTACATCTACAAAAAATATTATTAAACTAAATATAATTGTGAAATAGTATATTCTGGTTAATTCGATCTTTCAAGTGAGTGATGCGTGCCTCTATTTTGGTGTAGGTGTCCCTGATTGGGGATACCGTGTGAATGAAAACAATATTAGTTTATCATCTAATGTGCCATAATTAAAGTTAATCAAATATATAAATCTCCTAAAATAATGACAAGTTGTAGTGAACCTAATAGGTTAAATTACACTCCACTGTGTATAAACATTGATAATGTAAATATATAAAAAGGTTGCTAGGTGTCACCAATGTTAGCCCATTGGCTCAATAAGTGCTAATAAAAAAATGTGCTTACATATAGACATATATTATACAGTGATGGGTGTTCCCACATAGGATATCAATCCTTCAATCAATTAACAATCAGCACCAGTGTACCACCGCTGCAATTATACAACTAATAAAATCACAAATAATTGAAAAAAACTCCTCCTTTTAGAGTTCAATAAGTGTATCACCAAAAATATAAATAAATGTCATTGAAAATATATAAACACAAAAAAACAACAAAACGAAAGTTCATGAGGCAATCGATTAGGTTGAATGTTGAATTCACTTTTATCCTAAAAAGATGTGAGTCCCTTCACCACATTGGATTTCTTCCTTCACCCAAAAACGTGATAAAGAAATTAAAGCTGGCCGCTTACCAGAAGATGTTGATTGCTTTAATTAAAAAACAATCAAACTCGCTTGTTACAGGACATAGCCTGTTCACAGAAACACCAAAAACTTTGAGACACCTCCTCCTCATTTACCGGTGCCCGCCCGGCACTGGGGCTGCTCGCCTTGACAGTCAGTGGTATGGTTAACAATCTCTATCCCTCTGATGGATTCCTGTTGTGGATCGGCGTGCTTGTCAGCTACTCTTGCCGTCAACCAAACAAACCGGATATCCAGGGATGTTAGCGCTTGGTTTGTGATGTCACGTCTTCAGGTTTTTTTTTTATTAGCACTTATTGAGCCAATGGGCTAACATTGGTGACACCTAGCAACCTTTTTATATATTTACATTATCAATGTTTATACACAGTGGAGTGTAATTTAACCTATTAGGTTCACTACAACTTGTCATTATTTTAGGAGATTTATATATTTGATTAACTTTAATTATGGCACATTAGATGATAAACTAATATTGTTTTCATTCACACGGTATCCCCAATCAGGGACACCTACACCAAAATAGAGGCACGCATCACTCACTTGAAAGATCGAATTAACCAGAATATACTATTTCACAATTATATTTAGTTTAATAATATTTTTTGTAGATGTAGTAGCGCCCCGATATACCAAACTACACTATCCATTAAATCTAAGGATTTCTAAGGGAGCAGCTTTATTAATTACAATCATACTCAATTAATTGGTGATTGAATTTTTGATTAATTACTAATTATTTTTGAGTCTTAATACCAATTATTACAATACCAAATTTATTTTGTAATTGTAGAGGTTTTTTTCTCCAAGCGCGGGGTTGAGACAACCTATTTGTGGTTGCCTACATTTACAATGGATACACCAGTCCTGGGGACAGCTGTCTAATGCCCTGTACATACGATCAGAATTTCCGACAACAAAACCGTGGAATTTTGTTTGAAGGTTTTTGGCTCCAGCTTGTCTTGCATACAAACGGTCACACAAATTTTGGCCAACAATTACAAACGTAGTGATGTACAAGACATATGGCGAGTTGATAAAAAGGAAGTTCAATAGTCATGCGCCACCCTTTGGGCTCCTTCTGCTAATGTTGTGTTTGGTGAGCATTGATTCTGAGCATGCGTGTTTGTACTTTGGACTTTTGTCCAACGGACTTGCGTTCGGAAAGTCCGACAACACACATTTGTTGGTGGAAAATTTGAGAACATGCTAGCCAACATTTGTTGGCAGAAAGTCTGACAACAAATGTCTGATGGAGCATACACACGGTCAGACTTTCCGCCAACAGGTTCAAATCCAACATTTGTTGTCAGAAAATTTGATTGTGTGTATGGGGCATTAGAGATTTCTATTCACCTTGGGAAGATGTCATCTTACTTCCTGTTGTTTCTTCAGGACAGAAATTGAAGGAAAAGAAAATGTCCGGGACACAGCAAAGAAAAAAAAAAGTTGATATAACATTTTGGCTTTATTTACACTTTAATAGTATATATCAAATTAACAGTGAAAACTAGGCCTTGTAGGAAATCTATGATTGTTGAAATACATGTGCTGTGATTGCTGACCTCCTTACAATGCAAGTTGACTGGATGTCATCAAGTTCCAGTGGTTTTATTGCTTTCTGAATCACAGACGTGGAAGAGGCATACAGTAAGTGAGCTTATATTGTTATGGTTCAGTCATTTAAAGAGTATTTTTTCATTCACTGATCACATGACCTCTGCATGAAGCTCATCACTTGCTTTGTGGCCTATCCATCTGCATCAGCACCTATCCTTTGCCTATTCTGCTAACATTCAGTTGTCAACTGGAACCTAAATAAACTGTTTTGCAATGCACACTCTGGTTTTCTCATAGGGCACTTATGCACAAAATCCACCCTCATCAAATCCTACTATTTATACACAATCCACACTTTTGAAACACTGTGAAAAAATTGACTTGACAATGGTGGGATGTGACTGTATAGAAATTAATCTTGGAGTTATAGCTATTGCTGTACATTCTGTGTAAAGCCCCATACACACGGTCGGATTTTCCGATGGATTCTGTCGTATCGGACAATGTTGTCGGAAATTCCGACCGTGTGTAGGCACCATCGGACATTTTCCATCGGATTGTCCGACGGACAAAGTTGTATCTCCTGCTCTAAAGATTTTCCGACAACAAAGTCCGATCACACCAATTCCGATCGTGTGTAGCGAATTCCGACGGACAAAGTGCCACGCATGCTCAGATCACATTACAAGACCAAAGCTATTGGCTACTAGCCTCTACGTAGTCCCGTCGTAGGCAACAAACGTCACCACGTTCAGAATGATCGGATTTTCCAACAACTTTGTCCGACCGTGTGTATGCAACACCAGTGTCGGACTAAATCCGTCGGACCAAATCCGATGGATTTGGTGGTCGGATTTTCCGACCGTGTGTATGGGGCTTAAGTGTGCATACCTGTCCTCAACTATCATCAGGTCAGCCTTTTATTGGACAAAAACTTACCGGTTGGGTTTTCCCATGGGATCCAATAATAGGGGTTATCTGATGAAGGTGAAGGTGCCTATGACATTTTGACCATCCCCCTATTCTACTGTCTATGCTGGCCTCTGTTTGCTCGTTGGTTAGCATTATGGATAGGAGGGTCAACTCCTAGTGGGGACACTAGCTAAAAAAATGATAAGCATGACTAGCATATATATAATATACTTATGGCATTTATGTTAGAGGGACATTACGTAGTGTACATTACTGGAATGAGGGCTGATATAAATAATTATTGTTCTCCATAGACACTACAGAACATGTTGCTACCATGCAAATCAATAAACTTAGAATTTATTTTATTTCTATCTTTAGAGAAATGGCATGCCATCTTGGATAGAGGCCCGCAGGCAGAGAAAAAGATAATAGCAACAAGTTGTGGTTATATACTGTTATGATGACATCATAGGGTCTCATCTCATATAAAATGTTAACTTGCTGCCAAGACTGCCACTGTTCTAACTTTAGCCTAATAAAACTGGATCTACTGTTTTGGAATCAAGGGTGTCTTGTTCATGCAGATGATTGACTCCCTGTGCAATTGGTAAGCCCACAAATATATCCATCAAGAAGGCCCCACCTTTTAAATTAGGAAAAAGAAGGTGCCATCTAGTTTCCTATAACAGGAGAAAAGGAGTTCAACTTTTGTTAGTGTCAAAGCATTGAAAAGCAATTGGATGTGATTTACTGTGGGAAAACATGATTGGCTGTGTGGTTGTGGGTTTGTACATTGCTCATTTTGGTTTACAACAGTTCATATCAGGTACGATGTAACGAAGACACATTAACAAGATAACAGATTGAGGAAGAATACTATTGCATTCTTTATGGTTTCATAGACATTGTTATTGAAGAAGACAGTAATTAGTAAAAACAACAATAACTGCTCACAGTTTTATACAGCATAGTGAGAAGTGTAATAAATTATGTAATAATTAGACAAAATGTAGCTGGAAACAAGCTGTGAAAACCACTTGACCACAACTGCTCTGGGCTGTGAATTTTAATTATTTAAGCTCAATAGGGAAAAGAAAAAGATAATTGGTTAACTGAAAACTTTAAAGCAAAAAATATTAACTATTTTGAAATTATACCATTAACACTACAGCCTGAATCTAAACGTCATTGGTGCGTGGTCACTGAAGTCCACCCTTCACCAAAATTCCATCGCTCCTTCTTTTATTTATGAAACTTTGTAGAAAAAAATATTATATCATCTGTATGTACATTTTTGCAATGACCCAGGAGCCTGGACCAAATAATGAAATGTCTACAACACCCGAAAGATCTCAAAAGCACAGTATAAGAAATGTCTGTAATATCACCTCTCCTGCCAATTAACAGATGTAGGCTCTCAGAACTTCCCAAACTTGGAGGGCAGGTCCCTTCTGTCTTTTTTTATCCCCGGTTCCCCCTCTTTTGTGTCTAGAGGTGCAGACCTCTAAAAAAGTATTTTTTAACTACCAAAACTGGCTATACTACACTAAATCTTGCATCTAACGTCTACATGATTTATTTGTGTTATTTTGAAAGCCAGTATAAAGAAGAAATTGTTTTGGGAAAAAAACACTTGGGTTTAACAAACAATTATTATTTTTTTGTCATGGTCTGCATAACTTGGGACAAAGGGTATGTCCTTTCCTTCTTTAGACTTTGGGGGTTATTTACTAAAGGAAAATCCACTTGCACTGCAAGTGCACTTGGAAGTAAAGTCACTGTAGATCCGAGGGGGACATGCAAGGATAAAAAACAGCATTTTAGCTTGCACATGATTGGATGATAAAATCAGCAGAGCTTCCACTCATTTCAGATCTACCCCTTAGATTTAGAGTGACTGCACATCCAAGTGGACTTTCAAGTGTACTTGCAGTGCAAAGTGGATTTGCCTTTGGTAAATAACCCCTTTGTGTATAAAGTCATCCCTCCTTCTAATCTTAGTAGCTGAGAGATATCCATATGCCTTGCACAATGCGATGCACATACATAAGTGCACCACTCCACCCAACACTGCAGATGTGTTTTTATTTGCTTCTGCGTCTCTATCAAGACCACCAAAATCTTTTGCTGTCCTTGAAAAAGTTTAGGCTTCTTAAAAATGATCGTGCTCACTTTTGATCTGAAGGTGTTGCTTAAAGCGGAGATTCACACAAAAATTGAACCTCCACTTTCCGGAACCCCCCCTCCGGTGTCACATTTGGCACCTTTCAGGGGGGAGGGGGTGCAGATACCTGTCTAAGACAGGTATTTGAACCCACTTCCGGGCATAGACTCCCATGGGAGTCTACGCTTCTTCCCGTCCCCCCGCGCTGTCTGCTGGGACACACACAGGTCCCAGAGACAGCAGGGACCATTCAGATTGTGCAGCACGACTCGCGTATGTGCATTACGGAACTGGGAAGTGAAGCCACAAGGCTTAATTTCCTGATTCCCTTACCAAAGTTGGCGGCAGCCTCGGGTGGACGAGGGACGGTTCGGCCTCGGGTGCTGACATCGCAGGCGCCCTGGACAGGTAAGTGTCCATATTTTAAAAGTCAGCAGCTGCAGTATTTGTAGCTGCTGACTTTTAAACAAAAATTTTTTGCGGGGACTTCCGCTTTAACCCAGGACCCTGCATTCACTATATCTGGTCTCCCATGGTACACAGAACATGGAAAGGCAATTATTCTAGTAAATATAAACTGCTCAATGCCTTTTCTAAATAGCAGTTAGAGCAGTCTTGTGACTTCTATCAGTGTCTGGTTAAAGCTTGTAGGAGGAGTTTTCATTTTCCACTGACTGTCTTATCAGGCTGCAGGACCCCTCACCCTCTGTCTGGAAAGTGCTGATTGGCCCTGTGCTGATCACATGCACTCTCCCAAGAAAAAAAAAAAAACTCTCTAGCAATAGAAACCAAACTGAGCATGTGCAGCTTGCCCCCTGGGGCAGATAGATTGAGGATGGTGGAAGAAGGGGAGGATCAGAAAAGACAGGATCAAACAGCCTTTTTACGCAATGCAGAGGATTAACCCCTTAGGTTCCACAGTGAGTAAAACAAGCATGTTTTACTGCATATACAGACTGATTTAACTATTGTGGGTTTAGTAACACTTTAATATACAGTATCTCAGAAAAGGGACTACACATCTCACATTTTTGTAAATATTTTATTATGTCTTTTCATGTGACAACACTGAAGAAATGACACTTTGCTACAATGTAAAGTAGTGTGTAATTTCTTCAGTGTTGACATGAAATGTGTTCTTAGAAATGTTAAAAAAAAGAATTGTGCTATATATATATTTGTATTTATACTTTTTAAACGCTTATATGCAAGTTATTGTCATAAAAAGTGTTTGGTGAAAAGTGTCCCCCTCCCAGTCCATTACCAGGCCCTTTGGGTCTGGTATGAGTATTAACGGGGAACCCCGAACTTAAAAAAAAATTAAAATTGCCTGGGGGTTCCCCCAAAATCCATACCAGGCCCTTCAGGTCTGGTATGCATATTAAGGGGAACCCTGCTCCAAATCTTTTTTAAAAATGGTGTAGGGGTCAGGAGGGGGGCGCTCTTGCCCCCCTATTTTCTTGCGGCCTGACAGGTTGCGTCCTCGGATAAGGGTCTGGTGTGGATTTTGGGGGGGCCTACACCATTTTTTTTATTTGGCGCAGAGTTCCCCTTAATATCCATACCAGACCTATAGGGTCTGGTGTGGATTTTGGGGGGACCCCACGCAATTTTTTTTTAATTTTAGGTTCAGGGTTCCCCCATATATTTATACCAGACCCGAAGGGCCTGGTAATGGACTGGGGGGGGGGGGGCTCATGCTGTTTCTTTTCCAATTTTTTTTAAGAGTTTTATCTATATTGACGAGACCCGACAATTCATTACAGCCGCAATCAGTTTTAAATTACTTTTTTCCTTTAGAAATGTAATTTAGCTGTGGTACTGTTCTAAACACGGGTGGGTTTTATGTCCTCTTTTTTTCCCTGCATCGCATAGTAGCCCATTATGAGTCACTTACCTGAAACCGAAACCTGCCACGTCACCGCTGTCCCCACTAGCAGCGAGCATCCATCTTCACCCTTCTTCCTTCAGGGGCCATGAACTCCGGCTCTGTGACTTTCCGGAGTCGCGGGACAATACTCCTATGCATGCACGCAGGAGCCGCCAGTCTTGGCATGACCCCTATTAGAAACAGCGCGATCTGCCCTTTCTAAAGTGTGCATGCGCCAATGACATTAGCGCATGCCTTTTTTGTAAATATTTTCTGAACCGTGGAGGTTTAGGAGATATTTCAAGCACCTACAGGTAAGCCTTAATATAGGCTTACCTGTAGGTAAAAGTGGTTGAATCATTTGGAGGTGTACTTGCTGTTGTGTTTCGGATCCTGCTTTGTGTCCTGCTGCATTACCCAAGTGCACTTGAGCTTGAGGTCACAAACCGATGGCCGGAAATTTTCCTTTAGAATTTTCGGTAGAGCTCAGAATTCATTGTTCCATCAATTATGGTAAGTCGACCAGGTCCTGAAGCTGCAAAGCAGCCCCAGACCATCACGCTACCACCACCATGTCTGACTGTAGGTATGATGTTCTTGTTATGAAATGCTGTATTAGTTTTATGTCAGATTTAGCGGGACGCACAGCTTCCAAAAAGTAAAATTTTTGTCTCATCAGTCCACAGAATATTTGCCTAAAAGTTTAAGGGATAATCAAGATGTTTTTTGGTAAATGTGAGATGAGCCTTTGTGTTCTTTTTGGTCAGCAGTGGCTTTGGCCTTGGAACTCTCCCATGGATGCCATTTTTGCCTTATTGTTGAATCATAGTTGGAACAGTCATTAATTCTCGACTGGACTACGCAAACTCCCTTTACATAGGATTACCCCAATATCAACTTGCGCGCTTACAACTTATCCAAAATACGGCGGCAAGACTGATAACAGGAAAAAAAACCTGGGAATCCATCTCCCCTTCCCTGAGGAGCCTACATTGGCTAACCGTAAAGAATCGGGTCTTTTTCAAGACCCTCTGCATCACCCACAAATGCACTTATGGAAACGCTCCAGAATACCTTCTCGAGAAAATAAAACACTACATACCCAATCGCAGTCTTCGATCGGCTAATCAAAATCTCCTCCTCATTCCTAAATCGCGTTACAAATCAAAGGGGGAACGGAGATTCGCTGTCCAAGGACCACGGCTATGGAACGTGCTACCAACCGACATCCGCATGGAAGAAAACCATCAGGCCTTCAGGAAAAAACTCAAGACCTACCTCTTCTAGAAGCTTGACAACAAAGCACGAATACAGCGCCTTGAGGCGATTCAGTTCGCATTGTAGCGCTATATAAGTTATTCATTCATTCATTCATTCAATCATAAACACTGATCTTACCTAAGGCAAGTGAGGCCTGCAATTCTTTAGATGTTGTTCTGGGTTCTTTTATGACCTCCTGGATGAGACTATATTATACTCTTGGAGTAATTTTTGTAGGCCGGACACTCCTGGGAAGGTTCACCACTGTTCCAAGTTATCTCCATTTGTGGATAATGGCTCTCTCCGTGGTTTACTGGACTTCCAAAGCCTCAGAAATGTCTTTGAAATTCTTCCTAGACCGATACACGTACATTACTTTGTTTCTAATCTGTTCTTGAATTTTTTTAGATTGTGGTATGATGTGTGGCTTTTTGTGATCTGTTAGCATGCTTCACTTTGTCAGACAGCTTATTTATGTGATTTCTTGATTCAATAGGTCTGGTAGTAATCAGGCCTGTGCGTGGCAAGTGAAATTAAACTCCGCTTTCCAAAAAATTGTGGCTGAATCATTCATTCATGAATCATTCATGATTCAGCATGGGGGGGGGGGATTACTTTTTTACATAGGGCCAGGCAGGTTTGAAAAGCCTTTTTCCCTTAATAAATGAAATCATAATTTAAAAACTGCATCTTGGATTTACTGGGGTTATCTTGTATAATATAAAAATAATATATAATAAATATAATATAAAAATTAGTCTGATGATCTGAATCATTTAAGAGTGAGAAATATGCAAAAAAAATCTAAAATCAGGAAGGGGGCAAATACTTTTTCACACAACTGTGTATATATATATATATATATATATATATATATATATATATATATATATATATATATATATATATATATATATATATATATATATATATATATATATATATATATATATATATTTAGGGCTGTTACTGATTAAAATTTTCGTGTTCGATTAATCGATTTTTTTTTTAAATTGATTAATCGACTAATTTCGATTAATTATAATGCACATACAGATCCAACTACTTTTAGCTGATCTCCTTGCATTGCATTGCAACTCTGCATTAGTCAGTGGTAAATGTGGTATACACTATATACAATCACCCAACACTAGTTTCCACAATCCATGACTTAACTTCACTAATCACTCTCACCTATGCCATGGACCCCTGTGCAAACGGATGGTCATGCAAGCGGGTATCAAAAGGGTTAACACGGACCATAAATTCTCTCACGTCTCCTTAGATCTCAGCAAGGACGCCAGGTCATGGGTAAAAAGAAAACATCTAAGTGCTCACCGCTTAAGTATAAGATTGAATTTTTGTGTTCAAACACAAACTACTCACATAAAGATGATAAAAACACAGCATGTAAAGCTGACAAACGTGTTAGTTCCGTAGGGCAGCAGCGAGTGACGTCATGCGTAGCTCCTCCCCCTTACACGCTTAGTTCAATCAGAATTTCAACGTCACCGGACTCCTCCCCCTTCCTCTCATTAGCAGATGGAGGCACTTGGGGAAGGGGGGAGGAGTTCGGTGACGTTGATGTCCGTGACGTCACCGATCTCCGACGGAACTCCCTGAAGACCCGGAAGCCAGCGGAGAGGTGAGTACTGATCAAAAGAATTTTGATCGATCAAAAAAATTAACGATTAATCTTTAATTTCCACAGCCCTAATATATATATATATATATATATATATATATATATATATATATATATATACATACCCCAGTGTTTCTCAACTCCAGTCCTCAAGGCGCCCCAACAGGTCATGTTTTCAGGATTTCCATTATTTTGCACAGGTGATTTGATCGGTTTCACTGCCTTAGTAATTACACAGCTGTTTCATCTGAGGGAAATCCTGAAAACATGACCTGTCGGGGCGCCTTGAGGACTGGAGTTGAGAAACACTGACATACCCATACACACAAACGTACCCATACAAGGTTTATGTTGCTGCCTTTGTTCCAGCTGGAAATCCAACTTTGAATTAGAACCAGAACAAATCCAGAGGGGAATTATTTTAAGGGGGCACTTGTTCCAGTAACAGCTAAGAAGGGATATGCCTCAAAAGATATTTTCTTGCACTTCCTTTTCTGTCTATAGGACAGAAAGTGAAGGTACATCTTCCCAATGAGACATGGGTAAATAATAAAGACCTGACAGTGGTTTTAAACATTCCATACCCCATGTGAAACAAACAAAAACGTTTGCCTTTAGATACTCTTCAATGTCATTAGAATAATACATTTGCAGCCAGGTTCAGAGGGCCTTTAGGGACTTGAGTTCTTTAGCGTCTCAGACATTTTACTCAGTACTTCCTCACATTACTCACATAGACATTAATATTCGTACTATTTCTGTTCGAACAACAAATGATATTGCAATATTTAATTCTCTTACTCATTTTGACACAGATTTTCCTGCAAAAATTAGAAGCTATATTTAGAGCACATTTTTCACATCTTTGGTCTGTCTATATAAACTTTTCCAACAGTCTATGTGCCAGAAGGTTTTGGCAAGTAGCAATTATCTCATGCTCCACCATTTCTAAAACAAATATACAATCCGCTAACATGGGGTCATGTGAAACTGGATTGTGACTGCTGGAGATGACCGTTACTGAGTGCCTCTTCTATGAGGACACCCAATGTTTAAATAAACACAATTTCAAACACAACATACTTCTTTATTTTTTTTTTAATTCACTGAGTACAAACATTTTAGATGTTCTGTTGAAAAACGAAACCTGTTATGCATGGTTTTCTAGTGTTGCTAGGAATAACACAGGAAACTATACAATTATTGCAAAACACCTCCCATGATCACAACGATTGACCTCATTTCAAAAAGTGAGCATAAAGTATCTTCTCAATCTTTCAGCACTCACAGAGCAGGACAAACTGTCCATCTGGAAACAATGATAGATACCAGAAACACAGCCCCACTTAACATGAGTGAGTGAGTTACTCCCCCTCTCTCATGTATCTCATGTATCTGAGTTGGTGCCTTATGACTGGCTCGATCATATTTTAAATGAATGTGTTTAAAAACTTCCCTTTGCAAAGAAAAAACAATCAGGCGCAAGGAAAATTATAAAAAAATGGATTTTTGCTTGCACATGATTCGACAATAAAAGTCAGCACACCTTCAATTCATTTACTGAGCTAAGTAAAAATTCCCTGACAATGTAAAAATTTACTTTGCAGTGCTCTTAGAAAGCCAGCAGTGTTCTGGGAATTTTCTGTCATATAAATAATCAGCTATTTTATATATATATATATATATATATATATATATATAAACACATATATGGGTTGTGCTGAAAGTAATGTGAAAATCGGCAGAACTTACATAACTTACATAAAGTTACATAACTTACATTAACTTACATAAATTGTTCAAATTCCACAAGTACTATGGGATATTGTTTTTCCTTGCCGATGATGTATTAAGGTATCCAATTATATAATGTGATCAATATGCATTTATATGTATTTGTCTAATTTGTTTTAAAAATTAATAAAAAGGAGATTGAAGACAAATTCCACAAGTTGGTAAAATTATGCCCCGTACACACAAGCGGAAATTCCACCAGCAAAAGACCGATGAGAGCTTTTGGTCCGAAAATGCAACGTGTGTATGCTCCATCAGACTTTTGCTAGCGGAATTCCAGCCAGAAAAGGATTGAGAGCATGTTCTCAATTTTTCGGTCGGAAAAAGTTCAGATCGGAAATTCCGATCGTCTGTACTAATTCCGACGTGCAAAATTGCTACTGGAAACAATTCGACGCATGCTCGGAAGCATTGAGCTTCATTTTCTCGGCTCATCGTAGTGTTGTACGTCACTGCGTTCTTGACGGTCAAAAGTTCAGCGAACTTTTGTGTGACCGTGTGTATGCAAGCCAAGCTTGAGCGGAAATTCCGCTTGTGTGTATGCGGCATAACTCTTCCATATAGTAACTCTTCTTTTTCTCTTTTTATTACAGGTAAATAATGGAGTCCAAGCAGAAGAAACATGCCTTCTTTGAGTTCTTGATGAAGGAATGCGCAGGCTGTCGGATATCAACAGAAGACTACAGAATGTGTACAGACATGATACAATTTATAAGAGTAATATGCACAGATGAATGAAGAAGTTTAAATGGTGTAATATCTGTAAACATTCTGTTGCCTTCTGTGGATGTCGGACAGCCTGCATCTCTCCTTCATCAAATAGACAAGACAAGCAGACTATGACAAGGATTGCTGGAGCTATGTCCTGTGGTCTGATGAGACCAAGATAAACTTTGGTTCAGATGGTGTCAAGCGTGTGTGGCAGAAACCAGGTGAGGACTACAAAGACAAGTGTGTCTTGCCTACAGTCAAGCATGGTGGTGGGAGTGTCATGGTCTGGGGCTGCATGAGTGCTGCCGGCACTGGGGAGCTACAGTTCATTGAGGGAACCATGAATGCCAACATGTACTGTGACATACTGAAGCAGAGCATGATCCCCTCCTTTCGGAGACTGGGCCACAGGGCAGTATTCCAACATGATAACTACCCAAAACTCACCTCCAAGAGGACCACTGTCTTGCTAAAAGAGCTGAGGGTAAAGGTGATGGACTGTCCAAGCATGTCTCCAGACCTAAACCCTATTAAGCATCTGAAGGGGCATACTCAAATGGAAGGTGGGGGAGCGCAAGGTCAACATCCACCAGCTCCGTGATGTCATCATGAAGGAGTGGAAGAGGACTCCAGTGGCACCCTGTGAAGCTCTAGTGAACTCCATGCCCAAGAGGGTTAAGGCAGTGCTGGAAAATAATGGTGCCCACACAAAAAATTTACACTTTGGGCCCAATTTGGACATTTTCACTAATGGCTGTACTCACTTTTGTTGCCAAGGGTTTAGACATTAATGGTTGTGTGTTGAGTTATTTTGAGATGACAGCAAATTTACACTGTCATACAAGCTGTAAACTCACTACTTTCTTCAGTGTTGTCACATGAAAAGATAGAATAAAATATTTACAAACATGTGAGGGGTGTACTCACTTTTCTCAAATACTTTATATATATATATATATATATATATATATATATATATATATATATATATATATATATATATATACTAGGGCTGTGGAAATTAAAGATTAATTCCTTGATTAATCGTTAATCTTTTTTTTCAATCAAAATTGTTTTGATTGGTACTCACCTCTCCGCCGGCTTCCGGGTCTGCAGGGAGTTCTGTCGGAGATCCGGTGACGTCACGGACATCGACATCACCGGACTCCTCCCCCCTTCCCCAAGTGCCTCCGTCTGCTAATGAAGGGAAGGGGGGAGGAGTCTGGTGACTTTGAAGTTCTGATTGAACGTAATGCGTATGGGGGAGGAGATACGCATGACGTCACCCGCTGCTGCCCTACGGAACTAACAGGATTGTCGGCTTTACATGCTGTGTTTTTATCATCTTTATGTGAGTAGTTTGTGTTTGAACACAAAAATTAAATCTTATACTTAATACTTTTCTTTCTACCCATGACCTGGCGTCCTTGCGGAGATCTAAGGAGACGTGAGAGAAGTTTATGGTCCGTGTTAACCCTTTTGATACCCGCTAGCATGACCACCTGTTTGCACAGGGGTCCATGCCATAAGGTGAGAGTGATTAGTTAGACTGGAGGTGGAGGGATTGTCACGCTACTGTGTAAAAAAAAAATACTTACGTCAGTGCTACAGTTTGAATTTAAAACGTATTTGTGTGTCATGGATTGTGGAAACTAACTAGTGTCCGGTGTTTTTATATACAGTGGGGATCGAAAGTTTGGGCACCCCAGGTAAAAATGTGTATTAATGTGCATAACGAAGCCAAGGAAAGATGGAAAAATCTCCAAATGGCATCAAATTACAGATTAGACATTCTTATAATATGTCAAAAAAAGTTAGATTTTATTTCCATCATTTACACTTTCAAAATTACAGAAAATGGCGTCTGCAAAAGTTTGGGTACCCTGCAGAATTTATAGCATGCACTGCCCCCTTTGCAAAGCTGAGACCTGCCAGTGTCATGGATTGTTCTCAATCATCGTCTGGGAAGACCAGTTGATGTCTTTCTTAATGGTTTTAAATGGCCAGACTCATCTGACCTTGCCCCAACAATCAGCACCATGGGTTCTTCTAAGCAGTTGTCTAGAAAACTGAAACTGAAAATAGTTGACGCTCACAAAGCTGGAGAAGACTATAAGAAGATAGCAAAGCGTTTTCAGATGTCAATATCCTCTGTTCGGAATGTAATTAAGAAATGGCAGTCATCAGGAACAGTGGAAGTTAAAGCAAGATCTGGAAGACCAAGAAAAATATGAAAAAGAACAGCTCGCAGGATTGTGAGAAAAGCAATTCAAAACCCACGTTTGACTGCACGATCCCTCCAGAAAGATCTGGCAGACACTGGAGTTGTGGTACACTATTCCACTATAAAGAGATACTTGTACAAATATGGTCTTCATGGAAGAGTCATCAGAAGAAAACCTCTTCTACGTCCTCACCACAAAAATCAGCGTTTGAACTTTGCAAATGAACATATAGACAAGCCTGAGGCATTTTGGAAACAAGTTCTGTGGACCGATGAGGTTAAAATAGAACTTTTTTGCCGGAATGAGCAAAGGTACGTTTGGAGAAGAAAGGGCACAGAATTTAATGAAAAGAACCTCTGTCCAACTGTTAAGCATGGGGGTGGATCAATCATGCTTTGGGGTTGTATTGCAGCCAGTGGCACAGGGAACATTTCACGAGTAGAAGGAAAAATGGATTCAATAAAATTTCAGCAAATTTTGGATGGTAACTTGATGCCATCTGTGAAAAAGCTGAAGTTAAAGAGAGGATGGCTTCTACAAATGGATAATGATCCTAAACACACCTCAAAATCCACGGGGGATTACATCAAGAGGAGTAAACTGAAGGTTTTGCCATGGCCTTCACAATCTCCTGACCTCAACATTATTGAAAATCTATGGATAGACCTTAAAAGAGCAGTGCGTGACAGACAGCCCAGAAATCTCAAAGAACTGGAAGACTTTTGTAAGGAAGAATGGGCAAAGATACCTAAAACAAGAATTGAAAGACTCTTGGCTGGCTACAAAAAGCGTTTACAAGCTGTGATACTTGCCAAAGGGGGCAGTACAAGATATTAACTCTGCAGGGTGCCCAAACTTTTGCAGACACCATTTTTAGTTTTTTTGTAATTTTGAAAGTGTAAATGATGGAAATAAAATCTAACTTTTTTTTACATATTATAAGAATGTCTAATCTGTAATTTGATGCCATTTGGATATTTTTCCATCTTTCCTTGGCTTCGTTATGCACATTAATACACATTTTTACCTGGGGTGCCCAAACTTTCGATCCCCACTGTAGTGTATACCACATTTACCACTGACTAATGCAGAGTTGCAATGCAAGGAGATCAGCTAAAAGTAGTTGGATCTGTATGTGCGTTATAATTAATCGAAATTAGTCGATTAATCGATTAAAAAAAAAAATTGATTAATCGAACACAAATTTTTAATCAGTAACAGCCCTAACATATACTGTATATGACATAAATGATAACTGTATTAACCACTTCAGCCCCGGAAGGATTTACCCCCTTCCTGACCAGAGCATTTTTTGCGATTCGGCACTGCATCGCTTTAACTGACAATTGCATGGTCGTGCGATGTGGCTCCCAAACAACATTGACGTCCTTTTTTTCCCACAAGTAGAGCTTTCTTTTGGCGCTATTTTGTAGATGCAATCATTTTTTGTGCAAACCAATCAATATACACTTATTGTTATTGATTTTTTTTTACCAAAACTATGTAGCAGATTACATATAGGACTAAACTGATGAATATATATTTATTTTATATTTTTGGAAATGTTTTATAGCAGAAAGTAAAAAAAAAATTCGCTCTCTTTTTGTTTATAGCGCAAAAAATGGTCTGGTCAGAAAGTGGGTTGATCCTTCCGGGGCTGAAGTGGTTAAACAGGACGTTATACTTTCTTTTTCCTGTTCTGCATGCTTCTGCATTGTTCACAACATATGTTTACTATATACCTTATAGCAATGTGCTATCAATATTTGATAATAATATTATTAATAATAATGTCCACTATGGTAATAATAATAATAATGATAACAACTGTTACATTTTTTAAATTGAAAATTTCCTCCCAATTTTTTTTCCTATACCCATCTCTTTAATAAGCCATGTGTGACAATGCAGACTCTGTCCCCAGCGCTGCATGAAAGGACAGGGAGGTCTCCAGCTCCATTTGTGATGTCTCTGTCGTTAGTAACATTGACACCACAGTGCTGTGATCTAATGTCAGCCATGTGATAAATGGGGACATGAACAGAATGGCTCTATACATATTAAAGAGAAAAAAGTATTTTTGGCATAAAAGAGCCGAACGATCACATCTTTCTTGCTGAGCCCTTTGATTAATGTACTCTGTTACCAAACTTCACAGCTCACTTTCTTCTACAGCGTGTTTCCCTTATGCACCAAGGCCTAAAAATAACGCAATTATGGTACAATCATATAATTCTATGCTTGTAATCATGCACTCTTTTTAGTGATGTATAAATATTTCATGAGTAAAGATTATTTTTGAACTGTTTCTCCTGCACAGAATGGATCATGAAAGTTGTGCACCAGAGGGAACCATATACATAAAAGGGTAAGAGTAATTAGTATGTAATACTTTAGTGCCAAGCATACATTATGCTTTAATGTATTATTATACTGGGTGAGATGTGATCTCTATAGTAATACTGGGAATCTAGTTAAATACTGGGCCTTATCTCGTTAAATTTCCATGTGAGCTCCCACTATCAACTAGACATGTGCGATTACTTTCGTACGAACCAAAAATTTGTACGAATTTCCGTAAATTCGTACATTCGGAGGATCCGAAATACGAATTGCTATGCTTCCGAATTTTGTTACGAAATACAAAAATTTTGTTTACGAATTTTGGATCCAAATTCCGTTACAAAGGAAACGAGAATGTTCGTTAATTACGATTATTCGTTATGATGAAGTAAAAAAAAACAGGAATTTAGCACAGCACAGGGATGGTGGGAGCCCCTCATAATAAATTCATCATAACGAACATTCGTAATTGTTACAAAAAGTTAACGAACCTAAAAGTTAAAACCCCAGAAAGTCAGCAGAGCACAGGGATGCAGGGAGCCCCTCATACTAACTTCATCATAACGAACATTTGTAATTGTTCCGAAAAGTTTACGAACCTAACGAAAATTCGTATTTTGTACGAATCCAAATTGAAATTCGGACACGAATTAGGACATACAAATTAATTCTAATACGAAACGGAATGGAACGAAACAAAACTAATTTGTTGACGGCGCACATGTCTACTATCAATTGCCAATTGGTGGTAGAAGGGAAAAGTAGAGGACAATTATAGGATGTATGGTTTCTTATAAGCTGCTTGAAATCATATGAGTTAACAGCCCAATTCCAGTTAAAAAAAAATTTGTTTTAACCACTTGCCTACTGGGCACTTTTACCCCCTTCCTGCTCAGGCCAATTTTCAGCTTTCAGCGCTGTGACTCTTTGAATGACAATTGCACGGTCATGCAACCTTGTACACATATGACATTTTTATCATTTTTATCACACAACTAGAGCGTTCTTTTGTTGGGATTTAATCACCACAATTTTTTTTATCTTTTGCTAAATAAACGAAAAAAGACCAAAAAAAATAAAAATGTTTTCAGAGTTTGTTATAAAATTTTGCAAACAGGTAATATATCGCCTTCACTGATGTGCGTTGATGAGGCTGTACTGATGGGAACTGATAGGCTGCACTGATGAGGCGGCATTAATCGGCACTGATAGGCTGCACTGATGGGCACTGATAGTCGGCACTGATAGGCACAGATTGGCAGCACTGGTGCACACTGTTGGGACTGCATGATAATCATGTCCCTTTTACACAAGCAGGTTATCGGCTCTCTTCTTCTCTCCTCAGGCTGTCAAGCTGAGGAAAGGAGTGCCGATAACCGGCTTCTGTTCACATCGTAATCAGCTATGATTGAACAAATCTGATCACGTGGTAAAGAGCCACTGATTGGCTCTTTACCTCAGTCTGTGATCAGCAGTGTTTGGAGGACACTGCAATCACAGATTAGGCCACCTGCCCACAGCAGTAGGTGCGATCACGGGAGGACATCATATGACACCCTCCCAGAACTGGTCAGCTGTGCTGTAGCCACCATTCGGCAAGTGGTTAAATGGACTTGGGAAGAGCAAATACTTTTCTCAAGTTTTTATTGCTGACATTTCACTTCTTGTCCCCGTGACAGCCTGTGACTGCAGGACAAGAAATAGACTGACCTGTTGTCACTGGACATAAAGACACAGTAAGCTAACATGGGAGACATCAATTTGTACATCCTTGCGAGGGTCGTCTTTGCCCGAATGTGATACACAGGCATTCCATGCATTGGCATGCAGGCAGTTCCATTCATTTCAATAGGGATGCAGAGGCTGCATGGACACAGCCGCTGTTCCCAATTTAAAATCTGTGCAGGTGCAGGTGCATGTTCCCGAACCCACACTGTCTGAGTTTGGGGCCATGCTCTCACACCTGCATGGATGTCAAATTGGGAACAGCGGCTGTGTCCATGCAGCCGTTGCATCCCAATTGACATGAATGGGACTGCCTGTATCTGGATGCACAGAACACCTGGGTATCCCATGCAGGCAAAGACAGTACTCACATGGGTGTGTGCATTGGTAAGTCCAATGGAAACAAAATGTAATATTAACCTGACAGATGTTTTAACCTTTCCCCAGTTTACTCAAAAGAAAGTGTTTTATTGCGATCAATGAGGTTAATTTTAACAAAAGCAAATAGGATGTCCTTTGTGCAAGGGGAGTTTCCTCAGAGCTAGGTGAATGTGGTAAACTTTCACTTTGTAGAAAATACCTAATCTTAATACCTTGCTTGCCCATTATTGGATGATGGAAGCCGCCAGAGCTTTATCTCATTCACTAAGCTCTGGGGAAATTCCCTTGCAAAGTGAACAGCCTTTTTGCCAATAATTTAATCCCAATGTCCCCACTGGCAAGATGTCCAATCACTTCCTGACCTAACAGGAATTAAGTGGAAGCCTGTCCAATTGGGACACATATTGCAATAACAACCTAATAGGGGTTTGATCCCTTCGCCACTCTGTCTAAAATTTTTGGTTAAGGTTTAGCTTTAAATGGTAAATTGAATTTTCTTTGAGAGAGAGAAATGTCCTGCCCATGCAAATAAATCCTAGACCAGCAGAGACTATTAAACTCTACTAGGGAGTGACTAAAGCACAGAGTAGGTAGGCTGACTGTGAATTGCAGTGCCACACCACAGTTCCTGCAGGTGAGAAGTTCCATTCCAGGCTGGTCAGACAACGGGTGGAAGATACCCCCATGACCACTTATCTTGTCTTCAGGTCTTCAACACAAATAGCAGCAGAGTCCTCAGGGGCCCTGTCAACTTGACTTTGCTGCAACAATTATCTGGAAGTATCTCTATTAATAAATATTGTGACGGTATGCGAGGTGAGGTAATGGATAATCTGTATATTTCCCCTTGAATGCGTTCTATTGTAAGAGACTGAACCAGAATCCGGCCCGGGTTTCTCCAGCCTCTGTGGCAGGCTTGGTTCTGGTCTGGATTTTGAGTCCACACTCATGAGCAGGAAGAGAGCACAGCAGAGCTCTGACCTGAGACTCAGAAGGGAATCTGAGAGAGAGGAGCTCTGTTTGGATTTAAAAAAGGTTTGCTTTACCACATGTTTTGTGGGTGACGGGGACCAGCCCCACACTGTATAGAGAGGAGTCTATTGTTTAGTTTAGCACCGGACGGCAAGGATTTATTTACTGTTTTGTATTTGTTTCCATGACTTGGCAAAACCTCTTCTAAATATAGCTGGCAGCCCGCCAGATTTTTAAAAAACGCTGACCTTAATTTCCAGAAAAGGTGATCCCCACAAGCTAATCTCCCACACTATATATACCTATGCACAATTCCACCAGCACTCCTATTGGGCCCTTTGCTGATAATACATTATTGTACATTAATTGTATGTACTGTTATTAATCTTTTTTCCGATAAAAAGCTTGTATTATTTCTATACTGGTGTGCATCTATATGTATGCTTAATGTTGTATTCTGGCTACAGTAGTTCCTCTGCTCCTAATTACTCTATTTATATTACCCCTTCATTTCCAAGTGTAGTACTCACCACACAGGGGCCGCTGAAGGGATGCCCGGGGTTCTTTTCCCAGTAAATGTCATGCAGGCGGGCACACAGTCACTCCTATGGCTTAATGAACAGTCTTTGGGTATGCTTCTCTCATGCTTTATTACAGCACATATTGAACTACGCTTTTCAGGAACTGACTCTTTTGCAAGAGATATAGCAGAGCAATAATGTGAGAAAAGAAGGCAGCAAATAGTGGACTGAGCTCTTCAGGACATCAGGCACAATGTTCCCTTTGGACAAAACTGACTCTAGCACAAGAGGGATGGCAGCAGCACACAGTCTATTGGACCTCTCAGACCAGCCTGTACTCACTAATGTCCTTGGATAATTGGTTGCCTCCGTCCACTATCTTCCAGACACTTTCCCAGTGATACCAGACTAGATCCCCAGACAGTCCCTCATTCAGCTTCAGCAAATTTTAAGTAGAATAGGCCTCCAGCCTAGCTGGGACCTTGATGAACCGAAGCCAGATGGCAGGCAAACAGCCCCCACCGAGTGATCTCCTCCTCAGGGAAAAGAAACCTCAGTTCCAGTATTTAAACACACTCCCAGCCACCACCTGGGCACCTCTCCCCAGGGGTTGGTCAGGGCTGCATAAATATGCAGCTGCTAATTTGCCTCCCACTGCCCACTGTCTTCCAGAACATTTACAGACAAACAGGGGAAAGCAGTCAACCTGCAACCAGTGAAGCACAAAAAAACGAAATAATCACACACAGCTCACTGATGATTACAGTGAACTAAGAACTATATAATACCTAACCTAACACCTATCTAAGAGAGTGCTACAAAATAAAGAGCTTGTGCTAGGTGGAGGCACTGCCAGCTTTATTATTAAACCCCTTCTTAAGCCCCATACACACGGTCGAATTTTCCGATGAATTCTGTCCTATCGGACAATGTTGTCGGAAATTCCAACCGTGTGTAGGCACCATCGGACATTTTCCATCGTATTGTCCGACGGACAAAGTTGTATCTCCTGCTCTAAAAATTTTCCGACAACAAAGTCCGATCACACCAATTCCGATCGTGTGTAGCGAATTCCGACGGACAAAGTGCCACGCATGCTCAGATCACATTACAAGACAAAAGCTATTGGCTACTAGCCTCTACGTAGTCCCGTCCTAGGCAACAAACGTCACCACGTTCAGAATGATCGGATTTTCCGACAACTTTGTCCGACCGTGTGTATGCGACACCAGTGTCGGACTAAATCCTTCAGACCAAATCCGATGGATTTGGTGGTCAGATTTTCCGACCGTGTGTATGGGGCTTTACACTTAACGAAGGTTTTAGTCCTCTAATTTACCTACAGATTTAGGGTAATATCCTGTCTGGGGAGGGCCATTTCTCATGACCCCAACCCCCACCCAAAAGAGAACTACAAGAGTTTTATTCATAAGGAAAAAAAAACTAGATAAAAAAAATATTGAATAACTAGACTTAATTTTAAAAAAATGCAAAGAAATGTATGTTATTTAGATTCCAACAACTTATAGGCTAGCAAAGCTAACATTAATTAAAATAATGGTCAATAAAGTGATCTACTGGACACATTTCCTGTCTATTGGACGTTTACATGAAGAGAGATTCAAATTCAGGAGACATTGCTAAATTGCTTGAATAAACTTGTAGCCAGCCCTCAAACCGCATAATAATTAGACCATGCACTATCAAGAAGTCATCCAAATGCTCCAAACTTGGATTACTTGTCCTGGGAGATTCCTGCACTGTCATTATAACTATATCAATTACTCAGCAGGATTTCTATTGCATATTGTGTAAAAAAAAAAAAAAAAAAAATGAATCTTAAGCTGTCATAATTACATCTTATCAGCTTTCTTTCCTATTATTCCTAAACTATGAATTCACAGTAGTTGGAGTAGAGTGGTAATGTCCTATTTCCCAGGAGGAACTCAACTTCTCTCTGAGTAACTGGGCTAAATATTGCCAATAGTACCAGAATACCACATTACCTAATCAGAAGCACACTTTCTGTTAGGTAGCTGACATAATTGCAACCCACTGGATCAGCAAATGCAAGAAAAAGAGAAATGAGAAGTTTTGACTTACCTCCAATTTTGATTTGCTGCATGCTTATTCAAAGTATGTGACTCAGAATTATTCAATTCAAACACAGCCAGACCACTAGCATGTTCAGAAGGCCAACAATAACAGTCTACATATTTCTTTCACTTAAAGGATAAGTTAACCTTTCATAACATGTTACATGTTACACCCATATTCAGGGTGTAACATGTTACGCGCAGATCAGCCCCCGCACATCCCCGATTCCCCAATCTGACAGCTAGCTGATCTTCCTTTTAGATTGTATCTGCTTGCCCATATAGCATGTACGGCACAGAGATACACTGGCAGATCTGCAAGAGACCTGCATGGCACCAGCGATCAGCAGATCATGGGTGCAATGCTTTACAGGCTCCAAAAAACTAAAAAGTAAATGCTATTTTTTTTTACCTGCCAAAAAATTTGCATTTTATTTATTTTTTTTCTAAAAAGTGAACTCATCCTTTAAAAGAAATCCCATTATTGATACCTGCTGCATTCTAAAGCAATGGCTAACCAGTAGCATATTCATATTTGATAAAACTCACAGAAGTAAAATGTAAACACTCATTGTATCCTATATTATTTGCCAGATTATACTCCTTCCTGTTTTATAGCTTATCTAAACCCAAAAACAATAATTGTATTAATTACATTTTACCAGTCCTTAGATGTGATGGCTATTCGAAAATTCGGAAATTTGAAAATTCGGAAATTCAAAAATTCGGAAATTCAAAAATTCGGAAATTCAAAAATTCGAAAATTTGGAAAACCGAAAATTCGGAAATTTGAAAATCTGAAAATAAGAAAGAAAATCTGAAAAATTCAAAAGAACAAAAATCCGAAAATCCGAAGATAAGAACGAAAATCCGAAACAATAACTAACTAACTAATAATAACTAACTTCTAAATTATAGGTATTGGAATTTCCTTTCAAATTTGGCTGTTAGTGAATGTAACGAATACGTATTTATCCGAAGTTACAAATTACCTGAAATAACGAATGCCGCATCTAAACTGATGGAACGTAATGAAGTAATAATAATAAATAATACAACTTTTTTATTATTATTATTTTATTATTATTAATTAATTACATTATATTCATTTAGATGCGTTATTCGTTATTTTGGATAATTCGTAACTTCAAATAAATTCGTATTCGTTACATTCACTAACAGACAAATTTGAAAGGAAATTCCAATACCTATAATTTAATAGTTAGTTGTAGTTATTATTTCCGATTTTTCGAATTTTAGAGTTTTCTAGTTTTAGGATTTTCATTCTTATTTTCAGATTTTTGTTCTTTGAATTTTCAGATTTTTGTTCTTTAAATTTTCAGATTTTCGTTCTTATTTTTAGATTTTCGAATTTCCACATTTTTGATTTCCAGGTTTTTCCGGATTTTCGGATTTCCGAATGTTCGAATTTACAAATGTTAGAAATTTGTGATTTTCGAATTTCAGAAAAAAAAACATTTTTTATTAGTAATGGCGGCGCTCTGCGATTTTGTATCATGACTGTGACATTATGGCGGACACAACGGACACTTTTGACACTATTTTGAGACCGTTGTCATTTATACAGCGATCAGTGCTATAAAAATGCACCCACTAGCCCCACCAATTAAAGGGGACGTACAGGTACACCCATTTGCCCACCGCTGCCATTGTGCCGACGTAAATCGGTGTGCAGCGGTCGGCAAGAGGTTAAAGCTTGTAGGAGGAGTTTTCATTTTCCCCTGATTGTCCTATGAGGCTGTAGGACCTCTGACCCTCTGTCTGCACAGTGTTGATTGGCCCTGTGCTGATCACATGCACTCTCCCAAGAAAAACAAAAAAATCTCTAGCAATACACACCAAACTGAGCATGTGCAGAGTGCACCCAAATGCTCTGTACTATCAGCAGATCGATTGGGGACAGTGGAATAATGGGAAGGATCAGAGAAGACAGGATCAAACAGTCTTTTTACACAATTATTATTATTATTGTTCAATGCGGAGGATTAACCCCTTAGGTTCCACAGTGAGTATAACAAGCATGTTATACTGCATATACACACTGATTTTACTGTTGTGGGTTTAGTAACACTTTGAGTATGAATGGGCTCTTACACTTTACAGACATTTTTATACAACATCCTAAATGTAACAGAGAAAATTAACATATGTATACCAAAATCTATTTCCATTTACTATGTAATAAATGGTTAGATCACACATTATTCTTTAGCTGTATTTTCTTGCTATACACCATAGAAAATGCGTGCTTCTTCCAGAAATATTTGGATCCGTAGCTGTGAATGGAACAACATCTGTTTGCGAGCATTCCGAAAATATTTCTCTCTTAATGACAGCTCATGTTTTGAGGAAGAAAAATAGAAATGGCGCTACTTCATTATTAATAGGTGTCACAGAGAGCAGATGTGCTGAAATTCATTATAATGGAGTTATGAATATTTCAACATTTTTGCTCTTTTTACAGATTTTTTTTTTCTTTTTGAAGAAGTAAAGCCGTGTAAAAACACAGAAACTGTGCTATCATATGAAATAGAAGAATAATGCTAAAGTAACCTGATCATATCAACAATAGCAAGCTTAGCATATTTGTTTGATTGCCAATTGAAGTGCCAAAGTGTTAGAGTAGAGGTGTCAAGCTCAATTTCATCGGGGGGCCGCATCAGCGTTATGATTGCCCTCAAAGGGTCGTTTGTTTCTGTAAAATTATATAAATGTATCCAGTGCTTTTTATCTCAAAGAATAGGGGCAGGAACTCAACCACACTGAACGTCGGGGTGGCCACATTGCACTGGGGGAGGATCTTAAATGGGTAATATATACCAGGAGTGCATTTAGTGCAGAGTTCAGGGATGCGCTATGTACAGAGTGCAGAGTTCAGACATGCGCTGTGTACAGAATGCAGGGTTTAGGAGTGTGCTATGCAAAAAAAAAGCCCTGGGTGCAAGGGCCACATGAAATGGCCTGCGAGCCTGGTTCGGCACATGTGTTTTAGAGAGTGGTGAGAACCTCTGTCAGGTTTTTATTTTTGTCTGTGTTACACCCCCCCATGACCAGTGTAAGGAGACTAAAAAATGATGGGAAATATTCCTGTTGAGTCTACAGGGCAGGAGGTGAAAGGAAAAGTCCACATAGGTATACAGACTGCAAAACTAAACCGACTCTACTCTACTAAACTCTATGGTAATATTTGGCTGTAGATAAACTTTAAACTTTAAGATGGTTGTAAAGCCTCAAGGTTTTTCGCCTGAATGCATTCTATGCATTAAAGTGGTTGTAAAGGCAGAAGGTTTTTTTATCTTAATGCATAATATGCATTAGGATAAAAAGTCTTCAGCGTGCAGCAGCCCCCCTAATACTTACCTGAGCCCCCTCTCTATCCAGCGATGCCCACGAGTGCCTTGGTCATCCGGGAATCTCCCTCCTGATTGGCCAAGACGCAGCGATGGGAGCCACCATTGGCTCCCGATGCTTTTAATCAAACTCAGTTAGCTAACCAGAAGAGAGAGGGGGCGGGGCCTTACTGCAGCTCTATGTCTGAATGGATACATGGAGCTGCAACTCGGCTCTGGTGCCCCCATAGCAAGCTGCTTGCTGTGGGGGCACTCAACAGGAGGGAGGGGCCAGGAGCTCCAGCCAGGAACCCAAGAAGATGAGGATCTGGGCTGCTCTGTGCAAAACCACTGCACAGAGCAGGTAAGTATAACATGTTTGTTATTTTAATAGAAAAAAAAAACAAGACTTTACAATCACTTTAAGAAAAATATTCTGTGCTGCAGCTCCCCCCAGACCCCCCTTTTTCTTACCTGAGGCGGATCCGATCCAGCGATGGGCAACCCAGAAGAAGAGGATCGGGGGTGCTCCATGCAAAACTATTGCACAGAGCAGGTAAGTATAGGCATGTTTGTTATTTTGAAAAAAATTTGGGTTTACAACCCCTTTAACTATACATATACGTTGTCAGTCTACAAAGCAGCATGAGGCAACTCATAGAGATCCAACGAGATCAAAAGGCCTGATTTATTGAGGTGTAAAATGAGGTAAAGTGATTTCAAACATCCAATAACCTGCAGAAGAAATTATATTTTTTCCAGTTTCCCTGTATATGACTGGATGTTAGCCAAGACAAGCTCACAGCATCAAACTTTACAATGAATCAGGCGTAGGATCACTTCACTTTGCTTAATTTTCCCTCATTTCACACATTATTTAAGTAGGCTAAAAGAGTTGGTTCCATAATTATAATTGCATTAGTCCAAATGCATTGTAAAATTATTTAAAGTGGCTGTAAACCCTTACATATACCCAGTGAAGCGACTAGACCCAGATGATACACACAGATTAAACAAATCATCTTGCATAAGGTGTACCGGTTTATCTGCAGCCTTTCTTTTCTACCTTTAAGTGCACATTTTACACAGCATTTCCGAGCTTTGGAAACCAGGTAGTATGGATCTGATGTCACACACTGCACAGCACAGAGAGGAGAGTCAGTGTAGTCTGAGACCTGAGTGGAGGGAAACATGTACAGCTGAGGCTGTCAGTCACCTGCTGTGTGCTGCAGAGAGGGAGCAGGCATGGCCGTCTCCTGGGATTGTCTGGTATCGGCATAGACTCTTATGCTGCGTAAACATGATCAGAGTTTCGGACAGCAAAAGACCAATGAGAGCTTTTCATCGGAAAATGCGACCGTGTGTCTTTGTACTTACAGACAGATAAAATAAAACACATTTTTTTCAAGACCAAACAGTACTATATTCAGTAAATTGTTGTATACACTATATGATTGTAAAAGACCTGGGACACCTTTGGGTGCACCAAAGAGAGTAGTAATGCAGCGCTCACAACATGCCACGGCTTAAAGAAGACCTTCTTTAAAATAGTCATAGGCTGCCCCTGCATCTTATACATTTAATTTTATTTTTGGTGCTGTTCATTTATTTTAATTTTTGCACTTGTATATGTGTTAATGTGTTTAGTAATCTTGATTAACATTTTTTGCAGCGCAGAGTAGTTACACATTCATAGGGTTCATGAATGTATAAATTAGACACTAAAGCCCCATACACACGGTCGGATTTTCCAATGGATTCTGTCCTATCGGACAATGTTGTCGGAAATTCCGACCGTGTGTAGGCACCATCGGACAGTTTCCATCGGATTGTCCGACGGACCAAGTCCTATCTCCTGCTGGATAGATTTTTTGACAACAAAGTCCGATCACACCAAATCCGATCGTGTGTAGCGAATTCCGACGGACAAAGTGCTACGCATGCCCAGATCACATTACAAGACCAAAGCTATTGGCTACTAGCCTCTACGTAGTCCCGTCGTACGCAACAAACGTCACCACGTTCAGAATGATCGGATTTTCCGACAACTTTGTCCGACCGTGTGTACGCAAAACCAACATCGGACAAAGTACGACGGACATGATCCGACGGACCTGGTCCTCGGATAATGCGCGCGTGTGTATGGGGCTTTAGACATTTTGAAGACTGCAGCAGCCACAATCCCCTGTTTTCTTGTTTAGCCTGTGGTGGTTTTCATTGGTATTTGCCCCTGCATTTTCCCTAAGTGGCATAACCTTCTGAGGAGCCTCAGCTCAGCACTGCCAGACATGCAAGACGTTAACGCACAATGGTTGTAGGGGAGGTGACAGCTCCATAACCCCTTCTCTGCCAACTCTATGGGTGGGCGGGTAAGAAGAAGGGGGGGGTGAGAGATGGAGGAAAGAAGGAGGAGGGTGTGAATGATGGAGGAAAGAAGGAGGAGGGTGTGAAAGATGGAGGATAGGAAGAGCAGGGTGTGAGAGATGGAGGATAGGAAGAGGAGGGTGTGAGAGAGATAGGGAGATAGAGAGAGGAGAAAAAGGTGTGAGAGAGGAGGGTGTGAGAGATGGAGGATAGAAAAAGGAGGGTGTGAGAGATGGAGGATAGGAAGAGGAGGGTGTGAGAGATGGAGGATAGGAAGAGGAGGGTGTGAGAGATGGAGGATAGGAAGAGGAGGGTGTGAGAGATGGTGGATAGGAAGAGGAGGGTGTGAGAGATAGAGGATAGGAAGAGGAGGGTGTGAAAGATGGAGGATAGGAAGAGGAGGGTATGAGAGATGGAGAATAGGAAGAGGAGGGTGTGAGAGATGGAAGATAGGAAGAGGAGGGTGTGAGAGATAGGAAGAGAGAGGGTGAGAGATGGTGGATAGGAAGAGGAGGGTGTGAGAGATGGAGGATAAGAAGAGGAGAGTGTGAGAGATGGAGGATAGGAAGAGGAGGGTGTGAGAGATGGAGGATAGGAAGAGGAGGGTGTGAGAGATGGAGGATAGGAAGAGGAGGGTGTGAGAGATGAAGGATAGGAAGAGGAGGGTGTGAGAGATGGAGGATAGGATAGGAAGAGGAGGGTGTGAGAGATGGAGGATAGGAAGAGGAGGGTGTGAGAGATGGAGGATAGGATAGGAAGAGGAGGGTGTGAGAGATGGAGGATAGGAAGAGGAGGGTGTGAGAGGTGGGGGAATAGGAGAGAGAGAGAGAGAGGGAGAAGAGAGGGGAGGAGGGGATGAGAGAGAGAAAGAACAGGGGGGAGAAAAAGAGAGAAGGAAGGGAGAGACAGAAGAGGGAGGTAAGAGAGGGAGGAGGGGGGTGAGGCAAAGAGTGGAGAAGGAGGACTGGAACGAATAGAGGAAGTAGAGAAGGAGGGGTATACAGAGTACAGGGAAACAGGACAGGAGAAGAGAAGAAAGGGGGAGTTAAAGAAGGAAAAGGAGGAGGAGGAGAAAGTTGGATATTGAGTGAAGCTTCCCCTCATTTACTAAGCTCTGAAGCAACTACACTTGAAGAGTGCAATAGCACTTGCAACTTGCGCAGTCTATTTGCCTCTGGCAAATCAATAGCTGAGTGTCACTTTGGACTGGAGTTGTTTCCTATTAGCTAACACCTGTTAGCTTCACTACAGTTAGTTAGTAATACATTTTTTATAAGCACAGCACACTTTTCACTTCGTGCTTTTATTTATATCACGTATTTCTAACAAGTGATGATCATCTCTTTAAAATGCACAGTCAATTAGTTTTTGTTGGGTGTGATTTTTATTTTTGTAACTGTTGTTTGGATTA
Source organism: Lithobates sylvaticus (assembly GCA_028564925.1). Classification (NCBI taxonomy): domain Eukaryota; kingdom Metazoa; phylum Chordata; class Amphibia; order Anura; family Ranidae; genus Lithobates; species Lithobates sylvaticus. The sequence goes on from CM053030.1 coordinate 87,737,098, forward strand.
TTGCTCCAAAACATATTACTGATACTGAACTAAAGGTGTATTTTCCAGATGCGGAAAGAAGCATTAAATATCTAAAAAAAACAAAAAAACAATGAAGGTAGAGGAAAACCAGTTAATCACCAGGCTTTTTGTATGTCTGACCTCTCGATTAAACTCAGATGGGAAAATTCTGTACATCCTGCAGCTGGTGTAAAACTGTACTGCACGTTTACATTTGACAACGTCACCTCCAGCATTGTGAATGGCACATGTGTGCTATATAATTATATTGACCATGGATTTATGCACCTGCGCTGCATGTTTTTATTACATTTTCTTGGCCCGCTTCTAGAGACAATGTTTTATATGCCTAATAACCCAATTTCACCAAACATAAAACTGTGACAATCAAGTCTCAGCAAACATTGCCTGAGTCGTTGACATAATGTACTGCGAAATAGAGTTATGGTTCTTTAATTACTGTAAATTCAGAGTCTGTTAGGAAATGTAGCATAGGGGCTAGCTTTCTGAGCACACAAATGTTTAAGGTATGATTCATAGTTTAAAGTGGTCTGTTGGCACAGAGTTCCCGCTGTACTTGGTGGGTCTATGTAATTCCAGGCAAATGTTCTAGACCTCATGAACATGGGTGTTAATCTTGGTTGATTACCTTACATTTATAATGCCGCTGAGCTAGGTGGTAAGAGCCAGTTGCGTAATAGTTATTTTCAATCATCTGTTAATTGATCAATTTCAAATATACCACTAAAATTGGAAATCAAGGGCATCTACATCCCAAAAGAGAACCTTTTTATGAACAATGATGAAGGGACTTTAACGGTGCCATAACACACAAATCATAAAAACATTTGTTTATTGTGCTTTACCATTAAAAATATACAAATACTATTAAATGTTAAAAACAGGCAAGGAATATTGAATACAGATTCTTATGTTGTTGGCAAAAGCTCTTTGCGCAACATATTTCGCCAGTCAGCTTCTTCAGGAGCCATAAAGCATTATATATATTGTCACAACATCGATAGCCAAAAATGTAATAAACAGCATTCACCAAGGGAGCTGACCCCACAGGTATTAGTGGACCATGGGGGGAACAAATGTCAGCCAAAGGATCTTTCCAGAAACTTAAAATATTCCAGATTATATCATTATATCCAATAAGCTGTGGGGAAAAGCCAGGGCAAGGTTTCAAAAAAGATGTTCCTTGGGAGAGGATTAAAAAAAGTGAATGTTCCCGGGAGCCGAGGAACATCCACTTGGGCATACTGAATGATCCTGGGATGAATATTGCCCTTTCTTTGGGTTTCCTTGTTGGCCCTGGAATATGGTGCTACTATTTGGAATAGTGTAAGTTAGTTTCTCAAAAGATCTTTGGCTTATTTTTTTAAACCTCTCCCTGGGTTTTCCCTGCAGCTTATTGGATATAATGATACAACCTGGAATATTTTATGGTTTGGGAAAGATTCTGTCAGAAACCATGAATCAGACTGAGACAGAAGTAAAGTTAAATCTAATTTGTTCAATAATAATAAAAAAAGGTAAACAGAGTAAACATAGTCAAAAGATAGCCAGAGTTCAGGAACTGGAACGGATGGTCAGACAAGCCAAAACATCAGGGAGTCAGAGATGAGCGTAGTAGAACAGCAAGCAGGATCTGGAGCCAGAAGGAATGTCAGCCAAGCAAGTCTTTAACAGGAACGCAGGAGAGCGTCTCGAGAGATGTGACCAAGGCGAAGGCAGAGATCATCTGGGCTGGGCGGCTTAAGTAGACAGGACTGATGAACAGGATATCATCAACATGTGAGTTACTGTGGAGAGATAGGAGCTGGCAATTAGCCGACAGCTGAGTGGCCAGCTCAGAGAAGGAAGGGCTGAGCCCAGCCCTGACAGTATCTTTGGCTTACATTTGTCCCCCCTATGGCCCATTAATACCTGTGGGGTCAGTTCCCTTGGTGCATGAACCTCAGTGACTCCTTGTAAATGCTGTTTATTACATTTTTGAATATCGATGTTGTGACAATATACTGTATATAATGTTTTACGGCTCCTGAAGAAGCCGAATGGCGAAACATGTTGAACGAAGAGCATTTGTCATAAACATAAGAATCTATATTCGATATTCCTTGCCTGCTTTTTAAAGTTTAATAGTATTTTTATATTTTAAATGGTAAAGCACAATGAACAAATGTTTTTTTATTGACTTGCGTGTTATGGCACCTTTAAAGTCTCTTCAGCATTGTTTCTAAAAATTATCTGTTAATTGTTGTTGAAGGTCACTTTCTCAAATATCCATGTAAAGAGGGTATGGAAGAGTGCCCAGCAGCACTTTGTATATATAAAAAAACAAATGGGTGTTGTTTGGGATGCTTTGTGCCATAGTTAAAACTTCAGACTTGAGACCCCCCCCCCCCCCTCACAAACCTGAAAAAAATGTATACATACTTTTTTTCTAGGTGTCTTCAATTAGGTCACATGATATCTAATGTCCTCATCTCCCTTCATTGGTGGGGGTCCTTAATGCTGCAGAGAGTGATGCCACTAAATAGCATTACTCTGCTTTAGGCAGCATTTTTCTGTAAGTGAAGGGTAGGCAGCGGGCCCATAATGCCTTGGGTTCCTAGGAAGCATCTTAAATGAGTGTCAATCATTCTTGAAGAGTAGACAAGCTGAATCATTGGGAACAGTAGTGGAGAACAGGGTGTGTTGGAGCTGCTTTTTTTTTTTTTTTTTTTTTACAGATGCTGTGGACTCTTACATTTGTTGGCCAAACAAGACTTTGGCTTTGAAGCTGAACTCAAAGCAAACAGCTAAGTACACAGATTTATATCCCTGTGTGGCTAGTCCTGAGATTTACAGAGCTGTGCCACACCAAGGTAGATGATACCACGGACACTTAAAGTGGAACTAAAGGGTGAATAGTTACAGTGTCTTCAAAAAGTATTCATACCCCTTGACATTTTCCACATTTTGTCATATTACAGCCAAAAATGTAAATGTATTTTATTGGGATTTTATGGTATAGACCAACACAAAGTGGCACATCGTTGTGAAGTGGAAGGAAAATGATAAATGGTTTTAATTTTTTTTTACAAATAAATATCTGAAAAGTGGGGTGTGCATTTGTATTCAGCCCCCTTTACTCTGATACCCCTAACTAAAATCTAGTGGAACCAATTGCCTTCAGAAGTCACCTAATTAGTAAATAGAGTCCACCTGTGTGTAATTTAATCACAGTATAAAGGCAGCTGTTCTGTGAAGCCCTCAGAGGTTTGTTAGAGAATCTAAGTGAATAAAAACAGCATTATGAGAGAGCATTAATCAGAGAGGCATGGTAACTCTGGAGGAGCTTCAGAGATCCACAGCTTAGGTGGGAGAATCTGTCCACAGGACAAATCTGGCCTCTATGGAAGAGTGGCAAGAAGAAAGCCATAAGAAGTCCTGTTTGCAGTTTGTGAGAAGCCATGTGGGGGACACAGCAAACATGTGGAAGAAGGTGCTCTGGTCAGATGAGACCAAAATTGAACTTTTTGGCCAAAAGCAAAATGCTATGTGCGGCAGAAAATTAACACTGCACAGCACCCAGAACACACCGTCCCCACCGTAAAACATGGTGGTGGCAGCATCATGTTGTGGGGATGCTTTTCTTCAGCAAGGATAGGGAAGCTGGTCAGAGTTGCTGGGAAGATGGATGGAGCCAAATACAGGGCAATCTTAGAAGAAAACCTGTTAGAGTCTGCAAATAACTTGAGACTGGGGAGGAGGTTCCCCTTCTAGCAGGTAGACAACCCTAAACATACAGCCAGAGCTACAATGGAATGGTTTATATCAAAGTATATTCGTGTGTTAGAATGGCCCAGTCAAAGTCCAGACCTAAATCCAATTGAGAATCTGTGGCAAGACTTGAAGATTGCTATTCACAGACGCTCTCCATCCAATCTGACAGAGCTTGCAAAGAAGAATGGGCAAAAAATTTCACTCTCTAGGTGTGCAAAGCTGGGAGAGACATCCCCAAAACGACTTGCAGCTGTAATTGTAATAAAAGGTGGTTCTTGACCCCGAACACCGAACCCCATTGAAGTCAATGGGGACCCGAACGGCTATAATAAAGTGTCGGCTCCGGTCCCCCTTAATACAGAGAACAGTCATTGAAGTCATTTATTTTTAAAAAGTTAGTCATAAAAAGTGTTTGGGGACCTGGGTCCTGCCCCAGGGGACATGTATCAATGCAAAAAAAACTTTTAAAAACGGCCGTTTTTTCGGGAGCAGTGATTTTAATAATGATTAAATTGAAACAATAAAAGTGTAATATTCCTTTAAATTTCGTACCTGGGGGGTGTCTATAGTATGCCTGTAAAGGGGCGCATGTTTCCCGTGTTTAGAACTGTCTCTGCAAAAAGTGTCATTTTTTGCAGAAAGGAAAGCTATTTAAAATCACTTGCGGCTAATGTTAATTGTCGGGTCCCGTAATACAGAGTACAGAGAACAGTCATTCATTGAAAAGTCATTCATAAAAAAAAAGTCATTGATAAAAAATAAAAAAATAAAAAAATAAAAAAGCGTAGGGGTCCCCCCAAATTCAATAACCAGGCCCTTCAGGTCTGGGATGGATATTAAGGGGGATCCCAGCCAAAAAAAAAAAAATGGCGTAGGGTCCCCCTCAAAATCCATACCAGACCCTTGAGGTCTGGGATGGATTTTAAGGGGAAACCCAGCCCAAAAAAATGGCGTGAGGTCCCCCTCATAATCCATACCAGACCCTTATCCGAGCACGCAACCTGGCAGGCCGCAGGAAAAGAGGGGGGGACGAGAGCGGCCCCCCCTCCCGCCTGAACCGTACCAGGCCACATGCCCTCAACATTGGGAGGAGGCTTTGGGGGTCTAAGACCCCCAAAGCCTCTTGTCCCCATGTTGATGAGGACAAGGGCCTCGTCCCCACAACCGTGCCCGGGGGTTGTGGGGGTCTGCGGGCGGGGGGCTTATCGGAATCTGGAAGCCCCCTTTAACAAGGGGACCCCCAGATCCCGGCCCCCCCCCCTGTGTGAAATGGTAAGGGGGTACAAAAGTACCCCTACCATTTCACCAAAAAAGTGTCAAAAATGGTAAAAAATGACAGGAGACAGTCTTTGACAATTCCTTTATTAAAATCTTCTTTCTTCTTTCTTCTGGTCTTCCTTTCTTCATCTTCTCCTTCCGGCATCTTCTTCTTCCATCTTCTTCTTCCTCCGATCCGCTTCTTCTTGGCCTTCTCGTCCAGCATCGGTGTCTTCTGGGCCGCTCCGCGCAATGGGAGGCTCCCGCTGGGTGAGGCTTCTCTTCGGTATCTTCTTCCACGGCGCCGGAAAGCCATAGGGAAGTCCCCATGACGTTCCCATGTGTCAGAGGGGGGCGGGGTTACCAGGTGGCCCCGCCCTCCGTTATAAAAGAACTGTCAGCCCAAGCGAAGCCTCACACATCGGGAGCCTCCCATTGCGAGGAGTGGCCCAAGAAGAGACCGACACCCTGGAAGAAGATACCGGCGCCGTGGAAGAAGATACCGAAGAGAAGCCTCACGCAGCGGGAGCCTCCCATTGCGCGGAGCGGCCCAGAAGACGCCGATGCTGGATGAGAAGGCCAAGAAGAAGCGGATCGGAGGAAGAAGAAGATGGAAGAAGAAGATGCCGGAAGGAGAAGATGAAGAAAGGAAGACCAGAAGAAAGAAGAAAGAAGATTTTAATAAAGGAATTGTCAAAGACCGTCTCCTGTCATTTTTACAATTTTTGACACTTTTTTGGTGAAATGGTAGGGGTACTTTTGTACCCCCTTACCATTTCACACAGGGGGGGGCCGGGATCTGGGGGTCCCCTTGTTAAAGGGGGCTTCCAGATTCCGATAAGCCCCCCGCCCGCAGACCCCCACAACCACCGGGCACGGTTGTGGGGACGAGGCCCTTGTCCTCATCAACATGGGACAAGAGGCTTTGGGGGTCTTAGACCCCCAAAGCCTCCTCCCAATGTTGAGGGCATGTGGCCTGGTACGGTTCAGGCAGGAGGGGGGGCCGCTCTCGTCCCCCCTCTTTTCCTGCGGCCTGCCAGGTTGCGTGCTCGGATATGGGTCTGGTATGGATTTTGAGGGGGACCTCACAACATTTTTTTTGGCTGGGTTTCCCCTTAAAATCCATCCCAGACCTCAAGGGTCTGGTATGGATTTTGAGGGGGACCCTACGCCATTTATTTTTTTTTTTTTTTGGCTGGGATCCCCCTTAATATCCATCCCAGACCTGAAGGGCCTGGTTATTGAATTTGGGGGGACCCCTACGCTTTTTTTTTTTTGTTTTTTTTATTTTTTTTATTTTTTATCAATGACTTTTTTTTATGAATGACTTTTCAATGAATGACTGTTCTCTGTACTCTGTATTACGGGACCCGACAATTAACATTAGCCGCGAGTGATTTTAAATAGCTTTCCTTTCTGCAAAAAAATGACACATTTTGCAGAGACAGTTCTAAACATGGGAAACATGCGCCCCTTTACAGGCATACTATAGACACCCCCCAGGTACGAAATTTAAAGGAATATTACACTTTTATTGTTTCAATTTAATCATTATTAAAATCACTGCTCCCGAAAAAACGGCCGTTTTTAAAAGTTTTTTTTTGCATTGCTACATGTCCCCTGGGGCAGGACCCAGGTCCCCAAACACTTTTTATGACTAACTTTTTTTAAAATAAATGACTAAATGACTGTTCTCTGTATTAAAAGCACTCGTGGCTATATGAATATCAATTCATATAGCCGCGAGTGCTTTTAAAAGACATTTTAAAAAGCAACATTAAATCCCCGAACACCGGACCCAAACCCGAACATACAGTCAATTGTTCGGGTTCGGGTCCGGGAACCGAACACCCTAAAGTCCGGTACGGACCCGAACTTTACAGTTCGGGTTCGCTCAACCCTACTCAGGAGGGCTGAATACAAATGCATGCCACATGTTTAAGATATTTTATTTGTAAAACATTTTGAAAAACATTTATAATTTTCCTTCCACTTTGTGTTGGTCTATCACATAAAATCCCAATAAAATACATTTATGTTTTTGCTCATAACATGACAAAATATGGAAAATTTCAAGGGGTATGAATACTTTTTCAAGGAACTGTACCTGTCTAACTGTCCCTCACCAGCACCAGCATCTTCTAAGTGACGGCCTTTGGGCCTTTTCATTGGCTGGCAGGGGATGATGTCACTCCTGTGCTTGCACAAGAGCTAGTCATCCCAGCACTTAGAGACCAGCCCAAGCTGAGCTGTGCATGTACAGCTCTGTGTACAGCGCTGGAGAAGAAAGTATCTCACCAAAAATGTAATTTTTGTTGCAGAAGATGCCTAAAATTTGACTTGTATCTTGGTTCAGAATTCTGGGAAAATCAATGAGCCAATCACACAAACAGGAACTGACATGGGGAAGCGCTGTACAACAATAGTGTACAGGAACACCTCTAGGTTGCCATTTGAGATAGAATTTTACAGAAAATTGTAGCACTGCAGAATAAAAAGCACTTCAATTACAATTTGGCTTGTGTAGCAATCGTATATACTATATTATTTTATTTTATTTGGTATTTTTTCCCCCACAAAAGTAAGAGATTGCTAGAACTTCAGTCAGCTTTTTTGTGTAATTTTCCTTTCGTCACTTCTAGTCTGGTAGAAGCTTGACCCAAAAATAGAAAGTGAGAGAAAAATCAATTAAACAGAGCCCCGGATAGCAGTAAAACCCAAAAAGAGGTTCTAACTTTTCCTATTCTATTCAAAACTAAAAAAAAGATACACTTAAAGCCACTGTAGGTGGTAAAACATGTCAGAGCAATGAACAGTCAGCTTGTCTTTTCTACCATTTGCACGATAAAGTTTTGCATACAAAAGAAGACACACTCTAGGTAGGTGATGAACCCTGGTTTTGGCAAGACTGGGTTAGCTCGTGTGTGGCACAGGGACCTCAGAGTGGTGTTAAGGGATGAGTGGGTAAAACAATTCAGAATTGGTATTGACACATAAGATTTTTTTTTCGTTACCCAGTTTGAAGGAAACTCATACCACTACTCTGATCTTTTTCATGTTCCAAATTATATTGTTGTCTATTCATGAATCATATAGTTAGTTTACTCTATGGTACCTCTTTATTACCTATGTACTTATTTTATCTCTAATAAAGATATAAAGTAAAAAAAAAATATATTTTATTCTTTATCTTAGATTTCTACTAGAAGCTTGATGAGGTCTCCTTGGTAGAGCAGTACACATGGAGCCAACGCATTAATGCTCAGTTATCAGAGAATTATAGAAATCATCCAACCTATTCACATCCTTGAAGGGGTACATGGACACTTGCAGACAAAGATAAAGATCCATCACTACAGTATTAGGATCAAGCAGGACCTGCAAAGGTAGATATTTTTATTACAAACTCTCAGTGAAAACAGTTAACAAGGCACTGGCAAGGTAATCTGAGAGCGTAGAACAAAAGAGGCTGGCATTGGAAACTTGCATGGCATGCCAGATGTGCTAATACATTTAGGACAGCAGTATCAGCAGCTCCGGCAGAAAGCTATAGTCATTAATCTAGAGACCACTGGGATTTCCAGAGAGTGCTGTAAAACCTACACCCTGCCAAGGATGCATCAGATAAAGCTATCAACGCATTGTAAAAAAGAGACACAAAAACCTGTTTCATGGTCTGTACTGATCAAGCAATTACACTTATTGACTACATTAAGCAAAGAAACCATGGGGTGCCCTATAAAATTGACTGCCAGCTTGAATAATCAATAGACTTCATGTAGAGTAAATTAAATAACTGAAAAGAAAAAAAAAAAAAAAAAAAAACTATCTGGATAAGATGAGGCTAAAAAGGCAATCTGTAATCCCTGATCCATGCAGAAAGAACAGTGCGTCTGAAGGATTCTGTTGCAGTTTTCAATTCATTTTTTTCAAAGACAAAATTGCAACCTAAGCGGGAAGAATATTGGAAGGTGGCAATAGGTATTAATTTAGTTAAATCAGATGTAGTAGAGAAATAGATGGGCTTGTATATGGTTAATTCATTCACAGAATGCTGATATTCTCAGCATTGCATTAGATAACTATCAATTTAAATCAGTTCAGTACATTCCAGGTGCTCTAAAACAAAAAGGTATTACATTTTTTGCAGTTCATTTTCTTTGTACTAAAGCCTCAAGCATGATATAGAAAAGGACCCTGGCTCTTTATGTAAAGCAGTGGTCTCTCAGTAAAGATATAGCCCACCACTTGCAGACTCAGAGCTAGAACGTTACAATTAGCAAAGCTTATGTTTCTGGCTGATTCTCATGGTTTTCAGTTGTGCCTTTTCACACCTGAGGCTACTAGTGCTTGAAGCCTGAAGCTAGTAGCTCAGAAAGGTACACTATATTGTCAAAAGTATTTGGGCGCCTGCCTTTACACGCACATGAACTTTAATGGCAACCCAGTCTTAGCCCCCGTACACATGGTCGGAGATTCCGACCACAAAATCCGTCAGATTTTTTCCGACGGATTTTGTCCAACACTGGTGTTGCATACACACGTTGTCAGAAAATTCGATCATTCTGAACGTGGTGATGTGCATACGACGGAACTACGTAGAGGCTAGTAGCCAATAGCTTTGGTCTCGTAATTTGATCTGAGCATGCGTGGAACTTTGTGCATCGGAATTCTCGACACACGATCGGAAAAAGTCAGATCGGATTTTGTTGTCGGAAAATTTGAGCGCTGGATCTCAAATTTTTTCCGTCTGAAATTATGACGGAAAAAGTCCTATGGTGCCCACACAGGGGCGGATTTCCGACAACATGGTCCGATCGGACATTTCCCGTTGGAATTTCTGACCGTGTGTACAGGGGCATAAGTCTGTAGGGTTCAATATTGGATTGGCCCACCCTTTGCAGCTATAACAGCTTCAACTCTTCTGGGAAGGCTGTCCACAAGGTTTAGGAGTGTGTCTATGGGAATGTTTGACCATTCTTCCAGAAGCGCATTTGTGAGGTCAGGCACTGATGTTGGATGAGGAGGCCAGGCTCGCAGTCTCCGTTCTAATTTATCCCAAAGGTGTTATATTGGGTTGAGGTCAATAAAGACATGGATGGGCAAGTTTTGGGTGGAAGAATTTGACTGACCTCAACCTAATAGAATACCTTTGGGATGAATTAGAGCAGGGGCTGTGAGCTAGGCCTTCTCGTCCAATATCAGTTCCTGACCTCACAAATGCACTTCTGGAAATATGGTCAAACTCCTAAATCTTGGGGAGCCTTCCCAGAAGAGTTGAAGCTGTTATAGCTTCAAAGGGTGGGCCAACTCAATAATGAACCCTACGGACTCAGACTGGGATTCAATTAAACTTCATGTGCGTGTAAAGGCAGGCGTACTAATACCTTTGAGAATATAGTGTACATAAGCTTGTTTGAGCTACAAGCTTTAAGCAGCATTTTTAGCCACAAATAGACTTCAATAGCAGCGCCTGCAAAAATGAAGGAAAATGCACATAATGCATATTTTTCCCCTAGTATCTAGCTTTCCATTGGCTAAAAATAGAGGTAGTAAACTGGTTAAAAAAAAAAAAAAAAGGTCTATGCCATATTGTGCTGGTATCATGACAAACTTACCTTTAAAATTAAGCCTTCCAGTGCTGTGTTGTCACTGTTCCCGGGGCTTCCATCTTCAACCAGCCCTCCTCCTGGGTCTGTGGACTCTGGCTGTTTGAATGGCTGAGAATCAATGATGTCACTCCCGCACATGCCTGTGGGAGCAGCACGGCGCTCTGCATTCTAGGGCACACTGTTGGAAGAGCTTCACTGTGCATGCGCTGGTGAGGTCATCAGCTATTGCCAATGTGAATATCTCCTAAACTTTGAACATTTAGGATATATTCATTGTACCTATAGGTAAGCCTGATTGTAAGCTTACCTGTAGGTACAACTTTGCATACAGAGTTAACTAGTGCTTTAACCACTTCAGCACCGGAAGCATTTACCCCCTTCCTGACCAGAGCACTTTTTGTGATTCGGCACTGCGTCGCTTTAACTGACAATTGTGCGGTCGTGCGACGTTGCTCCCATACAAAAACGTCTTTTTTCCCCCACAAATAGAGCTTTCTTTAGGTGGTATTTGATCACCTCTGTGGTTTTTATTTTTTGCGCTATAAACAAAAAAAGAGCGACAATTTTGAAAAAAACACAATATTTTTTACTTTTTGCTATAATAAATATCCCCAAAAATATATATAAAAAAAAATGTTTTCCTCAGTTTAGGCCAATACGTATTCTTCTACATATTTTTGGTAAAAAAAAATTGCAATAAGCGATTATTGATTGGTTTGTGAAAAAGTTATAGCGTTTACAAAATAAGGGATAGTTTTATGGCATTTTTATTAATAATTTATTTTTTACTAGTAATGGCGGCGATCAGTGATTTTTATCGTGACTGTGACATTATGGCGGACACATTGGACAATTTTGACACATTTTTGGGACCATTGCCATTAATACAGCAATCAGTGCTATAAAATTGCATTGATTACTGTAAAAATGTCACTGGCAGAGAAGGGGTTAACCACTGGGGGCAGGGGCGGGCTAAGTGTGTCCTAGGGGAGTGTTTCTAACTGTCTGGGGGATGGGCTGTGTGTGACACCACACTGATCGCTGCTCATGATGACAGGGAGCAGACGATCAGTGTCCTGTCACTAGGCAGAATGGGGAGATGCTGTTTACATCGGCATCTCCCCATTCTTCAGCTCCGTGACACGATCGCGGGTAGCCCCGCAGCGATCGAGTCCGCGGAGCTCGCGGCAGGCACACACGCACGTGCACGGTGGGAAATTTAAAGTAATGTACAGGTTTGTTACTTTGCCCAGCCGTGCCATTCTGCTGATGTATATTTGCTGACAGCGGTCGGCAAGTGGTTAAAGGAAAAAAAAACTCAAGCCTCAGATGCTTGGAAAAATTCTAGAAAAAAAAGCTTGCAAAATGACCAAAGATGTGAATACATTCTAAAACCTAAAGCCTACAGTCTAAAGAATACATGATCAGATTTTCATCCATTTTTTGTGGCATGCTGGTCTCATGTCGAAAGTGAAGAGGTTACTCGCCATATGAAAATTCTCGTACGACAAAATACAACGTCAGAAGTGACGACATGTGTTGAATAGTTTTGTATGTATTCTTTCGTTTCTGAGCATGCGTAGTCTTGCTCTAAAGATTATTTTCGTACAAAAACCGTACTAATTAAACGAAAATCGAACGTTGAGTTCACATCCAACAAAAAGTTTATAGTCTGCACATCCAGCTTTTGACCTACGAAAAACAGGAATCGGCTGTACAAAGCACCGAACTAACGATCGGAAAATCGGCAGATCGTTCATCAGACAAAATTTTACTTCCGATTTTCGTATCGTGTGTATGGGCCTTTAGGGTTGATCACCACAGGTTACATTTAAAAAAAGAAACAAATGTGTGTATATTTTAGATTAGTGTGTCTTTTTCTATAAAAATGCTTATACTTGATGAATATGGCAACCCAAACAGTGTTTTTAAATCCGCTTTGAGATTGTTATGCATCCAATTTAGATGCAAATATTAATGAGAATCCTTAAAATGTTTGATGCATCTGCTTTCACATATGATAAAAACGTTTGCTTTATACAAAATGCTACGCCTGAGCATACTGTAGATTTCTTCCTGCGCTCACACAAATAAACCCACTCTGCTGAAATACATGTTTAATGCAAGTTATTCCAGCTCCTCCAGAAGCATACGGTAAGGTAGAGAGAGCTGTTGTAGTGCATGTCGGGCTACATAAATATTTCATGACGTGTAGCTTTTTTCATATTTACAGGACCCAAGGAAGACAAGCTCCCTGTTGACTATCTTGGTGTGATGAATGACTTTGCCGTAAACCCCAATATTTAAAGTGACTAATGGACTTAGTTGAGCCATTGGGAAAGAATTGTTGAGTGTACATTCTAAAACAAGCAATCCCCCTGGTATAATCTCCAAAGTCAGTTCTACATATATCTAAGGGAGACTGACACTGATGGCTCTTCCTGTCTAACAAGAGTTCTTAATAAACAATGCGCTTTAGACAGATAGAAAAAAAATAATGAAGACATAGATGAATTTAAAGGCAGAAGATGGATGACAGCAAATATGGACGAGTGCTTTGAGAAAACTGGTAATTTACCCCTTTCGCTGCCAGGCCTCCCATTTTTCACTTCTAGTGATCGCACCATTCTTCTTTTTTCTTTTTTTTTTTTTGGGGGATTTTCACAATTTTAATTTACAGCTTTGAAAGTTAATAAAAGATTTCCTAAACCATATAGTATCTATAAAGGCACAGTGTGGAAATAAAATATTGTGTTATTGATTTTGGATGTGGAAATAAAATATTGCGTTATTGATTTTGAATGTGGAAATAAAATATTGTGTTATTGGTTTTGGATGGCCCATAAAAATTGCGTAAATATTTAGCAAAGCTGTATTTAAAAAAATAAAACAAACCCCCGCCTCCCCCCCCCAAAAAAAAAACTTATATAAAACTTTGAGGCTAGCTTCAAAGAAACTTTGAGGCTAGCTTTAAAACTTTGAGGCTTGCTTTTTTCCTTTTTTTTTTGTATTTTCACAATTTTAATTTACAGCTTTGAAAGTTAATAAAATAAATTTTAATTTACAGCTTTGAAAGTTAATTAAAGATTCCCTAAACCATATAGTATCTAAAAGCACAGAGTGGAAATAAAATATTGTGTTATTCATTTTGGATGTGGAAATAATATATTGTGTTATTGATTTTGGATGTGGAAATAAAATATTGTGTTATTGATTTTGGATGGCCCATAAAAATTGTGTAAATATTTAGCAAAGCTGTATTAAAAAAACAAAACAACACACCCCCCCCCCCCCCGCCAAAAAAAAAATATCAATATCAGCACATACAATATAGCTTGTAAAATTCTTAGTAAATCTAAGGCTGGTTTCACACCGGAGCGGTGCGGGCGGTGGTGGTAAAGCAGCGCTATATTTAGCACTGCTTTACCGTAGTTTTACCCGCGATATGTGGCTGCTAGCGGGGTGGTTTTAACCTCCGCTAGCGGCCGAAAAAGGGTTAAAACCCCCTGCAAAGCGCCGCTGCAGCGACGCTTTGCCGGCGGTATTACCGCTGTATCCCCGCAGTGTCCCATTGATTTCAATGGGTAGGAGCAGTATGGGAGCGGTGAATACACCGCTCCTTCACCGCTCCAAAGATGCTGCTAGTAGGACTTTTTTTACCGTCCTGCTAGCGCACCGCTCCAGTGTGAAAGCCCTCAGGGCTTTCACACTGGAGACACAACAGCAGCTGTTTCAGGTCGGTTTGCATGCGCTATTTTTAGCGCAATAGCGCCTGCAAACCGCCCCAGTGTGAAACTAGCCTAAAAGATAAAAACTGTATTGAGTCAATAAATAATATATATTTGTAAAGTTTAAATTGTGCTTTTTTGTGACATTATGAAAATCGAAGGAACGCAAAATAGTAAAAAATGTGGCTTCAGCTAAAACTTTGAGGCTTGCTTTTTTCCTTTTTTTTTTTGTATTTTCACAATTTTAATTTACAGCTTTGAAAGTTAATAAACGATTCCCTAAACCGTATAGTATCTAAAAGCACAGTGTGGAAATAAAATATTGTGTTATTGATTTTCGATGTGGAAATAAAATTGTGTTATTGATTTAGGATGTGGAAATAAAATATTGTGTTATTGATTTTGGATGGCCCATGCAAATTGCGTAAATATTTAGCAAAGCTGTATTTACAAAAAAAAACAACCCCCCCCCCCAAAAAATAAATAAATCAGTATCAGCACATACAATATAGCTTGTAAAATTCTTAGTAAATCTAAAAGATAAAAACTGTATTGAGTTAATAAATAATATATATTTGTAAAGTTTTTTTTTTTTTTTTTTTTTTTTAAATTGTGCCTTTTTGTGAAATTATGAAAAATGAAGGAAGACAAAATAGTAAAAAACGTGGCTTCAGCTAAAACTTTGAGGCTAGCTTCACACATGAGCTGTGGACAATGCATAGTGCAGTGAGATTAATTTTGAATGGCATCACAACGCACCTTGGCAGTGCGCCCTTAATGCATGTTTTGGCACACAAAGGGGAGAAGTGATACATTTTATTTTAGACTAAATTAAAGTGGTTGTAAACCCCCCCTCATCCTTTATCCTCCTTCTACCTGTTTCCCTCTCCCCCTCCCCCCCCTTTTTTATATCCTTAATAGACATATGTACAGGACCTATATGGTCGAGACTCATCTCCTGGCACGTGATGTCATTCCTCACTGTTGGGTACATGCACGGTTGAAGTGTATTGATGAATAAGTCATTGAATGGTTATTTTGGGTAATTCACGTCTGTATTGCTATGATACTACATGCAATGTTGCATGGTGTTCTTCTGTATTGTTGGCATATTGTACTGTATCTTATTTCTTTACAATAAAGCACTCCGGATTGTTAAAAAAATAAATAAAATGGTCGTAAACTCTTACACACACCAACTGAAATGACTAGCCTCAGGTGATACACAGAGGTGAAACATATACTTCTACATTAAGTTGTACCTGTTTATCTGTAGCCCCCTCTCCTCTACAGGTATTCACAATTCAGAATTTACACAGCTTGTCTTAGCTTCAGGAGGCAGGAAGTGGAGATCTGACATCACACACTGCACAGCTCAGAGAGGAGTGATGAGTGTAACCTGAGACATGAGTGGAGGAAATGGACACACCTTTCCGCTACACAATATCATAAAGAAACATACCCAGCTGAGGCTGTCAATCACCTGTTGTGTGCTGGAGGCCCCCTCCCCTGTCACCCATAATTGTTTAGAGTTGGGAAAACCTGTCAGCAATGACTCATGCAGATAGCAGATGAACTAAACAGCAGACAGAAATCACACACAGTTCTTTGGATTGAAGCAATTACATACTGTAGATGGATATGATATTAAGTTTGATTTTCTGTTTTAGTATATTGTTATTCAGGTAGTTACTCTATATGCTTGTGTTGGTATTGCTTAAAATTTATAAAATTGGAAAGTTGGGCTACCTTTTTCCCCTTTATTTCATAAAATATCGACTGTAATAAGATATACCAAATATGCAAAAAATGGGTAGGACATACAAATATTCACATTTCTGTGTGTATGTGTATGTATATAGACTATATTGTCAAAAGTATCGGGACACCTGCCTTTACATGCACAAATGAGCAGCCTGAATCCCTGAGGGAGTGTGTTAGAAATGCTGTATATAGCCCTACAGAACAGACAGTGCACAGTCCACATGTTATACAAGTAAAAGGCGCAACATTTCCAATACAGTAATATCCCGTGAGAATTTAGTGCTAGGTGGCATATATGAAGTCTCTAAAATAGTTCAAGGAGAAAGTCCGCAAAAATTATTTCAAGGAAAACTGATTAGTGGTAGTTGGGAGGGAGAAAGGGAAGGGGGGGGGGGGGGAGATGGGGATAATCCCCTCTCAAGGCTGCCGTCACAAGGGAACAGAGACCATGTTCCCAAAAACTGGAAAGAAAAAAGAGGGAGAAGAGGCGCCTCTGGGTGCAGATTTTTAACAGGTTTAATATACAATAAAGATTTCTTATAATGCACTCACATTTCTGTAGTTAAAAGAAGGCATGGAATGATATCCCAAATACCTGGGGTTGTCCTTGGTGTGATCGATCCCTTTAGCCTGTCTCTGTGCGCCACATGGTGTAGAATCGTGTTCAACTAGGAGTTATTCCAGCCGGCTGTGATGTTGTCTCTCAGCTGGGTAAGCATTTCCTGCTTCAGGCACCACTGGATGGTGCTCGGCCAACCGCTGTAAAGTCTATCCTCGACACGAGGCTTGGAACGCAGGGAAGTGTTCAGGTGGGGGGGATGACGTCTCCGTACTGCGATGCGTTTCATGAGCGCGCAGGCTGTTGATGATCCTTTCTCAAGCTATTAGGACAGTGGCCATGCCAAATCAAGATACCAGATAGACTTTTCTTGAGTTACCATTATCTCAGTCATATGTTAACAGATTGCCCCCAGTAATGTTCATATATGAACATATTTTTATTTTAGGTACAGTACAGAATGACTAGGATAATTCCCCACAGAAACTCTTCAGCCTTAGGACATGGCAGTGGGGAGGTGATAGGCGGGCAGTAATGCTAAGGTTTGTACAGTACATTCCGGCAAAATAAAGTTGTGTAAGTGGTTATATTTGGGGAGTTTCTTAAAAACTTGTTAGGTTTAGTTGATCTTGTGTGTATGAAGCTTAACTGTTGGTACATAAAAAAAACAATCCTCAATAAACATAAATACGGTAATTCTCTGAATAATCAGCATTCATTCAATTGTGCTTCCATGCAAATGTGAACATCATGTTCTGATCTTTATTGGGGAATTTGTGTGTGTTTATGTGGTAAGTTTACACTTTTCATTGAACAGAGGTTGGATAACACAGGGTTAAACGGAAAGGTCATAAATTAACTGCACATTATCTGGACAGAATGCTTGGGGAGATAGTGATGTGTTCCTGCTTAGGAGATGTATGTTAGCTTGGGGGGGCTGCAAACTCTGCAGGGCTCCAACACACACTTGCTGCTATTCCAACCCTTCACATATTTCCACATAAACTTCCCTCCTGGCATTAAACTTTGCCAGGTATTGTGCTCAGCTTACCACCCCAAGCTGATGTTTCTCCCTCAGCTCACCTCTCTCCCTGCATGTCCTGTGAGCAGAATAGCTGATCTACCCATCAGCTAGCTGTGATTGACAGGTAGATCGAAGAGGATGCTGCCATGGGGCCCCCTACTGGCAATGCCTGAATGGTCAGGTGTGCGGCACTTACTATTGCGAGCTGTGTCGGCAGCTGCTGGTGCAGCACCTGCCACACAGCTTCCATACTTCAAAGTCTTGCAGAACACGGCTGCTAACAGGAACAGAGTTCCTGTTGTGGAAAAAGTAGAACATTCCCATGTGTTCCCGCAGGATTTGAGCCCTGGCTCTATAACAAGAGGAGCAATCCCTTATCCAAAAGAGATACATGCAATCGTGAGGACACCAGTCATTGTGTTGTTCTAAAATATATTGAATATTCAAGAAGGAAGCACACGTATTTTGGAGTCTGAGGGTCTTATGGTTTGAGTGGTTTAAATTAAATTGTGGGAGAGGTACATCATTAATGAATCATGACACTTACTGTACAGCTTAGGCAAAGATGACATGGTCTCTGGCTACAGGTGCATGTGGGTGTTTGATATCAATCAGTTGAAGACAGCCTATTGTTTTCAATCAAATAGTCTTTATCACACACATAGGACCAGCATGAAGCATGTCAGGATTTGTGATCTCCATAGCAGAAATATCTCCAAAATAATTTTATGCTAATTACCTATTTGTTTCTTTATGGTTTCAATTTCAGCAACCTGCATGTTGCTACAGACTGGAGTTTTAAATCAAACTTAAGAACATCGAAGTTGATTTCAACCTTTGCTCCATCTGATCCTTAAAGCCCAATTAAATATCCTCTGCCAAGCTTGTGTAGATATCAGAAAGTAATGGGCATTATAAAATAAGCTTTAGAGTCAAATAGTTTAAAATCCAACACTCAGAAAGAAATCAGCGTACACAGCATGAAACATGGATGGGTTTTACAAACATCATTTCATTTTTTATTACCTAGAAGCATTCGGCTATACTTCCATGGCGCTACAGTAATTGCTTGAAGTTAATTAACAATGGAATAGAAGTGCTGGTAATATAGACTTTTCCAGTGCACGGACATTGCCAACATTATTGCTGCTTCTTCTCAATAGAGGAAGGCAGTGATCAGCAATTTCTAGGCTTCCTGCAGGAAAGCTCATTTACAAAAATATATGGAGCTCTGTTAAAGACCTCCGGTCAAAAATCAAACTTCAGAAATAAAGGTGTAAAGTGAAAATCTGTTAAAGCCCAACTCCGGTCTTCTCTTTTTTACTTTTGCCATTGTCCCAAATTAGGAGCTTTCCCCTCACTTCCTGTCCATGTGACGGTTATCCGACAGAAAAAGAAATGAGAAGAAATCCTGTTAGCGAAGACAATGACAGAAGTAAAAACACCTTTGCTAGTAAAGTAAAGAAGGATTAATAACTCTGATGTGATGCTATCACTACCAGTTACTCCAAATTTCCCTCCATTTCCTTTTTTCCAAAACTAAAACAACTGTTGCTGTAACTACTTACTGTAACTACTAAAGTGTTAGCTAGAGTTCAGCTTCAACTTGTTAATGTAGCAAAGCAAAGCAACGAGTTGTATACGGAAAACCAACAATGGTTTACCTTGTGATAAAATTACTTTATTGAAGCAATTGTGCAAAATAAATTGTATTAAAGGCACAATTGCCCACCCTACCAAACACCAGTTAAAAAAGATGGTTTAAAAAAGACAGACCATTGTCATACAAATTGGCACAGTAGGATCTCACTCATATCTGCAAAATTGATAAGATAGCACATTTCCTGGTGTTTCTAGCAATCTCAATGGGGGTACTTGGTGGCTAAAGCACTACTTGTGCCGATTGGGCTAATGGTAGGCTAATTACAACACTGACACCTCCTGTATTGCTGACTAAACCGTATGCCACGGCTCTTGGCTTGATAACACATATAATGGAAGATTTGTGCATAAATTAAACAACCGTCAGGTGCAGTCTGACAAATACGGCTAGTAGTACTGATGACAGGTGATAGTAGGGTACCAACGTATGTCTCCTGATTCCCATCAGACAGAGTAGTCACTAGTCTGCTCACTTCAGAGTGGATCCGATGATCCAAATAAAATAGGAGCAAAAATTGTGGAGAACTCAGATTAACAGCATACATGAAAGATCTTTAAGCACTTTGTACAGAGAGAACAAATTCATTCATGAAGTGATCACTAACCTGTTGAAATCTCAGTCCTTCTCCACGCTAGAGATAGCTAGTTATAATCAACACATGGACTGCTTAGTTTCTATAGATCACTTGCATCGCTGATTGTGGCAGCACAGTCATATGAAGATAATCGGATGGAGCTGGGCTAACGTGGATAGCAAAATCTGCAGCATTGAAGAGTATAGGGAAAAATAAAAGCCGTGGCCATCAGGCTCTCACCATTCTCTGATGGGGGTATAAACAGTTGATCCCTCCTGCATTCAGGGTGGTCGTCAATGACATGGCGCTAACGCCAGACTTTGTCTCCAAGTTAAGTGCTCCAGTAGCTTCACTGTGGCAGGTTCCCGCTATATGTTTGGTGTGAAGCTCCCACTATAGGATTGAAGTGAAGTGAAGCTTTGGCAGTTATCCAGGCCCTCCAGAGTCACGTGTCAGGTAAAAACTAGACAGGTGGGGGGCGTGGCTTGGCCGTTCTCGGAGATGGCCGCTTGAATCCTGAGCTCCCGTCGCCACAGGAATAACTACCAGACTAACGAGGTCATTCTCGCCCCTACACGATATTTCGCTATGGGAACCGCTTCCCGACAGGCATCGGCCTCCCGATCCCGCTCTCCTCGCGCTCAAGACGGGAATCTGAGCCAGAATATACCAGAAATGTTCCGGAATCATAGGAACAGCGCGGCGTCTTCCCGCCATAACTCCTCACAGAACCACTCACTTGCTTCTCCTCCGCTCATCCTGGCTCCCCTCATGTCGGACACCACCTCATCCACAGCTCCGCAAAGCTTACCGGCACCGGGAGGAATGACTAACACCCCCCACTCTCAAATCAATATCCAGGATCTGCGCTCGATTGCCGCCGACATTAAGGATACCCTCTCGGCGGCCATTTCAGAACTTCGCATTGATATCCACGCGCTGTCTGACAGGATTCAGACAGTGGAAAAAATCACTGACAGGCAGGAAACAGTGCTCCGTAAAGCCACCAGAAAAATTGACTCCCACACCCTCCAGATGAGGGACATGCAGAGGCACTTAGAAGACCTCGACAATAGGGGGAGACGCCACAATCTCAGAGTCAGAGGCATGCCGGAATCCATTGAGGGTGACCAGATCCCCGTAGCCGTCACCAGACTCTTCAATGAAATTCTGAACAGACCCCCACAATCCGTCATCGCTATGGAACGCATCCACAGGGCCCTAAAACCGAGAGGGAGAGACACAGATCCCCCTAGGGATATTGTTTGCTGCCTGGTGGACTACAAAGTTAAGGAGGAAGTTCTGCGTCAGGCACGGAGCAGGCCTCAACTTTCTTTTGATGCTACACCCATTCAGATATACCAGGATCTCTCGGGCATCACCCTGCAACACCGTAGAGACCTGAAACCTCTACTGGATGCCCTACGAGGAAAGGGGATAGTGTACAAATGGAAGTTCCCCTTCTGTCTTTCTGCCACACATCAAGGGCGCACAGCACTTCTTAAAGTGCCGGAAGATTTACCTCACTTCTGCAACTCCCTCGGCATCCATCCTGTAGATGTCCCCAACTGGTATGCCCCCTTCCGTCACTCCGTGACCAAATGGGACAAACCCCATGAAGAACCAATGGATTCCCAGGACAGCAGACACCGCAGAAGGCGATCCCCTTCGGGACATAGACGCCACGGAACCCAAAGTCCCACCACGCCACCGAACTCCAGAAGAGCTCGCAGGGACAACTAAACCCATACCTCTGATCTCTGATATACAGCTGTGTTAGCACAAATTTACTGGACGGGACTCTGCTCAGTTACTTTTAATCCGTTGGATTACACCGTGCTCAGTTATACAGCTGGCTGAATTTTTTCTTTATTGAGTGATGTTTGACTTTTTACTTTTAACTTCATTAGCCATCCAGGGCTCTACGGTCTCATTAGTATGGACCTGTACACCCCCCATACAGAAATCCCTTGCTTACCACTTACAACGAATTACAGCCGTGTCTAATGCTCCGCACTACAATCCCCAAGATTCCCTGCGACTATCTCACACCGCCGGTCGCGATGACGTAATCACGCTACGCGCTCTCCTCTGGATCTCCCAAGCCGTCTACATCAAGGCAGAAGACATTGCACAACCACCGGAACGCTCACCCCGTATTCCCCCGTTGGTATGGACTCGACTTGATTGCGGGCGGGGATTCACCTCCGTTCGCCCGACACCTCCACACCACCGGAAACGCCGCTCCTCCACACCGTCTGGCAGCTCAGGTAACCAACCTTATGCTTCCGGAGCTCCAGGTTCTTACCCTAAAGAGGGTTTACTCCCAACTTAGACAGACTGAACAGCCGACTGACATGGTCTTGGAGAATACTTTGGCTTTTAAACCGTCAGCTCGCTCCACTAACGGGCCACGAACACTGTAATCCGTCCCGGCTGACATGACTTACATAGGACTGGTATGTAGGCTCTCCCAGCAAAACCCTCCTGCAAGCCCCCTTAGGCTAGTGTCCTCAACAGTTGCTGCTCCGAACGACAATCTCCACATCCCCCTGCGAGGATCTTGCACCACCTGACTTAATGGCAAAATTGAGCACCGCGCTCTATCCGGGGCGACGCATAATGTAAACATAATGACGGATCTCATCATCTGACCGCTCATACTGCACACCCTATCGGTCTCCTCCTGTGACCTAAGCCTTGCCAGACCGCAGGCGGAGATGTCCATCATATCGACCAACTCCTCCACACCGCTGAATACAACGCCCCCCCACATACCAAAGACCGCCCAGACACTCAGGTTCACCCCGTATCCATGGAGATACTCCAGATACTCCTTATACTTACCTCTGAGAGAGCCTGCCCACGGACTGGAAAGATGGACCGGCTTCACACGCAAGATTACAAACACATAGCTGACACATAGAATGCGATGGGACTTTCCATACAGGTGAAATCAGTTTCGTTTACCCTACTGGACCTGGACTTTTCTACATATATATATATGTATGTATTTTTTTTTTTTTTTTTGTTTGTTACAAACTGCTAATCTCCACCCGTCATGTAAGGTACTCCCTTTTTTATGCAATGTTTTCATGATTTGCCTAACTTCTCTTATGCTTACATATGTTCCGCCTACCTGGTACTCCCTGAGCTCTAGAGGTGTGATCCCCACGACACATCAGCTGATGACCTCACCCCCGGCCCCCTAATCTAAATCCAATGCACGAATGTCAATTATACTCTCCTGCTCATGTATAGATACATATACCAATGTTTAAGGTTCAATATGCCCCCCTTTACCCACAGGTACTCTAATCTGATTCAATCTTCCTGTAGGTTCCAACTACACATCCGCTACCTCCTCATTCAACGTCCAAACTCCCTGTGGCGACGGGACATTTGATGAGTCTTCATCACATATTCTTCGGCGTTTGACTTGAGCCAACCCCCACACGGTGGCAGACAGCGGCTCGGGTATTATACAGGTTTTTACCCGTCCCGCCTATGCCCTGTACACTCTAGATCCGACCCCACAGCCGAGGACGTCCGAAGGATCCGCCTCCTCGTAGTGATCCCCCCCACTGGTCGATATTCTGACCAACTACTCCCCCACTAGACCTAAATTCACCTACTGAGACCCCCCTATCTCTCACTCCTCCACCCCCCGATGGCGGCAGCTACTAATCCCCCCCGGCTGGACACCCTACCACACTTTCTTTTGCGAGACTTAAACTGTGCTCAATAAACATTCGGGGCTCAATACACCTGAAAGAAGATCCCAACTACTGTACAACCTGCATAAGCACAAAACACACATAGCCCTGATTCAGGAAACCCACTTTAGAACAGATACCTTACCCAAACTCCACAATCACAATTTCCCCGTGGTTTACCACGCCACAAACAATACCGCTAAATCTAAAGGGGTGTCTATCCTAATCTCCAAGAACTGCCCTATACAAATCACCGCAACTCAGAGTGACGATCAAGGTAGATTCCTCTTCCTTAAAGGTTCATACCTAAATAGACCGATAACGATTGCAAACATATATGCCCCTAATTCCCAACAGGTATCATTTTTTCGTAAAACCCTACACCAACTGACCGCATTCAAATCTGGGATCTTGATCCTAGGTGGAGACTTCAATGTCCCCCTGACTCCCTCCGTAGATACCTCTAATGGCTCCTCCAGTATGCCATACAGAGCACTTCGTGCTATAAAGACCCATTTGAGCAATCTAACCCTCCACGACACATGGCGTACCTTAAACCCTAACGTTAAAGACTTCACTTTTTTCTCCCCACCACACAAAAAATATTCTAGGATCGACCACTTTTTTCTCTCTCAAAATGATTTAACTTTCCTCACTGCAGCAACAATTGAACCGATGTTGCTATCCGATCATCATCCCATAACCATGACCTTAACATTCCCATCAACCCGCCCCAAGGCAGCAATCTGGCGTCTGGATGACTCCCTCTTACTGGACCTGGGTAACTCGACAGCCATTTCCGAAGTACTCTCCCACTACTTCGACGAAAACGTGTCGGAAGACACCTCACCCACGACTGTTTGGGCTGCACACAAATGTGTTGTGAGGGGTGAACTCCTTTCAATAGCTGCCAAAAGAAACAAGCTTAGGAAAACACGTATAGATGAACTGTCCGCAAGGATACACACTCTCGAACGAGCACACAAGCTCTCTCTAGCCGCCAAATGCTATACCGATCTTTTGCAAGCAAGGGAAGATCTCCTGATAGAACTTCAAAAAACACTGAAACGGAAATACGCACTTAGTCAAAAAATCTTTTATGAATTTGGCAACAAGGCGGGAAAATTACTAGCGAAAGCACTTCAACTTAAAAAAGCAGCCCACACCGTCCACACCATTAAAACCCCTACTGGTAAAGCCTTGGTCACTACAGACGAAATATCCAACCAATTTGTCCAATACTTTTCAAAGTTATACAATCTCCCCAGTCAGACACCCAACAACCTTCCTCTTGACCGAACTAAAGCCATAACCGACTTCCTATCCCAATACAGCCCTCCTCCTCTCACGGAAGAATTGAAATCTGACTTAGACCTGCCTATCTCCACGACAGAAGCATTGACGGCTCTAAAACAACTGAAGACGGGTAAAAGCCCAGGCCCCGACGGTCTCACGGCCACCTACTACAAATCTTTTTCGGCTACTCTTATCCCCCACTTCATATCAGCATTTAATGATCTCACGACCTCCCCACAAGCCACCACGGACATCTTAGAGGCACATATCACGCTTATTCCCAAACCCGGCAAAGATGCTACAATAGTTTCTAACTACCGCCCCATCTCACTTCTTAATGTAGATGTGAAACTTTATGCTAAAATCATAGCCAATCGTATACTCCCCCTTCTTCCCACTCTAATCTCGGCAGACCAAGTCGGTTTCATCCCTGGCAGGGAAGCCAGAGATAACACCCTGAAAGCCATCAACATACATCACTGGTTAACGACAACCTCATCCCCGGGCTTCCTGCTTTCTTTAGACGCGGAGAAGGCGTTCGACAGGGTGGCATGGGACTACATGACTAATACATTACAAGCATTGGGATTTCCTCCACGCCTGCTTAGCATGATCCTTGCACTATACTCCACTCCCACGGCTAGAATTAGAGTTAATGGCCGACTGTCGAACGCCTTCTCCATCACCAATGGCACCCGTCAGGGCTGCCCACTCTCTCCCCTTATTTTCGTCCTCACCCTGGAACCACTCCTACGCAGGTTAAGGGCCAATCCGGACGTAAAAGGAATCTCCATCCACGATGAACATTACAAACTGGCTGCCTATGCAGATGACATCCTGCTATTCCTCTCCGACCCAGTCACCACTATACCCAACCTCCTTAAAGACTTTACATTATTTAAAAATATATCAAACCTTCAAATAAACTTTGAAAAGTCGATAGCCCTTAACGTCACCCTTCCAAATACCTTAAGCCCCATACACACGGTCGGACTTTTTCATCAATTTGGTCCGATCGGACAAGGTTGTTGAAAAATCAGACCGTGTGTATGCACCATCGGACAGTGTTCGTCGGTTTGTCCGTCGGACAAAGTCTTATCTCCTGCTGGAAAGATTTGCCGTCAACCCGGTCCGATCACACCAAATCCGAGCGTGTGTACGCTTGTCCGACGGACAAAGTGCTACGCATGCTCAGAAGAAATTCTGTGACGGAAGCGCTCGGTCAGGTAAAACTACCTTTCCTAATCGACACAGCACATTCGTCACGCTGCAATGTTAAAATGTCTTTAATGCAGCGCATTCTCTTTTTCTTTACAATGCAACAAGAATGACATCTTTTAGCTGCTCCTATTCACCCGCACTTCTCACAAACTTACTTCTTTATTACTTTGCAGCATTTATACACTACATGTTTATTTTTACTCTGAACGGAAAAGAATCTTTGTTATTTTTTTACCATGATTTGTCTTTCTTTTTTTTTTTGGGGGGAATACATATTTGAATGTTTTTTTTTTTTTTTTTTTTTTTTTGGAGGGGGGTTGTGTGTCTCAAATTACCAAAAACACATTATTTACATTTGTATTTCTTGCTTACATTTACTAGGAGTTTGTTTGTTGTTGGTGCCCCTTGTTAATTCTACTTTAGGATTAGTGAAATGTACCTGCTTACTCAAAGAAAAACTGTCATTGTAGCAAAGTAAAACACAATAGTCAATGATTATTTCAAATCAAAAAAACCTTTATTTAGGTCACACCAACAAACCAAAGAGGAACGCAGCCATGGTGAAACTTGGGAATTTGCAAAGCCTTGGCCCCCCACGGCAACCATCATTGTTCAAGCGTAGAAAATTGGGGGCCTGAGGAGTACGTATATTAAGGGGAGTGCAATCTGGTCGTGAAGTCCAAAGTATCCGGAACTGCAGCAGATGCCATCTAGGTCCCCAGGCTCTGGTACTACGAGAGGCTCCATCTTCTCTCAGACCAGACTGATTCCAGGTCGTCACTCTCAGGTCTTCCTTCCACGCTTCCTTCCACGCTGTGGCTGTCGTGCTGGTGGGGTGGCAGAAGGAGGAGGAGGAGGAGGAGGAGGTGGAGCATGGTAGCTATGGCAAACATGTGTGACTGGGGTCATCTCCCCAGCCCTACCCTTATTTAGGACATGGAGGATGAGCCCCTCACACATGTTGCGTTGCCTCACCTCCATACCCATCATTTTTGTGACAACCACCGAGCCAAAGGTCTCCTCGTCGGCGGGTGTGGCATGTAGGGAGTCTGAAGCCTCTCTTATCATCCGGAGCGCTGACTGTGCCGCATAACCCCCCCTTCTCGCCCTTTTGTACGGAGGGCGGAGGGGAGGGGTTTGGGTGTCAGTCAGGCTCCGAGGCCTAGCCCCCTCTTGGCTGCCACTACCCAGCTGGTGGCTGCCACTAACCCCTGCCTCCTCCTGACTGCCACCTTCCACAGCCACCTCCTGACTGCCACCTTCCACAGCCACCTCCTGGCTGAGGTCTTCCTGTGTAGGAAAAAGGGACATAGTTTCAGTTATTTGTTCATCAAACACACACAATTCTCATCTAGTGACTGGTGCAAAATGTTTACAAATAGAAAACCATACAATTCTCAGCCCAGCAGTTTAGATTCTGGCCCCAAATGTCTCCCACACCACTGTCTGTTGATATGTCAAACACGTTAGGAACTAAGCAATTGGCGATCCTGAATTAAGTGAACATCATTCATTATTCCCCTAAATGGTAGCAAAACTACTATACCTGGAACAAGCTGGGCTCCTCCACCTCTTCCAGACTGGAAGGCCCAGGTTGCTCCTCGGAAGCCTCATCAGGGGTGGGCTGTGCGCAAGGAAGCGTGGAAGGAGGAGTTGAGGTTGGCTCCGTGACATCAGCCTGGTCCTTCAGAAAATGGAGACTCTGATAGTACCAGAGCTTGGGGACATAGACCTCATCTGCTGAAGTTGCAGTTTCCTCAGACTTCACGACCTTCTTCCTCTCCCTGATATACGCACTCCTCAGGCTGCCAATTTTCTTTCTAATATCATCAACAGTTGCCGTGGGGAACCTTGGCTTGACAAATTCCACAAGTTCCTCCAGGGCTGCGTGCCTCTTTGGTTTGTTGGTGTAATGTGGGTGTATACCCTGCCACAATATGGGAAAATCCCTGTATTTGGCAATGAAGAGGGGGAGAAAACTCATGTCGTTGAATCCCTTCATATCAATCTCTGCAAGACACAACAACACACAAAACCCTCAAAATTATGTCAGGCTAAACTCTCCTAATCTTCTCCATAAAGAAGCCTCAAGTTCAAATCAGTCTAGGCTAGTTATGTACCAACGTTAAATTGTACCTTCGTTTGTAGCGATCGTCTCGTGTGAGTTTTCTCTCCCCTCGTCTCCCAGATCGTGGCTACGACACAGGCGTGTGACGTTTTATATACACTGCGCATGCTTCAAACTCCGCCCGCCCCTGACGATCTTTCTCGTCTATTCCCACCCCTTCTCTTTACGGCGTAGTGGGGAGAGCACATGGCGGGGACACAGCAGGTGCGCCACAAATATCCCACCAACGAGGAGGAGGACGAGGAAAGTCCGGAGGCAGAAACGTCCCGATCCCGGAACCTGAAATTCAAGGCCTCCAATATGTCATTTGGAGAAATGTTGGAGATGGTGGACATATTAAAGAGGAGCGACTATGATGGGAAGTATGGGCCTTACCTCAACCCCAATGTCCGCAAGGCCAAGATCATGTCTAAAGTTGTGAGAAGGCTGTACAATAATTTTGGGGTACAACGATCCAAGGAGCAACTCAGGAAACGCTGGTCAGACCTGAAACTGAGGGAGGCCGATCAGTACAGAAAGATCAAGAGAATTCTTCAAAAAAGTAAGTAGTTGTGTTTTGTGTTTGATTTCTTGCTTGCATACTGCTCCATTGTGTTTTGATTTTTACCAAGTTGTACATTCCAAAATGGCCACTTTCAGGTTTGTCTGTGCATTCGATCGTACTCAGCCTCGATCTTTCTGCCACTGTCATGGTCGTGTGTGCATTCGATCGTACGCAACCTCGATCGTTCGGCCACTTATAATACGATGTTTGGTGTTTTTTAGGGGAAAGGAAGTTTGTTCTCACTAGAAATGTCATCAAGAATGTAAAGCCAATTTATTCAATGTAAAGGAGAGGTCACTCAGTAGCTGTTTACCCATCTGGACTCTAGAGCACTAGTGCTGGGACACCCAAACCCCCTTTTTATTATGCTTTTCCACACATGTGCTCCAGTGGATACTAGAGGGGGGTCTCCATCACACAAACTTCTACCAAAAAGCTAGTCAGTTTAGCACCTTTACAAAGTGACTTCATTCATGTAGTTGACATTTGTAACTGGCCAAACTAAAATAGTGTCCGTCACTTTCAAGCAATGTTTGTCATTTCCTATTTCTGCCCTCAATAGCTTGTGTTGCTAAATCTTCCTTTTGGACATTCTCATAGGGGAGCGAAAACTTGGGCCGTCTGAGGAAACCCCCAAACCAACACCTACCAAAAAAGGGGAAAGAGCAGAAGCAGAGGAGGAGGAGGAAGGAGAGATCATCGAACTTGGAGAAATTGTCACCACAACAGGTGAGTGTGGGAGAACACAGCTACTGGTAAGCTAATCCATGTATGGCTGCCTCATTTCCAACACCCCATTTTTTTTGTTTGTGGTTTTTAGGTGACGTGGATGTTGTGGAAGAAAAATCGCACTTTACCACAGAGAGTGCCCACGTACTCATCGGAGAGATAATGGTCTGCAATCGAGATCTAGATTACATAAAGCAAAACATCAATGATGTTCAACAAAAATTGAAGAACATCATTGATGTTTTAGGAAAAATATGAAAAAGCACCAAGTAATTTACACACATTTGTGCCAGCTTCTGAACACATTTGCAACTTAAAAACTGTGTGAAATTTGGAACATGCACACATTGTGTCCACATGTGCTAGCTCCCATCATGGTGGATGAATGGCAACGTTTTTTTGGGGGTGCAACCACTTTACGAACTACGAAAGTGGTTGTGGTGAAGGGGTTGCACCCCCAAAAAACGTCCATTCATCCCCATGATGGAAAATGGCACTTTTGAAGCTTCTAGGCATGTGTTTTACCATCTAATGACCTTTTTCAGAACCAAATTGTGTGCATGTTCCAAATTTCCACTTTTCGGGGGTGACCCCCCCATGTGATGAAGGCAAGATCAAACACACTTTGAACATATAGTCATGTCTGATCTTGTCTTCACTTTACAAAGTTGAACTTTCCTACTTCATAGGTTCTGCTTAGCTCCATGCCTGGTTTTACCAATTGCGTAATCTTTGTAAATAATGTTGTAAATAACCAAGATGTTGTCAGTTTTGGCGTGAAGATTGTAAACGCACTTGTGAATGTTTTCCAAGTAAACTTTTTTATTTTTCAAAATGTGTGGCTTCCTTATTTAAATAAAACAATGCATTATGTATGTAAAATGTAAAGGATATGGGGGGCAATGGGTGTTATTTACTAAAGGCAAATCCACTTTGCACTGCAATTTCCTTTCCCAGGGAACTTTTTCAATGCACTTGTAGAGCATAGCGGATTTGACTTATGTAAATGACACCCACAGTGCTTTGTACGAAAACACGGAGCACAGCATTTTGGAGAATACACACATGTCAGACCTGGTGCTGAAAAGGAGTATTTTGGGTGTCAGTTATGCAGGACAAACCTTCTCTAGACCAAAGATTAGGTAGCAAACACACATGAGAATAATCTTTTTGGGAAGAAGAGACTGTTACCTCCTTTTGCCCAGAAAGTGCATTACCACTGTCGAAGGCAAAGGGAAAAAATGACAAAGTAAAATAAGCTAAAAAGAAGACTGAAATGACAAGAAATCAGAGGTTGGTTAAAATATCAGATTTATTAAAAAATGCCTCTCACACATCGTCAGGCAGAGCAATGGCCCCCCTACCCACAAAGTATTCCATATATTGGTCCCGGACCACGCGGGCATTGAGAGGGGGCAAGCCTGGACGTGCCACTCGAAGGGCTGTGAGGTCCGCATTTGGAGGGCCCTCCACATCTGGCCCAACGGGCACCACATAGTTCCTGTTATGTCTTTTGAGGAAGTTGTGCAATATGCAACAGGCAAGAACTATGTGGTTCAGTTTGTATTCCGCCAAGTTAAATGCCGTCAGGAACAGGCGGAAGCGGCTGGCCAGGATGCCAAAAGCGTTCTCCACCACTCTTCTGGCTCTGGACAGCCTGTAGTTGAAGACCCTCTGGTCCGGGGTGAGGGTCCTCATCGGGAACGGCCTCATCACATGGGGAGTCAGCGCAAACGCTTCATCTGCGACAAAGACGAAGGGGAGTCCTTCGGCATTCTCCTCTGGAGGTGGCAAGCACAGACTGCCACTTTGGAGACGCCAGTAGAACTCCGTGTGCGTAATGGCCCCACCATCCGATATCCGGCCGTTCATCCCCACGTCCACATACATAAACTCGTATGTTGCCGACACCACCGCCAACATCACTACACTATTAAACCCTTTATAATTATAATAGTAGGACCCCGAGTTGGGCGGTGGGACGATGCGGACGTGTTTCCCATCAATTGCCCCTCCGCAGTTAGGAAAGTCCCAACGGCTGGCAAAGTGGGAGGCCACAGTCTGCCATTCCTGTGGCGTGGAAGGGAACTGTGGAGTGAAACAAGAAAAAAAAATTAGTCACTTTGCACCTAAACATTGCAAGCAGATTAGACAATCAACATCTTGGAACAAGAGCATTGTATAAAATTGGAGGCTGGAAAGTATTTACACAGAAAAGTAGAGGCTCCCCTTCACAGATTACTCACCCCCCCATCAATCCCCCCACTTCTGATGGGACATTGGCAATAACTATGGTTTTGGGGGGGGGGGGTGGTGGACAGGTAACCCTCTGCACTTCATTGATTGGCAAATGGCTCAATAATGTGGCCTAGTTTGGCCAGACCCTCTGTACTTAACACTATTGGCAGGCCACAGGAAAGATCAAATAACATTTCCCCCCCCCCCAAAAAAGGCAGGCACAGTGTGACATTATTAAATTACCAAGCAAGCTAATAGGAGGGAAAGAAGACAAAAAATTAGGAAATGGAATGTATGGAGGCAGCCCCTTGCACTACATGCTTTGCTGAATTCATCCCTAAAGATGCGCACTATAAAGAGGTAGGTATATAGTGTGTATTGACCTTGGGAAAGCCAGCAGATAAAGGATTGGTACCATCTGACAGAGCAGTTGGGGGAGGGGGTTCCTAATGAGTTTGCCCCCCCCCCCCACCAAAAGAAAAAAAAACAAAAAAAGGGGGCTCTACATGAAGTAAACCACACAGCAAACATGCAGCAGACAAAAGACATTGCTTAAGTGACTAGGCCATAGGTGTCTATTGGGGCAGAAGAGCATGCTGGTGAGGTAAGTGAAGGGAAAAATGCATGAAGGAGAAAAGGGGCACAGCATATTAGAACATATTGCAATCATGGTAATTAGGGAAGGAGGTCAAAAATACAAGTCATTAGCAAACAGAGCATACATAGAAGGGAATAGTAAAGTTGAAATGTTACCTTAATATAGTCCTCCTGCAGGACCTGAATGATGGCAGAACAGGTCTCTGGAATAATGATTCCCAGGGCCTGGGGAGAGATACCTGAAGAGAACTTCAAATCCTGAAGACTTCTCCCTGTCGCCAAGTACCTCAACGTGGCAACAAGCCTCTGCTCCGGAGTAATGGCTTGTCTCATGCAGGTATCCTGCCGGCTGATAAAGGGGGTCAGCAAAGCCAAAAGACGGTGAAAATCGGGGTCCGTCATCCTGAGAAAGTTCCTGAAATCATCAGGATTATTCTCCCGGATCTCACGAAGCAAAGGCATGTGCGAGAACTGGTCACGCTGAAGCAACCAATTCTTGGTCCACATACTCCTCGTCACTCTGTTCATGGACGGGTCTTGGGTCAAAGCTAAAAGCCCGACACCAATTCCGCGTACAGCACGAACTCGGCGACGAGTACGCACGGGAAACATCGCTCAGAAGGTCACAAAAGGTCGGCTGGTCAGAACGGACAAACAGAAAGCACCGATAAACAGCAAGGCCTGAAAGAACGAAGTGAATACCAGCAACGAGCAGACAATAAGCAGTGCAAATCAAAGCGTCCTATATCAAGATATAGGCCGCAATGACCAACAAATGCGAACTGACTACACGCACTAATAAACAGATACGCACGACAAGCACAAACTGAAGAGCAGTAACGATCTGAGTCAGAAAACTGAGAAGCGCGAATCTTAAGTCACCAAACTTCCACTAACTCTCGATAAACACGGGATCAGCAGAAGGAGCCCAACGGGTGCCTGACGTGGTGCTGAACTTCCCTTTTGTAATCTCGTGGACGACGACTTACGTCACGACGTTCTTCCGGACCGGATATTCCGACAACGTAGTCCGACCGTGTGTACGCAACGCCAACATCGGACAAAGTACGTCGGACAAAGTCCGACCGACCTGGTCCGCGGATTGTCCGAGCGTGTGTATGGGGCTTTAGTATCCCAATGCAAACATAATTTCCCCTTCAACTGGGATTCTCGTGCTCTAACATACCTAGGAATTAAAATCCCCACCAAGCTATCAGACCTTTACTCCGCTAACTTCCTACCAACGCTGCAGACAATCCAAGGAGATCTGCAAGGCTGGCACACTGGTCGCTTCTCATGGTTTGGTAGAGCATCAGTCCTAAAGATGAATGTCCTCCCCAGATTGCTATATCTTTTACAAGCCATCCCCATAAAACTCCCACCCTCCTTCTTCTCCTCCTATAGGAAGATGTGCAGGACCTTCCTCTGGTCTTCCAACACCCCTAGAATAAGCTGGAATAGATTAACCAATCCGAAAACCTCGGGAGGGATAGGCCTCCCGGATATCAGAAAATACCACTGGGCATGCCACCTCACCAGAATAGTGGACTGGCATGTCCACGCGCATACTAAAGCATGGGTTCGCCTCGAAAGTGCATACGGCCCAATGCCGACATCCCACCTACCCTGGATCCCCCGTAGACTCATCCCTACTACTTACTCAACACACCCACTAATCGGCCCCACTATGCAGATCTTCCACCAGGTTGGCAGGTTGCTAGATTTGGCCCCCCCTCCTGGACCCATGACCCCCCTAAACCAGAACCCAGACTTTCCACCAGGTTTAAACACCTATTACCAACAAACACCCATCTCGACCGTACCACTCAGAGCCCAACAGCTCTTCCACAACGGGTCTCTCCGCCCACACTCAGAATTCCCTCAAATTCTTCCAGACCTTCATATACCCCTCTTTAATTATCTCCAGATCAGACACTTCATCCATCACACACAGCCACTTGCCCGCTGGTGCAGGAAACTCACCCCCTTCGAAGATATATGCAATAGATCAGAACCCCAAAAACACCTTGTGTCAGAAGTATACAAACTTCTATTTTCTACAGAAAACCCGAACAGAACCCAACAACACCAATGGGAAGCGGAACTAGCCATAGATATCTCCGAACGTGACTGGGACAATATCTTTGAACACATGCATAAGGGATCTGTAAACGTATCCGCACAGGAGAATAGATACAAATTATACTCAAAATGGTACAAGACCCCAGACATACTACATAAATGCTTCCCGAGTGTTCCCTCTATGTGCTGGAGATGTAATAATGCCACTGGATCGTTGCTCCATATATGGTGGGACTGCCCCCTGATACAACCCTTTTGGACAGCTATACACCAATTAATTGCTGACATTACAACTTTTACCCCAGACTTCTCCCCAGCTCAATACTTACTTCACCACACCCCCATACCGCAATCTTCATATAGAAAATCCCTTGCCCTACACCTCATCAATGCCGCTACCATGTGCATTCCAACTCACTGGCGAACTACTACAATTCCCACTGTCAAAGAATGGATTGATAGAGTAGACAGGATCGCAGAAATGGAAAAACTCATCCACCAGGCCAAGGAAATCCCAGATAAATACCTCACTACATGGACCTGTTGGTCTCATTTCAGGAACCCCATAGGAAATGATACCTCTCAACCCACTGGAGTCACTTGAACAGTTACCCCTGATAGGTATCTCGCTACACTGACGGACCACATATCTGTCTCATCCCCCTCCCCTCAACCCCCCACTTAAGGTCTAGAACTCTATCCACCTCTGCATCAATATTCTTCCATACCATGCCAGGAATATTACACGTCCACACGCTCTTCCTGCTACCCTAGGGATATGCCGCCATCCTACCCCACCCCGGTACTGTCTACAATACCCCAGATCTGAGTTGAAGTAGCTCTCACAAGGGCTCCTCTGACACACCTCGTCGACATACCGTGGATACGAAGCACACCACTCAATCTTCCTTATGCCACCTCACCCATGCACAGCTAGTTCCCCACGGGGGTGCATGGTTGTGGTGACACCGCACCACGGTTAGGTTTTATACATAACTCTCCGCAACGCCCTTCCCCCATGACCCAACACTCTACACCCGCCAGCTACCCCATGCCTTTCCCAAATACATGGCTACACCAATTTATCTTCATTGTTCTTGGTGCCATTCGGCTTCGTATTTGTACCTAATCATCCCATAAGTAGCCATTGTCCGAATCAAAGCAATAATAATTAATCTCTGGTACACGTTACCTTAACTCCAATGTTGGTACTGTTATATTCTTTGTTATTATGGTTACTCACTGTTAACTGTTAACTATTTTGCAACTGAAGAACTTTTGTAAACCTTCTTTTCTGTATTGCATACGAACTTCAATAAAATCTGATTGTGAAAAAAAAAAAAAAAAAAAAACTAGACAGGTAATATGCAGAGTCGGATTAGAGGTCCCGCTGTGCCCTGTTACGTCAACAGGACGCAGCGGGACCTCTAAGCACACTCTGCAGGTTACCCCTGCACTGATTCTTGAGTCTGTATGAAAGCTGCAAAATTCTTGTTGCCTGTCTGTGTGTCAAGGAAAGGCCCAAAAAATCCACTGGCTATAAGAGAAAGAGCTAAATGAGTCTAAATCTGCTAGTACATCTAACTCTTCCCCCCCCTCGTCCACAGGCCGACAATGCTGCTGACCAAATGTGCCCCCTGTTCTCTTTCATCCAGAGTGTATGCACTTTAATAATTACATAGTTACATAGCTAGTCAGGTTGAAAAAAGACCATCTAATTCAACCAATACAAGAGGTGTGTTACTTTTTAGATCACCAAATAAAAACATGGAAAACAAGCCTAAAAAAAAGAAACCGAATGCAGCAACCACATCTAATGATTGTTAAGTTGCAATATATTATATTTTTGGTTTTGGATTTAATACCGCTTTGATCTCTTGGCTTCATGCTGATGGGAGTAACCATTTTCCCGGGACCTGCTGTTACCATGTCTCATTGAGATAAATTGGAAGATGCGGTTGTATGTGGTCAAGCTCCGGGTTGTGTAGCGCAACCTGACGAACGTTTAGAGCAGATTTCCATCCACATGCGCGTGCTTTACGCAACTCCTGGTTCCTAACTGCATACAGCCACATCATTTGATCCATCTTAATGGACGGCCATACGTGGCAGCAGTGGGTCTCAAGGAAGTGATTACACAAGCTCTGCATATTGTATGGCTTCTGTGCAGTCATGTGCAGGAGACTTTTTATCCATTCTACTATTTTTTTCTTACTTATACTTTATACTAACCTATACTTTTTTGTGTTTTTATTCCTTTCATTAGCTCCTTTTTCAGTGTAACATAGCGCTTACATTTTATTAAATAACCTTGCTGTGGTTTGTACGAGAAACATAGTTCATCTTTTTCTTGCCCGTATCTTTTTCTTGCCCTCTCTATGCCCGCTCTAATGCCAGGCAATTCTGATCAGTAACAGAAGTTGCCAACCCCTTCCCAATTCCCAGCACATTCCTATTAGTGATGCAGCCTACTAGGAATGTAGGGGAAGAAGACCATCAAGCTTCAACAGTACCTGAACATATTAGAGCTTTGCCCCTTCAGGAAGGCATTCTGGTGAAGGGAGGCCAATAAAAGCCTTACAAATGTGTTCACTTGGTACCTGTTATCAGCCTTATTTATTTTTTATTTACATTTTTTTAAGTGAGAAAGTTACTTTAAAGTGGAGCTAGACTCTACCTGAGCCCCACAAACTGAAAACACCATTTAATTAATTTTTAACATTCATTGCAAACTCAACCATCCATCTATGTCTCTATACTTTTTTTTGTTGAGAATTTACTTCGAAATACACTCCCCTAACATTTCTAGTAGTGGCTATCTTAACTGCTTGCTGACCAGCCGCCGCAGTTTCACTGCGGCAGAATGGCACAGCTGGGCAAAACGACGTTACCTTACGTCGATTTGCCTTTTGGCCACTAGGGGCACGCGTGCCCGCAGCGTGTGCCTGGAGCCGATGCAAGTGCCTGGCGGGCGAAATAACCAATGGGCATCCGCGATCGCTCATGACAGAGCGAGAACCAGGATCTGTGTGTGTAAACACA
Organism: Lithobates sylvaticus; assembly: GCA_028564925.1. Taxonomy (NCBI): domain Eukaryota; kingdom Metazoa; phylum Chordata; class Amphibia; order Anura; family Ranidae; genus Lithobates; species Lithobates sylvaticus. The sequence continues at coordinate 87,774,646 of CM053030.1, forward strand.
CAAATCCTGGTTCTTTCAGGGGAGTAGAGACAGATCGTGTGTTCATACTAAGTATGACACCGATCTCTCTCTCCTCCTAGACAGTCCCATCCCCCCCTACAGTTAGAACACACTGAGGGAACATAGTTAACCCCTTGATCGCTCCCTAGTGTTAACCCCTTCCCTACCAGTGACATTTATACAGTAATAAGTGCATCCCTTTTTTTTAGCACTGATTGCTGTATAATTGTCAGTGGTCCCAAAAATGTGTCAAAAGTGTCCAATTTGCCCGCCTGCGATATTGCAGTCCCAATAAAAAGTGCAGATCACCACCATTACTAGTAAAAAAAATAATAATAATAAAAATGCCATAAATCTATTCCCTATTTTATAGACGCTATAACTTTTGCGCAAACCAATCAATATACGCTTATTGCAATTCTTTTTACCAAAAATATGTAGAAGAATACATATCGGCCTAAACTGAGGAAAATGTTTTATTTTTTTTGAAAAAAAGGGGGATATTTATTATAGCAAAAAGTAAAAGATATTGGGGGTTAATTGCTAAAGGAAACTCCACTTTGCACTGCAAGTGCACTTGGAAGTAAAGTCGCTGTAGATCCGAGGGGGACATGCAAGGAAAATAAAAAACAGCATTTTAGCTTGCACATGATTGGATGATAAAATCAGCAGAGCTTCCATTCATTTCAAATCTACCCCTTAGATTTAGAGTGACTGCACTTCCAAGTGCACTTTCATTGCATTTTCAAGTGCACTTGCAGAGCTAAGTGGATTTGCCTTTCGTAAATATCCCCCATTGCCACTGCCAAGTAAGGGCAGATGATACATGTAGCATTTACTTCTTGGAAGCCATCTGCCCTTAACCCCTTGGTGTCGAGCATACGGAAATATGCAGCCCCACTGGCCTGGGCTTTTTCAATGGGGCCATATATTTGCGTATCTACCTCACCAAGAGCCCTAGGCTGTGTACTGACGACCAGGATCTGGAACTCCCAATTCCGGGTCAACTGATTGCTGTGATAGCCTCTGATTGGCTATCATAGTAATTATTACTGTATAGCCCGTACCTGTGTTTTCTCTCTCTGTAAATGGAGGAGAGAGATACATCGTATCTGTCTCTCCTTGCAGAGCGAAAGAAAAAACAGTGTATAAAAAAAATAACATAATAATCAAAAAAATAAATAAAAAAAAGAAGATCAAGCTTTGATCTAGGTCTGTGCCAGGGTTAGTGTTAGGGTCAAAGCTAAGGGACAGTATTTTTTTGGATTTGTTGTTTTTTTTTATTTGTGTCAATGTTAGTTAGTGTCAGGGTCAGTGTGTTTTAGGTAGGGCAAAATGTGCACTATTGTTTCTGGGCTGTACTACGGGTACAAACTACAACTACCATACACATAAGTGGTATCGCTGCAATCGTCAGGAGCAGGAGAATTGTTGTTTTTTGTTGGAAGGTTATGGTAGTAGCCAAAAATATACAGCTAAATATAAAAATCTATATATTTTTACCGCTCTGGGCCAATTTTCCTTTAAAAATAAAAAAAAATAGGAGATATTCATTACCATTTACCAAAAAATGAAAGCCGTTGTGATGATATGTACGGTTTTACTAACACATGTCAAAGTTGCAAAATTGTGCTTAGGCATTAGAATTTGTTTTACCCTTAGGTGTGAAGGGGTTAACTCAGGCGTTCACAGCTCTGGCGGCCAGCATCTCCCCGGGGGGTACTTCCGGGTATCGCGGCTCTGGCGCTGTGATTGGCCGGAACCGCGATGACGTCACTCCCACAGATGCGCACGGGAGCCGCCGGTAACGGCACAGTACAACTAAAGCAACGGCATGCACGTGCCGTTGCTTCAGTTTGCTTAAGTGTGCATGTGCCGATAACATCGGCACATGCAAAAACAGGGATATCTCCTAAACCGTGCAGGTTTAGGAGATATCCAGTGTAGCTATAGGTAAGCCTAATTATAGGCTTGCCTGTAGTTTAAAGTGGTTGTAAAGGGTTTACAACCACTTTAAGGAAGTTTATATAATTGTATAGAGCCACCATTGCAACTAACACTCAGATGAAACCTATTAATTTTGTGAAATATTGGACTATTTAAGCAGCCTTTTTATTGTTTCTCAATGCTAGCTTTTCTATAAGGTCACAGAACTGTTTCCCATTGACCTAACTACCTATTATTGTTACTTTATAAGGCTTGCATGTAAAGTTCAGCCATTGTGTCCATTGTCAAGCCTGCCTGTTTCTACTTGCTTTACCCAACTGGGTGACTACATTACATGCATTTATATAGAGCTTATAAATGGAACACAAAAAGAATATACTGTATTATACTGTATTATGAAGAAAATGGAAAGGATACTGCTTTACAATCCCCACCAATGAAGATTGTAATAGTTTAAACTCCCCATGAGTGGTGAATGAAATGATTATTCTGGCTGCTTCAAAATCTACTTATTATACTTACATTCAGTTGTGTAATACAATCGTTATCTTTGTGATTTACAGGACAATTACAATTTAAATGTTTCTTTTATTTTGTGGGTTTAAATTTCTGGCAGCACCCAGCACAGATTTTATTATAACTCAGTTTAATACACTGGAGATTAATTTTTATTGTGTTTTAGAATATTATATTGATATATTGCAAATAGAACTTGCTTTAGAAAATACGGCATGTGTAGCTTGTTGAAATAAATGTGTGTCATTTTTAATATAAAATAGAAACTATGTTAAATAACTCTGCACAAGTGATTTAAAAATCTGTGTTAGTACTCTATCATTTTAATGGTACTCTACCAGAAATATGATGTACTGGTTGTTTTAAAAGGGAATTCCATCTTATGTTGTGTTGCTGTTTGGTCAGGTAGCACATGAAGTTCTATAGCTATAAAAGTAACTTCTTCTGATTTATGAATGGTCTGTAGACACCAGACACCAGCAGAATAATGACAATACTGGGGTTGATTTACTAAAGGCAAATAGACAGTGCACTTTGTGGTGTGCAGTTGCACTCTGCAAGAGCAGTTGCCCCAGAACTTTGTAAATAAGGAAAAGCTCTGCTGACTTCCATCATCCAATCATACCAACCAAGCAAAAATGCTGTTTTTAAAATTTTCCTTGCATGTGATTGGGTATTGTTTGCAAAGTGAAGCTTTACGGCATTTACTAAGCTCTGGAGCAACTGCACTTGCAGAGTGCACAGTCTATTTGCCTTTAGTAAATCAACCCCACTATGTTTCTGTTAAAACTAATTTAAACTAAAATGAAACTATAGGCAAACAGCTAAATACACATTTGAAATACATATATGGTAGCTATTTTAAAAAGATTTTTTAAGAATTTGTATTTCTGTCCATCCAGTTCTGAGATTTTCTCTGTCCATCCAGTCCCCCTGTATCAGCACTTTCAATGTCAGTCCATGTGCACTTCAGCACCACTTCCTTTCTCTCTTATAGTTCTACTGTACATGGTTTTGCAAGAGGCTAAATCTCGAGACTTATGCTAGCTGCATTTCTTTAAAAATTTAATTTTTAAAGATTAAACACATAATTGTCTCCGTTGGTGTTGTTTTAAATCTGCCTGAAATTCAGCTTTAACATGTGTTGTAACCAAGGTAAGGCAGATCTCTTGATCAACATAACCTATGATATTCCAGGTCTGAACTGTCTACATCAGGGATCTTCAAACGACAGCCCTCCAGCTGTTGTGGAACTACAAGTCCCATGAGGCATTGTAAAACTCTGACATTCACAGACATGTCTAGGCATGATGGGAATTGTAGTTTCTGAACAACATTCTGCTGTTCAAACCAAACAGGGCCACTTTTGGTGTAAGTGATGATATAGCATAAAAAAAACGTATTTTTTTGTATATTCAAAAGCCTGTAATTACTATGCATTTTGTGCTGTATAGCAGTTGGCTTTGCCAGGATTGCACTTTGATTACTTTTAGCCCACTTTTGGGGCCCACCATCACAGAGCAAAGTGCATTCAATTAGGATTCTGCCTTCACTGACTGGAAGAGGATGCAAGGGATTATGATGTCATAGTAAGAAAATGGAATCCAATAAGGAAACGTAGTATAAGAGGTGTAGAATTTGACCTTATAATTCCCTGTTCCCTTGGTCAACTAGTAAAAACAGGATACCCACTGAACCTTGCTCATTAAGGCACCATTTGTAAGTAGCAGGGAGGAAATACTTTGTGATAGAGTGCAAAATTCCCCAAGTGAACTATAAGAGGTGTCCACAGGTCCTTTTACCAGTTCCATACATGCCATATCATTCTCAGTGACCACTTCCAGAATTCATAAACATGGTGGATTCACAATTTTTTTTAGGTAAGAACTTACCTTAGAGGCACCCCTGGTAAAAAGAGTGCTATTGTTTGAATGATAGCTTATTGTAACTTGTCATAGCCATGGTGGAATAGATGATCGCTATTGATGTAGAAATGCATACTGCTTATTCATGAGAGTCCATCCGCAAGAAATTGTGCACTAGTGGACATACGGGAGACTACATCTTCCACAGGTGAGCTTTATTCTTGGCTCTAGTCAGGATAGGAGAAGTTACTTACAAATTCTTGTGAATCTAAAACCGAACAACATGAGCAATCTTGTTCCCCCCCTGCCCCCAGTGGGCACAAAATGTTGGTCATTCACCGATGGTGTCCTTGTCATAAATTCCTGTGTCGCACATTTTGCACTATAAAGCCTTTTCAGATTGTTGGCCAACAAAACCGTGCACTTTTGTCCGAAGGGCGTTGGCCCAAACTTGTCTTGCATACACGCGGCACACAATTGTTGGCCAACAATCATGAACGTAGTGACGTACTACATGGTTTTTCAGCTCTTTAGCGCCACCCTTTGGGCTCCTTCTGCTAATTTTGTGTTAGTAGAAGTTTTGTGAGTGTTGATTCGCGCTTTAATTTTCTCGCTTTTCATTTAGCGCTTTTCTGTTTTGCGCTTTTCATTTCGCGCTTTTCAGTTTGTTTCTGAACTGCCGTTCATCAACCAGACATGTTGTGGAATGGGAGGAGATATCGAGTTATTTATTATTGGTCCTTGGGGTTATTGCTTTGACATTATTTTTTGGTTGAATAATGATTTGATTTGGTATATTTTCTATATTTTTGGCAGCATAGAATGCACTTTTTGTTCTATTGGCAGATAGCATGTCTAATTTTATTTGTTTTCTTTTTTTAATGCACAATAAAAAAATTGTGGAGAATAATACTTGGCTAAGGTAAGGGGCCACCCATTTAATGGAGAAAATGAAAAATCACCCATCACCAGTATTGCACTAAAAGAAAAACCTAACAGCACCAGCACTTTATTTGTGATATTTCTGATCACCAGTCAGAGTCGCATTGTTTACACGGATGTATTGTTTGCACAGACATTTTTTTGCAACCACCAGCACATGCACTTTATATTGGACCACTATTTGTTTGCACTTCATTGTTTTTTTGCAGTGTTTTGCACGGATATTTATGCTGTATTCTTTTATGGACCTTTTTTAATTTTTTTTTTTATGATATATTCAATTAGATGCTTGTACTTATCAGCACTTTAAAATATTTGTTAATACTTTCACTTTATTGTTTTATGCACTAGAAGTACTGTAGGATATATATATACATTTTATATAGATTGCGACCTTTATATCTATATGTGTTTCTATTGTCTCTTGTCAGTGCGGTTAAGTTATTTGTCCACGGAGCACTTCTGCACTTTATTTTTAATTATACAGCGCAGCACTACTTTTATTTTCATTAAAACTTGGCTATGTGTTTTACTTCAAATGACAGTTTGTGAGTAGGCAGTTACATTTTAAAAAATACAATGTAAAACTGACAAGGGGCACCAACATAGTTGTATCTTTGATCTTAAAAACTACGGGAGAATGATGTTGTGGTAACTTGCCCAAATAAAAAAAATAAAAAGCATAATAACATTATTCTTGGTATCACTAGAAAAAAAAAAAGCCTTTGAAAATTTGTTTGCAATACCTCCATCAGTATCACCAGCAAAGCAGCTTCATTATTATCCCATTAAAGAAGAAGGGAATTGTGCGCTGCATTTCGAGATTTCATAATTTGCAACATCACAAATGTTAATTCTCCATTACGAATGCTAGCTTACAAGACCGACCGCTTCCGGCTAGTCCTTGCTTCCGAGCATGCGTGTTTGCACTTTGGACTTTTTTCCGGCGAACTTGTGTACACACGCTCAGAAAATCCAACAACAGACATTTGTCCGCAGAAAATTCTAAAACCTGCTAGCCAAAATTTGTTGGCAGAAAGTCCAACAACAATTGTCCGATGGAGCGTACACACGGACGGATTTTCCACCAACAGCCTGTCATCACACATTTCCTGTCGGAAAATCTGATCATGTGTACTTGGCTTTAGACTCTGATTCTTCTCTCTTCTCCAACAACAGTTGCCCTCTTCTTTATTGCCAAGCTCAGCCTTGGTGAGTGACTTATTTTTCTTCATTGCTCTCATCAAACACATCGTCCTGGGCTTGACAACTTAGAAGCTACTCAATCTGCACCTTCTCCCGAAACAATTGGTGCACATACCTTAACCTCCCTAGCGGTAATCCCGAGTCTGGCTCGGGTCCAGTTTTTTCTGCTAGGAGCGGTAACCCCGAGCCAGACTCGGGCTTGCGTGCAGGATACTGGGGGGAAGTTACTTACCTTTTCCCCTGGATCCTGCGATGTCTCCCCGCTGTGTGAGCGAGCCGTCCGCTCGCTCGATTCACACAGTGCCGAGTGCCGCCGATCTCCGTTCCCTGCGACGTTCCGACGCACGGGAGCGGAGATCGGCGCCAAATTTAAAAAAGTTTAAAAACACACAACACATACAGTACTGTAATCTTACAGATTACAGTACTGTATACAAAAAATACACACCCCCTTTGTCCCTAGTGGTCTGCCCAGTGCCCTGCATGTCATTTTATATAATAAAAAAAAAAAAAATTCTGCCTGGAAACTGGAGATTGTCCATAGCAACCAAAAAGTGTCCCTTTATATCAAAAGTGGTTTTAGACCAGCTAGAAAACACCGATAAAAAATTTGAATCACAATTTATCATCAAACAATAAATTTAATGACAGCGACTATTTTTATTATATTATAATTTATGATTTTGTGTTTCAAACTTTATCATACCCGGGATGTCTACTAGACTCTGGTTCGGACAGATTTAAGTGAGTTATTCATAAGAATTGCATGCCTACAATATAAAAACGCCAAATTTCCATGCAAAATAATTGTACTGCTTTCAGCACAAAATTCCAGCCAGAATCATACCGCCAGGGAGGTTAAATACTGCCTGGGTACTTCAGATGCCATGACCACACAAGGTGTCAACCAGCAAGTCCTTTGGTATTGCTTAGGGCAAAGCCAGTTATGCTGCTGGTGGACACCTGGTGGATGTTGGATAAGGAACCAGAAACCAGGAATACAAAGAAAGCCACTAACATTTAATACAAAAGTATGCACCCCTTACATTCTTTTATAAAAATGTTTTGCCAAAATCTATTGCTAGCTATAGGTGTCACCTATACTCTTTAATCCATGTGCATCCACCGTTTGTGCCTGCTTCAAATTATTCTTACAGCCCTTAGTTTTCATCTTGAATTCAGGAAGTTTTATCGTGCCATCTGCATGGTGGCATATTTTTATAAGGCAAATGTACTGTTCTCATAAAAAGATCTTACTGCCTGATATATATCTGTAGTCCATGCAGTATTACGATGCCACCTTTCCTTATAACGTGCCTGCCTGTCATTTCTAAAGGTTAACCAATACAGTGGGATGAATTGTATATGTTTTTACTGGTATCTTTTACACATCTGAAATTACAAAGCTATCCTCGCTTTGGTAACTAATCATATACTCTACTTAGATCTTTAATGTAAAAATGTAATATGCAACTATAAAACAGAATGTAGGCAAAGTGATGCACATTGAGCCTAAAGGATTGGCTAATCATATATATATACTGTAGATATATATATAAACTGTATATATACATAAACTGTATATATGCATATAACATAAATCAATCTGATATAAATAGTCTTATCAGTATACATTAATGTTTAGAAGGCCTTGTTTCTGTGTATAGTTAATAATTATATATGAACATCAGAGCTGCTATATTTGTCCATTAGACACACACAGCCCTTTTTCCTACTTAGCAGAGCTATGCAATGGTTGTGCTCCCTCTTTCACTTTGCTCCTTCTGCTATCAGCATGTAGGCAGGTGCAGTCTACTTTCTTCACTGCAGTTGGCGCCCAACCGCAACAGCATAGCAGGGCGAGGGGAAGTCAAGAACTACATGGTTTCTCTATGGGTTCCAGGGTCACTGTGAAACCTATCCAATTGGATGCTGCTGCCCCATGTGATTCTAGCAGCCATCTTGGGTCAGGCAGAACCTGTTTAAAGCCCTGGCTCCCAGGTGCGTATTCGCATGTAGGTAGTGTAGGGACAGGTCTTCTGTCTGTCAGGGACAGTAATAGCAGCAGGGAAAAGTTCTAGATGAGAAGGGAAAGATTAGGGCTCACAATCTCCTTGAACATCTTCCTGTTTGGGTACAAGACGGCCAGGCCGCATTCTGCCCCTCCAAACAGACCCCGTCAGTTCGGATGATAGCTGCTCCGCTACACGCTATTAGCATTCGTGAGTTTTTTAGTTTGTTGTGACCTATTTTTGGCTTTGCTACAATACAAGTTCTACTAATTGTGCTTGGACTGTGTGTGAGTTTTTGCCACAACAGCATGCTGCACCCACAAGTATGCTACCTGCACTGTAGTACACTGATTGAATTCTTGTGCTGCTTCTTCTTCTGCCTCACTGAGCTGTGCTGTACAGACTGTACTGTAGACTGCAAGATGCAGATACCCAGTCATAATATTTTTTTTTTCAAATGTGTTTTTTTTTTATTTTCTCATATACAGCTATTTAGTAAAAATGTGAGATAATAATTGCACACAGTCAGGCGTGCTACATTTATCAACAAAATAAGATTGAACAAAACAAAGACTCAAACGCAACATGCACAAACTTTTAATTCAGCACCTTTAAAATAATGAGGGAGATATTGCCACTATCTATACCTGTAAAGAAATAAATCCATTTCCACTGTGGGTGATAAGGCAATCCTGTCATCGGCCCACCAGGTTGGGTCACCTAGTGCATCTATCCAGGGTTTTCCAATTTGAATTACTGTTTTAAATTTAGGTATTCCAAAAGCTTCGAAGTTGTGCAAATCTTAAAGGGGAGGCACACTTCATTTAGTAAAATTTGTTTCCTCGCATAGAATAGTATATGTCGGACTAGGGTTTACAAAGTCATATTTAGGTACTTAAACTGCTTGCAATAATCAAAATTCATGTCATGATGTATAATGTTTACAGAGCTGTACTAATCTCTGTATGTTGTATTTGCCCAGAGTTCGGCTTTGAAATCCATCAAAAGTCTCTAGTTCTTTCCGTCTTATGCCTTGTACATACAGTCGGACATTCCGACCACAAAATCCGTTGGATTTTTTCCGACGGATTTTGTCCGAAACTGGAGTTGCATACACACGGCATACAATCCGATCATTTAGAACGTGGTGACGTTCGTTGCATATGACGGAACTATGCAGAGGCTAGTAGCCAATAGCTTTGGTCTCGTAATTTGATCTGAGCATGCGTGGCACTTTGTTCGTCGGAATTCTCTACAAACGATCGGAAAAAGTCAGATCGGATTTTTTTGATGGAAAATTTTAGATCCTGCGCTCATATTTTTTTAGTCGGAATTTCCGATGGAAAAAGTCCGATAGAGCCCACACACAATCGGATTTTCCGACAACATAATCCGATCGGACTTTTCACCGTTGGAATTTCCGACCGTGTGTATGGGGCAGAAGAGTGATGGGATCCACTTCCAAGTTCTTGCCTAATGTAAGCCCTGAGCTTCAACCCATGATTAAAGAGAAGCCTGGCCACTGACAATGAAGTGATGCAATGGGATTGATTTATTAAATGCAAACAGGCCTGCTCACATTGCAAGGGAATTTTCCCCAGAGCTTAGTGAATGTGGTGAAGTTTTGCTTGCCCATGATTGGATGATGGAAGTCAGCAGAGCTTCACTCCATTCACTAAGCTCTAGGGCAAATACCTTTGCAAAATGGAACTTCCCTTTCAGTGTGAGCTGTAACGGAACCCAGACACCATGAATGGGTATCTATGCCAAGAAGCTGCTTCCCAAAGCTCTGGAACACGAGACCAGCGAATCTGGCTATAGTCACCCCAAGAACTAGACACCACCAGTTTTGGAGTAAACCAGAATAAGAACTGTTTTTTTGAACAAGAATACAGGCTTTTATACACTTGAGAAGGAGGTCACTCACCACATTAGCAATTACCCAAATATTTACCCAAAACATCACACAATGGCTTAGCTAATGAGGTACAGCTGACGCATGGCTAATCCGATCACATAGGATCCTTACTTAACCACCTGGATGACTTAGATGTCACATTGCAGGTCAGACTTGCAAACTCCAAGCTCACACAGCACAATATACATTATCAAAAGTATAAACACAAGCTCCTTCAGACAATAGCAGACCTACTTACAATAAACACATTATGGCAGGGGGCCCCAGACAGGTGGATATCGGCATCTGCTATAAGTCCCACACTGGGAGAGACCATCATGGCCTTTTTAATAATGTCCTTTTGCATTACATAACAGAACATCTTCCTAAATGCTTGTAGCTCCCTCAAATGCCAGGGCCCATAGTCGGTAGGCAAGAGGCTAGCATTCAGTCCCCTCCAAAAGCCTTTGTCCAGGGTAAGTCTATTACATGAGTGACCTATTTGCCTTTAGTGATTCAACCCCAAGGAAAGGACGTCTTTTTTTTTCAAGTTACATTAATGATGCAGCAGCAGTTGCACATAGACTTGGCAGGGTCAGGAGAAAACAGTCTGCCCGGGGCAGGATGTGCTGTTGCTCAGCTGCTAACAAAGTAAATAGGTATAAGACAATCCACAACTCCATACAGGCTCTTCAATAAGTCCAACTTTATTGTAACTACATAAAATATGAAAATATACAGCAGATGTTAACATGTTTCAGCCATAATGGCCTTGTTCACAACAGTTCTGTACAAAAATAGCACAACATATATAGTATAAAAACACCTCCCTCCTTCTTCATTGGTCACAGAGATTTTCAATTAACCTAATGATAGTAAAATTGAAAAAATGAAACCAGAAAGAGGCGGGTTAAAATTGTTCTGAAAAAGCAAACCACAAAACAGGAATAAAAATAATAATGATACATTTTATATAATCCAAAGTAATAATATTTAATCAGTATAACAAAATAGAAAAAAGTACATGACCATGTGGGAAAGGGGAAAAAAAAGAGAGGCAACAGAATATGAGAATTGGTGGAAAAGGGGAAAAAAAATATGATATAATTAATATAAATGTAAATCCAGGTCCGATCTGAGGTTTAACCCCTGAGGGAATCCATCAAGCTCCCCTATTCAAAAGTCACCTACCCTTGTCCCCACTCCTGGGCCTTGGAGTTAATCTTTTGATGCCAGAGAACCTAAAGGGGGAAAAGTCCCCAGCATGACATTCTCTGAAATTACATCATTAGAAATGTGTGTTGGCATTGGGATTAACAGTGTTGCAATAATGGTCACTTACTCTAGTGTGTAGGGCACGTCTAGTAATAATGACAGAAAGACACATATAGCAGAATGACAGCCAGAAAGTGGTTGTATTATCCTGACTGGAAATCATATGACATCCAGCAGAGTAAACCACTAGCATGCGCCTGTGGGGGCATGCAGAGCGGCGATCAATTGTGTAGTGTGTCAGTCTGACACACCGCATCTCCGATCTTGGTAAAGAGCCTATGACCTAGGCTCTTTACCATGTGATCAGCTGTGTCCAATCACAGCTCATCACATAGTAACCAGGAAGTGCCTTTTATCTGCTTTTTCTCTACTCACGCTGACAGGCACGAGTAGAGGAGAGCCGTTTGGCTGCTGATAATCAGCGCATTGATTATCAATGCAGACCCATCGAGGATGACCACTGGATACCACCAGGGATGCCAATCAGTGCCCATTAGCGATGGCACTCTGTGCCCATCAGTGATGCCTGCCAGTGCCTCCCAATCAGTCCTGCCTATCAGTGCCGCCTATAAGTGCCCACCAGTGCCACCTATGAGTGCCCATCAGTAACGCCTGTGAGTGCCCATCAGTGCCACCTATCAATGCCCATCAGTGCTGCATATAAGTGCCTCATCATCAGTGCCAATCAGTACTGCCTCATCAGTGCCCGTCAGTGCAATCTCATCAGTGCTCATCAGTGAAGGAGAAAAAGTATTTATTTACAAAGTTTTGTAACAGAAACTAAGAAAAACATATTTTTATTCAAATAAAAATGTTTTTTTATTTGTAGCACAAAAAATATAAACTCTAGTGGTGATCAAATACCACCAAAAGAAAGCTCTATTTGTGGGGAAAAAATGTTGTTTGAGTACAGTGTTGCATGACCACGCAATTGTCATTTAAAATGCAACAGCGCTGAAAGCTAAAAATTGGACTTGGCAGGAAGGGGGTGAAAATGCCCTGTATTGAAGTGGTTAGTTATACCAACCACCTCCCAAGAGGTGTTACCTGAATATGCCTCCTTCTGCTTCTCTTTTACATGATCCAGTCCCTTTTAATCCCGGAGTCCGAATAGCCTCTCTGGGCCAGCCTTACAGTGATACTATCACATACTTTTAAGAAGGCTGTATCCGAAGAGCAGTTCCTCCGGGCTAGAGAGAATTTCCACAAAGGTTTAGCTCTGATGGGGTGGGATGGGGAAAACAGTACCAGCGAGTACCCAATGTGCCCACCACCACCAATGACAGCACACCCTATAGATTTTGAACACATTTATTTTGATGCCCCTAATATGTATTTAGTTCATTTAAACTGGAAGTTCGATTGTGCTTTAAACTGCTGCAAGGTTGTCTAATACTCACATAAGTTTTTTTTTTTTCTATTTAATCCAGCCGTGGTCTGCAAACATTATTATGATAGTTCAATCGACCACAGAACAATCATCCTCCAGACATTTATGTATAATTTTAACTAACAATTATTTCCTGAGAACTTTTAGCCTCATTTTAATGCAGTGCTTACTTGAAGGATGCTCTTGCTGTTTCAATGTACACCGTTTTATACAATCGCTCTTGCTCTTTTGACGTACACTGTTTTATACAAAGAAAGTTATTTCTGAAAAAAAAATTGAATGAGCAATTACGTTTGATAATTGGATCTGCGGAAACTTAAATATATTCTTCTCATGAATTCAATTTACCACTAAATGGAATCCTGGGGTAAAATTCTGTCTTAGTTTACACACAGATTAAAACAGTAAAAGTTTCATATTTATCTGAACTGTTAGGAGCCTTTAGTAGCTTTACTAAAGCTATTATGTTCTCAGGGCTTTATTCAATCATTTTCCAAAGAGTTCATTTTTGTGTTGGCAAAGATGAATAAAACTCATCGATGTATGTTACTTTCATAATGACTTTCATTATAGCTACAGACTTGTGTCCTACAGAAAAAGAGTGGGTGGATGCCATGTGTTATAAATTCATAACTCTTACCACCTTGAACGTATAGTGAATACATACAATTTACAAGAGATGTAACGTGTTTAATCCATTTCTCGTATATTAAAGGAGGCCTCTGATCAGAAATAAGAGCACCGGCCAGGGCAGGACAGGAAACATTTAGCCAGATGGGAAATACAGCCTTACTGGCCTTTCTCAGAAAGCTCAGCCTATATGTGGCCTTTCCATTATGTACATATTGCAATGGGGTGGAATAAAGAATATACAACACATTTTATGGATGCTGAGAAATAGACATGTACATTACAGCATACAGAATGGGAGGGTGTCAAAGAGAGAATGTACAACACAGCATACAGAATAGGACGGTGTTGAAGACGGAAGGTACAACACAGCATACAGAAAAGGACAGTTTCAAAGATGGAATGTACAGCACAGCATACAGAATGGGAGGGTGTTGAAGAGGGAAGGTACAGCACAGAATATTGAATAGGATGGTGTGGAAGAGGGAATGTACAGCACAACATACAGAATGGAACAATGTCAAAAGAGGGAATGTACAGCACAGCATATAGAATGGGAGGGTGCTGAAGAGGGAAGGTACAGCACAGAATACAGTATTGAATAGGATGGTGTGGAAGAGGGAATGTACAGCACAGCATATAGAATGGGAGGGGTTCCATGATTCCTTAACGTTTGTATGATGATATTGTTATCTTGTTATACTATGATTTCAATAAAAAAAATTTGGAAAAAAAAAAAGAATGGGAGGGTGATGAAGAGGGACGGTATAGCACAGAATATTGAATAGGATGGTGTGGAAGAGGGAATGTACGACACATCATACAGAATGGGAGGGTGTCGAAGATGGAATGTACAACACAGCATACAGAATGGGGCAGTGTTGAAAAGGGAAGGTACAGCATAGAATTATGAATAGGATGGTGTGGAAGAAGGAATGTACAACACAGCATTCAGAATAGGATGGTGACATAAGCGTGTGCACAGGGTGTGCCAGAGGTGCCTGGTAACACCCTAATCACCCTGTGTGGCTCTGATTCCCCCTGTTTAGAGACTCCCAAACTTTTTAAACGAAAATAAATAAATGTTCATATTTTTATCTATTGTTTGATTAGAAGTTGCCATCAAAATATACATCACAGTATACCGATCGGGTTGGTGTCATCAGGGCCAGGACAAGGGGTGGGCAAGAGGGGCGGCTGCCCTAGGCGCTGTGGTATCTTGTGAGGTAGGGGGTGCTCAATTTTTTTTTTTGGAGGGGAGGGGGAGAAATTGTGCCGACACAAAATGTTCATACATTTTGGGGAGGGGAGTGCCATTTGGCATCTTTGCCCTGGGCACTAGATGACCTTGTCACAGCACTAGGTGTCATATCTGAATTGTAAGGCATAGCATACAGGATGGGTCAGTGTGGGATAGGAAATGTGTACAGTGTACAGATTTTGTAGGTGTGATATAGGGATTGTACAGCAGAGCATACAGAATGGGTCAGTGTGAGATAGGAAATGTATAGCACAGTGGACAGAATTAGAGGACACTCACCTGTTTCCACTCCTTGCTGCCTCCCTGGCCAGATGAGCAGGCTGTCTCTGGTCAGTGACATCCTGCAGTGTTTCTTTCAGCAAAGAAGTGACAGCTTGTTTATCCAAACAGTGAAGAAGCAATAAAACAGGTACAGTATTTACTCTGCATGGAGATTCTGTTGCTGGTGAGAACTGTTTTTATTAAGTTCTACTCTTCATCTGTTGCCCATTTGTCCCCAGAGAACAACAAGAGAAATATTGTTCATAGGCACACAATGCATATATACATGTACAGCCTTTTTTATAGTAACTTTTTATGGGAATTTTACATGCACTTTCTCCCAGTTTATCAACTCTTAGGATAATGTAGCCACCTAATTATAAATTTGCTGTGCGAATGTCTCAACATTCGCACAGCAGTCACAAATAATCTCTGTAATGTGTCTAATATGTTTGTTTCCAATGATCGTTTGGCCATAATGCACTATTTTCCAGAAATACCGCAATTTTCGGAAAAGGCATTATGGCCACTAGATGGAACTGACTATCATAGGAAATAAACAGACACATTACATGGATTATTCACAAAAATGTTTTTATAAATAGACCCCAAAGATTTCCATTGTAAGGAGCTGAAAGACTTCTACAACAAAGCAGCAAGTCAAAGTTAACCTCCCTGGCAGTTTTCCCGAGTGTGGCTCGGGGTTAAATTTCAGCACCATTATCAGTAACCCCGAACCACACTCGGGATTGCATTGCAGGATCCTGGTGCAGTAACTTACCTTGTCCCCAGGATCCTGCGATGTCCCCCCACTGTGTCTGCTGGCTGTGTCCTCCGCCTGATGCCTCTGTGTGCCAGGCTCTGTTCCCTGCGAGCGTCGCGATGCACAGGGGCGGAGCCCGGCTGCAAATTCAAAAAATAGAAAACTCATAACACATACAGTACACTCTAATCTTACAGATTACATTACTGTATGAAATCATTTCACATCCCTTTTGTCCCTAGTGCTTTGTCCAATGCCCTGCATGCAGTTTTATATTATATATACTGTTCTTTATGCCTGGAAACTTTTCTAGACCAGCTAGAAAACAGCGATAGTAAATCAGAACACTTGCAGTATTGAGCGATAGTGAATCGTGGGGAAATTAATTTTATTATTATTATATTATTATTTTTTATAATTATTTATAGTTAAATTATTCTATTATAATTTATGATTTTGTGTTTCAAACTTTATCATACCCGGGATGTCTACTAGACTCTTGTTTGTGTGTTATTGCTAAGAATTACAGGTCTACAAACACTTTTTACAGGCCTTTCACACTGGGGCGGTGAGCCGCGGTGACGGTAAAGCAGCGCTAATTTAGCGCTGCTTTACCGTCGTTTTCACCGCGGTATGCAAAACATTGTTTCACCGCTTTGAGACGCAAATCTGACATAATCATACCGCCAGATTTTTAAAACACACCGGAAAAACGCCCCGGTGTGAAAGGGGCCTAACACTCATTGCTATGATTATTTTCTAAAAACCACTAAGAAGAGTATACATCACCTTTAAATCTTTAAATCTGTGCTTTGCCCAAGCACTGCTCTTCCACGGTTTTGTTCAGCTGCTAGAAGCCCTGTGCAATCAAAGAGTCATGAAAGCGGAGTCCCAAGCTTTTTTATCCCCCCCCCCCCCCCCCCCCCCCCCGTGTTTGTCATTGCTTCCTGTATTGTTATTGCTTAGTTTTTTCTTTCCAGAGGGGTAGAAAATACCTGTTTTTCTTTTTGGATTGCTCCGCCGCGGTCAGGGTACGTCATGCCCGGCCACGCATTGGCTCCTGGGATATGCGTGTCATCAATCCCAGGAATCAAGGCCCTTCCTCTGCTGCCACCGCTTGTAGCATCGTGCCGCGCTTTGTTGTTTATGCGAGATCGGCAGGTGCATGCTGGGTATCCAGCAGCATTGTATTTACGGAACTAGATAGCAGTGGGCTTCAGCTGCCCACACTGAAGATGGGAGCACACTATAGGGGGACTGCAAATTAAGTTGTTCAAACTAAACTACGTTTACAAAACCAACATTTTCTAGTAATGCCGATTGATGTAGGATTAACTGCAAACAAAATGGGGGTTTTTAAGAAGAAAAAAAAAACACTGGAACTCGGCTTTAAAGTCCTATTTTACACTGGGCTAGGGACTAAATGTGATAGGGCTGATTGGCCCAACACTGTCATATGGATTGAATCACTATACTTCAAAACTGGAAATACCAAACTAAAAATTAAATGGAGTGCCAAGGGAGTAAAGAAAAGGTAGGTATATGTGTCACTTTCTCCTTAAAGTGGAAGGCACTGATTTATTTTAATGTATCATAAAATCCCCCCCAAAAAATAGTCATTTACTATTTTCATACATTAATCTTAAGCCTTTCATGTATGTTTTTTATTGATATTCTCTTTCATTATGCCTACATTTTCCAGCCAGCAGCTCCATATTACTAGATCTTTATGAGAACGCACATCCCATAGTCCTTCCTATTTTATTGTTGTGCCATCCAGTGCTTTCCATGTATCAGTACAGCATCACATTCACTATAGTAGTTGTCCTGTAAATATACAGACGCCCATGCCTATTGGCCTGCCCTTAGCTATGTGTGTCTAGGGATGTCAATCATCCCAACAGCCCTGCCTACAGCACTTGGATGCTTCCAGGTCTCCATGAAGCTAAGGAGCTCCTGGAAATGGCACATTGGTGGATGACTTACCCCACTGAGCGTGTGCGAAAGAGGGGAATCCAAACAATCACATGTCAACAAAAAAATTTAATTGAAAAAAGTTATTATGATGCATTTTAATAAATTGTGGAGATGATCATTGAGGTTGATTCACTAAAGGCAAATAAGCTGTTCACTTTGCAAGGGAATTTTCCCTTAGCTTTGTGAATGAGGTGAAAATTCACTTTGCAAAGTACACCTGATCACATGCAAACGTATAACGAAAACAGGATTTTGCATACACATGATTGGATGATGGAAGTATTATACCTCATTCTTCAAGCTAAGGAAAGATTTACTTCCTTGCAAAGTGAACTGCCTATTTGCCATTACTAAATCATTACTAAATCAATACCATTGCCAATGTTCACATGCAGTTATTTTTTTATTTCTGTTAAAAAGTGTATTCAATTCCCTATTTGTTTTGTCTTGAAACCACATCCCGTCTGAAAAAAATCAACTACTAAAAACACAAGGTAAATTGTCTAAAGCACTAACTGCATGAAGTTTACATGTTCTCCCTGTGCTTGCATTGGTTTCCATCCACATTCCAAAGACAAGCTGGTAGGTTAATTGTCTCCTGTCTAAATTGGCCCTAATATGTAAAAATGTGAGTTAGGGGCCTTAGATTGTAAGATCCTTGAGGGCAGGGGCTGATGTGAATGTACTGCATATATGTAAAGCGCTGCGTAAATTGACTGCACTAGATAAGTACCTATAATAAATAAAATAATATACAAAAATTAAGAATTTGAGGTGTCACTATGTTGTAACATCCCAAAAAACACTTCATACAATTTATCTTGTGTTTTAGTCATTTTAAATTCTGTGTCAAAACTTTACAGATACTTTAAGCCTTTTCTGTTGTTGTTTGCTGTCAGACTGGACTGGCCAGCAATTATGTTACAAATAAATAACCTATATTTATTCATTATTAAATTATATACTATGTTGTGAAAGCAAAATAATACAATCATGGATACCTTTATCATATTTAATAATTGATTTAAGACATTTAAGAAATATGTAAATATTTTATGAAAGCGTGATAAGAATAAGGATTACATTTTTTTCCGGGAAACTTTGTGTATGGAATGTATTTCCCACTCTCCCTACGTAATACAACAGCATATGTTTTTAGCAAAAGAGACGTGTTCAGTCAGTCAGGCATGCTATGTGAGAACACTCACCAAGTAGTATTAACAGCATTTAGGGATTGGTAACATAACACCCTATTTGAAAAGTTCACTAATCATTAACTTCTTGCTACTTCAACTGCTGGTCCCTGAAGTCTTTATTCAGGAACCTGACAGACTGCAATTGTTTGCTGCCTTGTAGCAAATAGAATAAAATGTCAATATGAACCCCATTAAGATCATTATACAGCAAAAATGAATGGTGCGTGAAAGATGCCTTTCTCACTTCGGACCACCAGGATAATGAATAGAAGTGCCCTTGGATGAACCACATCCCCTGAGGATCCTGGGTACAAGGGGATTATTATATGTGGCTTCTACATATAATTACATCCAGATTGTGCACTGGAAATGTAAAGAGCTATATTCCCACAGTATAAGTTCTTTATCCACATGCCTGACACACTAGTGACTGTATACAGTTAGAATACAAAGGTCTTTGGGACGCTGTCCTCAGTTTGTCCTTTCTTTAATGTATACAGTACATGTGTTCAAAGAATTTATTGCTTAAAGCAAAGACACTGTTATTTCAGTGTTTCATAATTTCAACCTATTGGAACTTTATGTTGTATAATTGCTGTGTACTGTCTTGTAAACACCAGGCTTCATTTTTGCCCCTTGGGGCACTAATTATCAGCACCTACAGGTTATAGAAAGCTACTGCCACAATCACTTAGAGGAAAATTAATACAATTTGCAACCAATTCTCTTAAATAAATATCCTATTCTAATATTTATTTCTATACATCATGAGCATAAAACTTGTTCTGAGAAGGTGCTTTGAAAATATTTTATGTTGGGCACATTTCACCTGCTATTCTTAAAAAGCTAAAAAGGTAATAAAGTTTTCTTTTTTTTTTTTTAATGTTAAATATTTTGAGTATGGCCTCTTTGATTGGTCTTTCCTAATGTGAGGAACTTCATACCTTAGTAGTCTCTAATGTGAGGCTAAACACAGGGGGTTATTTACGAAAGGCAAATCCACTTTGCACTGAAAGTGCACATGGAAGTGCAGTCGCTCTAAAT
The DNA here is from genome assembly GCA_028564925.1 of Lithobates sylvaticus. Taxonomy (NCBI): domain Eukaryota; kingdom Metazoa; phylum Chordata; class Amphibia; order Anura; family Ranidae; genus Lithobates; species Lithobates sylvaticus. The sequence goes on from CM053030.1 coordinate 87,794,828, forward strand.
CTAAGAGGTAGATCTGAAATGAGGAGAAGCTCTGCTGATTTTATCATCCAATCATGTGCAAGCTAAAATGCTGTTTTATTTTCCTTGCATGTCCCCCTCGGATCTACAGCGACTTTACTTCCATGTGCCCTTTCAGTGCGAAGTGGATTTTCCTTTAGTAAATAACCCCCACAGTCTTACTCATGCTTACTTGGAAGAAAAAAAACAAGGAAGGAGAGCAGTGGACAATAAGGAGGGAGTTTTCAATAAACAAGGAAAGAATGTGCTAAGATATGCAGTTCACCTTAAAGCTAAAGGTTCCTTCCAATCTGATACTATGGGGTTGATTTTTTAAAGTGGAGAGTGCAAAATCTGATACAGCTCTACATAGAAACCAATCAACTTCCAATTTTTTTTTTTTCATCAAAGCTTAATTTAACAAGCTGAAAGTAAAGGCAGATTGGCAACCATGCACAGCCTCACCAGATTTTACATTCTCCAGTTTTAGTAAATCAACCCCTATGGTCAATTAAGGCATCAGAAAATCCATGATTTTCAATAGAATCAGTTGACTGATGTATTGCAAAGTCTGTTCCCACAAATGTGCTGCAGAGCTTGTTCCTACCTATGGGTTGCAGAGTTTATTCCCACCTATGGGTTGCACAGTCTATTCCCACCTATGGGTTACAGAGCCTGTTACCATCTATGGGTTGCAGTGTCCATTCCTACCTATGGCTGCAGAGCCTCTATGGGTTGCCAAGTCTATTCCCACCTATGGGTTGGAAAGTCTTTTCTCATCTATGGGTTGCAGAGTTTATTCCCACTTATGGGTTACAGAGCCTGTCTCCACTCATGGGTTGCCAAGTCTATTCCCACCTATGGGTTGCAAAGTTTTTTCTCATCTATGGGTTGCAGAGTTTATTCCCACTTATGGGTTACAGAGCCTGTCTCTGCTCATGGGTTGCAGTGTCTATTCCTACCTATGGCTGCAGAGCCTCTATGGTTTGCTGAGTCTATTCCAACCTATGGGTTGCCGAGTCTATTCCCATATAATAATAAAAACACACCGGATGATTTGCACTGCAGTGGCAGGAAATGTTATAGTCCTTGTTATAGGTGTAAAGTATATGTTGTCCAGGAGAACTGAGAATAAAATAATAATGATTCAGGTAGCAGCCATCCCCAGAGTGTGTCCCATAACTCTGTAAGAAACAGAAAGGAAGGGGGAAGGGAGCACACCTAAGTGTAGTATTAACACCACAATTGAATTGCTCAAATGGATTGCACTTACAGAATTGAAGAAATCTAATTCTTTCTAAACATCATCCTCAAGGGCTGCCTGCTGTCCAGTATTCCATCCAGGGTCTGGGTAGCTGTGGAAGGCTGAGCTGGGAAGCTGGATGTGTCCAGGAAGTCCAAGCTGCCTGGCGTGGACCCCACAGGAGGAAGTGACGTCACCGGATGCGTGGGCCCAGATTGTGGAGAGGACGGGACAAGTCTCTGGCTATGCGCTGGGAGCACACAGCTCCTTCTACCAGCCTGCTGCACCAAGGAGGTTAGAGCTGAAGTACATACTGTGTGGCTGCCCATGACCATGGGACTACAATGGCCAGTGGACCCTGAACATGGGTATTTTTGTAAATTTACAATGTAATACAACAAGTGGTTTAAAAAAAATGACCTAAAATATCATGTAAACCATAATAAGAACATACATAGTTAAACAATCTCAAACATTTGAACAAAAGCCAAAACATTACCAGAAAGGGGAAAAGGACAAAATAAACAAATGTGTAATACATATTAAAAACAGCTTGGGTATATCACAAAATGAACATAAAGTAGACCTTATATAGATACACCATATAATACTGAGGTGCAGTGATTGTAATTACTTACTATCTGTAAACCACCACCCCCAAGAAAAGGATCTGAACTATGTGTTATCCAGGATGTGTGGAACCATAAGGGTCCGCTGTAAAAAATTAGAGATATATGATATGATGAGAAATATGCTAGTAAACAAAATATTACAGTATAGTGTGGATCTCAATCCCCTCATTTAAATCCCCGGGAGTAAGAGTATTTAGGGAGTATATCCAAAAAGTTTCTTGCTTGCATAGATTTCTAAAACGTTCTCATGTGGGCAGACTACTAGAAATTGCCTCAGTTACCCACACTTTTTGTCCGGCTGTGGATTGTTGGTGCTTTTCCGAAAAGGCAAAGGCATTTCCGAAAAGGCATTTGACACCAACGAGGACGGATACCCTTTCTCCAAAATTCTTTTTACTAAGAAGCTCACCCTGTGTATGGAAATCAACATCCCTCGTGCAGATGTTGCGGATTCTATGAAATTTACTTTTGGGAATATTGTTGATCCATTTAGGATGGTGGCAACTCCAATAATGGAGAAAGAAGTTTCCAGCAGTCGGTTTCACAATTTTTTTGGCATATATGGTTGGCCCATCTTGACAGAGCTCTAGATCCAGAAATAATCGATCCAGAGCAGTGACATGGAATACTGGGCAGCAGGTAGCCCTTGAGGGTGATGTTTTTAAAGAACATGCATGTGATTCATTCTTAAATTCTGTAAGTGCAATCCATTTGAGCAATTAAATTGTGGTTTTAATACTACACTTGGGTGCGCCTCCCTCCCCCCTTCCTTTCTGTCAAGTCTATTCCCACCTGTGGGTTGCACATTCTGTTTCCACCATTGTGTTGACTTGCAGTTTGTCATTCAAAACAATTGAAATGGTTGGAGTTTCAGTGTCTCTAATGGTGTAGAGTAATAGAATTACTTACTGCCCAATATTACACTAAACTATATCATTTTAATCTATAAAGTATTTTTCATTATGTCAAATTGCTGTCCAGCCAACTTCATTGGATCTTCTAGCAAATACTCACCTCTTAGTAGGGCTATATAATTGACATGCCTTTTTAAAAATGATTTAATATAGATCTAAAGTCTATCATTATACTGATTTCCTGTACACCAGAAATTTGGCCACGATTAAAAGCACTTACGATTGTGTTAATTTGGTTTTACTGGATTGTAGAGTTCTGTCATAATTACATTTTTCATTCACTAGGGGCTGGAGTGGGATTTGTTTTGGCATTCCTTCAGGAGGGAAGGTTTAGAATAAGTGCCTCTTCCAAAATCGGTGTCACTCTTGGCTGTGCAGTGTTGCAGGTCTGTTAATATGTTCAGCGTGTCTAATGTTATAGGTTAAAAGGAGGAAAGGTTGTAGGACTTTGTATGAAGCATAACTGCAAGGTAAGTATGCAAAGACACGTTTGATGATTCCTCGTCCATATACAGAGATTCCACACTATCACATGCCCTTATGGGCTGTAATCTTACCGTCTGCCCTTGTGCAGGTTCACACACATCATTACACATTTGTTTCTTTCCACAGAAGTCTTCTGGAATCATCACTCAGTATATACTACACAATTGCTTTTGGAGATTACAGTCCCATAGATGTTTCACTCCCTGCTGACTGTGCCACCATGTCGCTGTGGAGACTATTGCCTCTGCTCCCTGGGAGGTTTGTTCCCAATGGCGCCCTCAGCTGTCAATATTACTTTTTGAAGATTCAGTTTACTTGTAGGTAAGAGTGATTGGAGAATTTATGTCCCCCCCCCCTTTCCTTCTGCCCCCTCGTGCCAGCTATTTGATCCTTTTGCATTCATTTATCTTGTATAGATGTGTTTAACTTTCAAATTGCTCGTGATGAGTGGATGAACTCCACGAAACGCGTAGAGCCGCTATATGCTACACTTTTCAATCATGTGCTTGAGATTCTCCAGAACTATGCATTTCATCTAAAGAAAAACTTTTATCTTCATACATTTTAAGATCATTTATGTCTACCTCTAAACAATGTACTTTATATCAATATGTTTGTCACTATAGTTGTGGATCATGTTGCGATATGTGTATATATATATATATATTTCTAGGAAAACTGCGCTGGACAATACCTAAAAAAGAAAAAACTATAGCAGCAACACCAAGTGCGATATTACACAGAAATATATGGGAAATGAAAAAGGTTGCGCTAAACTTAAATATAAAAAATTAAATATAAATACAAAAATGTGATAGTGAAAATCATAGACCAAATAATACTAAACGTGAAATTACAAACAGATATGATGGCTGAAAAAACGTCCAAAAATGATCCTATGAAAAAGTGGCAAACATGAATTACAAACAAAAAATATCTGTATAAGGTATATAAATATATATGTAATGCCTCAAAAAAAAAGTCCAGAGATGATCCTGTGAACAGAAGGCAGAAAGAAACTCCAAATACAAATGCACTGCAAAGTGACAGTCCAAATAGCGATGGTGACGACAGTGAATAAGGTGACTGTAGTATTAGCAATAGCAATCCCACCACCATCTGTAATGCCTGCTTACCAGCTTCCAGAGACTGCAAACTTGTGGCTACTGCCCAGCCAGGGCCTTTTCCTCATGGTTGCTGGACCGATCCCGTCGTCCAATGTATGGAGGTTCCGTTCAGGCTGCTGGGCTGTGGGCTCCAAATACCTTCCACCAATAGCTGAAGCTCTTAGTATCCCACAATGGATATGATGGAGACTCGTATATGGAAAAAATAATACCGGAAAGGGACCATAGGTAAAACCCGTGTGGGCTTGTTTATTAAAATTAGCACACAGCAAGTGTGCATACAAACACTTAAAAATGGTTTAAAAAATCGCGGCCGGCCAGCTGCAGTACTAACGCCTGTGCTGTATGACGGGACGTTGTGCGCTCGCGGTGACGTCAGCACATCGCTCCTCCTATGCGTTTTGTCACACTTCTGACGTACTCATGTATACCTTATACAGATATTTTTTTTTGAAATTCACGTTTGCCACTATTTTTCATAGGATCATTTTTGGACGTTTTTTTCAGCCATCACATCTGTTTGTAATTTCACGTTTAGTATTATTTGGTGTATGATTTTCACATTTTTGTATTTATATTTCATTTTTTATATTTAAGTTTAGCGCAACCTTTTTCATTTCCTATATATATATATATGAAATATAAAATTGATATCTATTGTTACCAATGTTACCTTATTTACTATTAATCTCTGTATATGGACGAGGAATCATCAAACATGTCTTTGCATATTTACCTTGCAGTTTTGCTTCATACAAAGTCCCACAACCTTTTCTCCTTTTAATACATTACCAGGGATGGAGGCAGAAGAACCTACCCACTCATTGCCTCATATAGACTCCAACTCCCTTCTGCCCCCCTTCTCTTAATGTTATAGGTTAACTCAAAAGAGTTCACATAGAAAGTGCATTTCAAGTGTGTACTTATTTGTAGTAGGCGGATATGACTTTTAAACAATACATATGGCCAAGAGCCAGGCCAATTGTTGGAGGTTAGGCAATAGTCCCGTGGTGAAAGATACTTTTTTTCTCATTGATATGTGCAGAGTGTTACCAGTGTTACCATAGCACACAATGCTGTTCTTATCACTTTATCACTTTATCACTGTTTCAGGACCTTCAGTTTGGCTTACATGTTCTCAGAGGTTCCTGGACCACCCCACCAAAATCCTAATTTAAGTAATGAGAAAAAAATTGTGCACATATTACTTATGCTCCTTTTTTTTCGCCACTTGGTTGAAAGACTAACACACTTCTGCTTGATACTTACAGTGGTGTGAAAAAGTGTTTGCCCCCTTCCTCATTTCCTGTTCCTTTGCATGTTTGTCACACTTAAGTGTTTCGGAACATCAAACCAATTTAAACAATAGTCAAGGACAACACAAGTAAACACAAAATGCAATTTGTAAATGAAGGTGTTTATTATTAAAGGTGAAAAAAAATCCAAACCATCATGGCCCTGTGTGAAAAAGTGATTGCCCCCCTTGTTAAAACATACTATAACTGTGGTTGTCCACACCTGAGTTCAATTTCTCTAGCCACACCCAGGCCTGATTATTGCCACACCTGTTCACAATCAAGGCATCACTTAAATAGGAGCTGCTTGACACAGTAAGGTCCACCAGAAGATCCTTAAAAGCTACACATCATGCCGAGACCCAAAGAAATTCAGGAACAATTGAGAAAGAAAGTAATTGAGATCTATCAGTCTGGAAAGGGTTATAAAGCCATTTCCAAAGCTTTGGGAATCCAGCGAACCACAGTGAGAGCCATTATCCACAAATGGCGAAGACATGGAACAGTGGTGAACCTTCCCAGGAGTGGCCGGCCGCCCAAAATTACCCCAAGAGCGCAGCGACGACTCATCCAAGAGGTCACAAAAGACCCCACAACAACGTCCAAGGAACTGCAGGCCTCACTTGCCTCAGTTAAGGTCAGCGTTCATGCCTCCACCATCAGGAAAAGACTGGGCAAAAATGGCCTGCATGGCAGAGTTCCAAGGAAAAACCACTGCTGAGCAAAAAGAACATCAAAGCTCGTCTCAATTTCTCCACAACACATCTTGATGATCCCCAAGACTTTTGGGACAACATTCTGTGGACCGATGAGACAAAAGTGGAACTCTTTGGAAGGTGTGTGTCCAAGTATATCTGGCGTAGAAGGAACACTGCATTTCAGAAAAAGAACATTATACCAACAGTAAAATATGGTGGTGGTAGTGTGATGGTCTGGGGCTGTTTTGCTGCTTCAGGACCTGGAAGACTTGCCGTGATAAAAGGAACTATGAATTCTGCTGTCTACCAAGAGATCCTGAAGGAGAATGTCCGACCATCTGTTCGTGTACTCAAGCTGAAACGAACTTGGGTTCTGCAGCAGGACAATGATCCTAAACACACCAGCAAGTCCACCACCGAATGGCTGAAGAAAAAAAAATGAAGACTTTGGAGTGGCCTAGCCAAAGTCCTGACCTGAATCCTATTGAGATGTTGTGGTATGACCTTAAAAAGGCCGTTCATGCTCGAAAACCCTCTATGTAACTGAATTAGGACAATTCTGCAAAGATGAGTGGGCCAAAATTCCTCCAGGACGCTGTAAAAGCCTCATTGCACGTTATCGCAAACGCTTGGTTGCAGTTGTTGCTGCTAAGGGTGGCCCAACCAGTTATTAGGTTTAGGGGGCAATCACTTTTTCACACAGGGCCATGATGGTTTGGATTTTTTTTCACCTTTAATAATAAACACCTTCATTTACAAATTGCATTTTGTGTTTACTTGTGTTGTCCTTGACTATTGTTTAAATTGGTTTGATGTTCCGAAACACTTAAGTGTGACAAACATGCAAAGGAACAGGAAATGAGGAAGGGGGCAAACACTTTTTCACACCACTGTAAGTATGACCTGAATTGTAGCAGCCCTGGTGTTCAAAGGCAAGGACTATTCACACGTATATCTTTGTATTTTTGGGGAGCTACACATTAGATAAATAATGCAGGGATATACTGAGTCTTATCCCTAGAATTGGGAAATATGGGACCGTATAATATAAATGTAATTTAAATTAAGATTATATACATCCCATCACTCAGGCATCTGTGGGTAGGTTAACTAGAATGCACATGTGCGGACACCTTTCCTGCAAATACCCATTTACACATAGGTTGATGTGGCTTTAAGAGGAGGGAGATGATCTAGAGCAGTGATGGCGAACCTCGGCACCCCAGAGTGCATCCAGAAAGTATTCACAGCACTTCACCTTTTCCACATTTTGTTATGTTACAGTGTTATTCCAAAATGGTTTAAATTAATAATTGTTCTACAAATTCTACAAAAAATACCCCATAATGACAACAAATATGTTTGTTTAAAATTTTTGCAAATGTATTAAAAATAAAAAAATAAAAATGTACATAATTCACATAATGTACATATGTGAACAATAGCCTTTGCTCAATACTTTGTTGAAGCACCTTTGGCACCATTTACAGCCTCAAGTCTTTTTGAGTATGATGCTACAAGCTTGGCACACCTATTATTGGGCAGTTTCTACCATTCTTCTTTGCAGGACCTCTCAAGCTCCATCATGTTGGATGGGGAGTGTCGGTGCACAGTCATTTTCAGATCTCTCCAGAGATGTTTAATCGGGTTCAAGTCTGGGCTCTGGCTCTGGCTGGGCCACTCAAGGGCATTCACAGAGTTGTCCCGTAGCCACTCCTTTGTTATCTTGGCTGTGTCCTTAGGGTCATTGTCCTGTTAGTAGAGGAACCTTCGCCCCAATCTGAGGTCCAGAGCACTCTGGAGCAGGTTTTCATCAAGGATGTCTCTGTATATTGCTGCATTCATCTCTTCTCCAAATCCTGACTAGTCTCCCAGTTTTTTCCACTGAAAAACATCCCCACAGCATGATGTTGCCACCACCATGCTTCACTGTAGGGATTATATTGGCCAGGTGATGAGTGGTGCCTGGTTTCCTCCAGACATGACACTTGCCATTCAGGCCAATGGTCTAAGAGTCCTTCAGGTGCTTTTTGGAAAACTCCTGATGGGCTGTCATGTGCCTTTTACTGAGGAGTGGCTTCTGTCTGGCCACTCTACCATAGAGGCCTTATTGATGGAGTGCTGCAGAGATGGTTGTTCTTCTGGAAGGTTCTCCTCTTTCCACAGAGAAACACTGGAGCTCTGTCAGGGTGACCATCGTGCTCTTGGTCACCTCCCTGACTCCCCGATGGCTCAATCCTGTCTCGGAGGTCTACAGACAATTCCTTGGACTTCATGGCTTGGTTTGTGGTCTGACATGCACTGTTAACTGTGGGACCTTATATAGACAGGTGTGTGCCTTTCCAAATCGCGTCTAATCAACTGAATTTACCACAGGTGCAAGTTGTAGAAACATCTTAAGGATGATCAGTGGAAACAGGATGCACCTGAGCTCAATTTTGAGTGTCATGGCAAAGGCTGTGAATACTTACAGTATGTTCATTTTTTTTTCGTTTTTTATTTTTAATAAATTTGCAAAGATTTCAAACAAACATGAGGTATTGTTTGTAGAATTTTTAGGAAAATAATGAATTTAATCCATTTTGAAATAAGACTGTAACATAACAAAATGTGGAAAAAATTAAGCGCCGTGAATACTTTCCGGATGCACTGTACTAAATGGGCCTTAAAAATTCCATAGGGGGGGTTTCTTTTGTGGTTTATTCCATTTGAGCTACACAGAGCATGTCACAGGAACCACTCTATGGTATACACAGTCCCTCACAGCAGACTCGGTCACGGACGGACACACCCTCCCCAGATTGGATCTAGCAGAGAATACAGGGATTGGAGTTGGTAGGATTCAGAGGTGAAATAAAAATGAGTGCAGCGCTAGACAGAATGTGACTAGATGTTTGAAGACATCTAGAACTTAACCAAAAAGATAAGATCAAATATAAATCCACTATGTCTCATGAATGATACTATATCACAATACAAGGACCAATGGAATGTGTAACATAAAAACACACTATAACATGTGAATGGTATATTCAAAAAATGATAAACACAAATCTAAGTCAATAGTGTTGTTCAAACACTGTGATAAAAATAATAAAAAAATAATAAAGCATAAGTGTCCAAACAAACAAGTGCAGTGAAGGGGAGTAGCCTCCAGATGAAATCTGAGACATAAAATCCAGATAAATCGATTGGATACCAAAAAACACTTGAAGGTGGTATAAATGAGAGGTTGGGTACTCTTACCGGATGTGGTGGACACACATACCATACGGCAGTGGGTCAAACGAGCTCGTAACACCTCAATTCCTGGTGTTGAATGCAGTAATCCTGCGACTCCACCCATGCATTTTCTATACTATATGTCAGGACGCCAATGAGACTGACAGCCTGATGTTCACACTAGATGTAGTTGTTCCGTGATTCCAACCGTACGTCTCCAGACCATAGGACAGGATGGCAGTACAACCAGCAACCCTCTCACCCAGAACTTCCTATCTGTACCTGACTGTACCTTTGGGTGCCAGCAGCTTATATTTGTAGTTCACCATTTTTTGGTTTAGCGCACTTTTTTCTCTTTTTTTGCACAGGATTCAGAGGTGGCATTATTGTTTGCTCTTCACAGATATGGACCCATTCCCAATATACTTGAATCGATTACAATGCTTTTCCTATAGCAGGGAATCTGCATAACGGCAATACACGTCTGTTTAATAGGTGGAATGTGACATTATGTCGGTCTCATAGGATCTCTATTTAATGCATGCATGAGACTTCCATTTCCACAGACTACCCATTACCCCTTTTCCATCATGGCCAGGGTTCATAAAGGATTTATAGCGCCCCCACATTGTGGGCAATTGGGGGTTCCATCTGCTTGTGGAGAAGGATTGGGATTGAGGGGTTTAGGTGACATGGTATACTCCGGGACACTGGAGTGGGGAGGGGTGGGCTCTTCTTTGGTGGGTGGGTGGTTGAGGGGGGTAATAGCAGCGGGAGGGTGGCCGGGGGCAGAGTAGACCCAGACTGGGGTAGCCAACACACATGTTAAATAGTCTTTGCAGAGATTTTTGATGTCCAATAAATTACCTTTATACTGCGCATAGTAGCCTCATAGGTGCTTCATCCTTGTGGGGTCCTTTTTCTTGTCCTGTATGAATTTTGGATGCACTTCCTCCCAATTGGGTTTGGCATTAAGCAGGCTTTCCACTCCCAGAACTCTCTTCTGCTTGGGTTTTTTTCCTATTCACCAGTATTGTCTGTCTCCCTGCAGTTGATCTTTTCTCCAATAATTACTTATCATGCCTTGTTCTGCACTGTGTCTCTGTATGGATGTAGCAATCTTGGTAGAGGCAGAGGTTTGCTTTATCATGTCAGAGCGGTCTCCTGAAGGCTGATGATTGAAGAAATTGTGGGGATGATGGGGACATTTTAAAGGTGCATTATTCTCAGATTGACAAAATGAATGAAGCAGAAGAAGGGAGATCTTTGCATTTGATTTCCTCAGATACAACTTTCTCTCCAACAAGAACAGTGTGCAGTACAGTAGTAACAACACCAAATTTCATGGGAATAGCCATTATAAGCAAAGTGTCCTTGATGATTTCACAGTTTTAAGGCTGAATGCACAGACAATGCACTGCTAATTTTCAGCAGGAATTCAAGACAAAGGGTACATTTTTTAGGGTTCTGCTTAAGTAAAATTAAGATTTATAGATGTTCCCTATAAGAGTGCAAATCTTCAGTTTTTTTTTTTTTTATTATTTCTATTGTAGATCACAAAACAGAGCGTCTTGAGCATACCCAGGCTCGGAGACACAAAAGAAACAAAAACATAAACAATAAAAGCAAGTCTAAAACATCCTAAAACAACTAGTTATATGCTCAATCCATCTAAACAAATTGGGGTATAGGAGTTTTTCCTGGCAATCTTCAGGGGCAGACACAGTAACGAGATGCCCTCTCTCCCAGAACCCAATTACCCAATTCTGTGTGGCAGAAACACAAAGTTCCGCCACTTAAGGAGGAACAAATCGTATATCCTGAAACTCATTAGTTGTCCAGAGAATCTACATTTGTATCTGAAGACTCCATCCAGATATTCCACATTTTATGGCACTTCTTAGCGCACCCCCTAGACAAATCTTCTGTTTTTAATTTAAAGTACAATTTAAACCACATTTTCTAGGCCTTGCTCTAGCTATGTAATTATCTGAAAGGCTGCCAATGGTGTCACACCTAAAATATAACTTATAGATATTCTTACTCTGCTTTTTGGCACCACTACTACAGAGACTTGCCCTATATACCTACTAAAATAGCTTTTCTCCAATTGACCCATGAACACATGTGTAACTATCATATGAACATGCTTGTTTATGGTAACTGCTGTAAGCTCTTGTGCTACCATTTAGCTTTGGGAAGAATGGGGCCTTTAGCTGAAACCTATGGTTGGTACATACGGGCTGAATCGGCCGTTGTCGTACAGTTCAACAGAAACTGCCCAATATTCAGCCCGTGTGTACAGCAGCTTGGATTAGTCCATTTTTTTGAATGGGCGTGCTGGAAAACCAGCATCCAATCACCGCTTGGGACGCTGATCAGTGTGTTCTGGTGTAAAAGCGGGGGGGGGCAGCAGTCTCCCTGTCAGAAAGCGGGGGGGCAGCAGTCTCCCTGTCAGAAAGCGGGGGGGGCAGCAGTCTCCCTGTCAGAAAGCGCGGGGGCAGCAGTCTCCCTGTCAGAACACAATAGCTCAGCAGGGAATTGCATCGCTAGTATGGCAACCTCTCAGATTTTTTTGAGTTCAGCCCCATGTGTACCCAGTATTAGGATGCTGATGGACATGAGATAACAGGTACCTATCTTGGCTGTTTAAGGTCATATTGTCAACATGTAAAATGAAAGTTCAGACAGGTTAAACAATCTGCTCCTTTGTGATTGCTTGCCTCTGTTATACGCTGTATCACCCCCAGCTACCTTTCCCCACCCTCCTTACTTCTCCACTGACATAAATGTCTCAGTACTCTTCAGAGGTTTTGGCCTGATATTGCTTTATTCGTGTCTGCATGTCTGACTGTCCATTAAAGTCTAGGGGCACCCTATAAAAAAACCATTGTCCATTCCTGCCAAATGTTAGTCTAAATTCTTTAAGTACCTTGGATTCCATAAAAAAAACTACATCTCTTGATATACATTGAAAATTAACCACTATGGTAAAACATAGTCATGATATCCAAAATAAAATGACATACATCAATACACTTCTATTATGTCATTTCATAGATATGGCACTATACAAATGTATTGGTGTATGTAGTGTTTATGGGATAGGAGGACTGGGTATTTCCTTAGGGGTTCATTTTTAAAGTATTATTTATAGAGAAGTTAGTAGCCCTGTCAATAATCATATATGGTGTTTAGGTGTTTGATGTTTATATTCTGCTTTTTTATGGTTTAGCACAACGTGGCCAAAACCAAAGATGCCTTATTAATAACATAGGACAAGTCACAGAATGGCACTGTAAATGTAGAATATATTTAGTTTAATAAGGTCACAGATGATGTGATTTTTCCCTACCTTAGACATTCACGCTACATCTGGCATGCCCATCACCGATCAATGTCCAGTGCCGAATGCCACGGTTGTCTGATCTGCCAGTTCCCAGCAGACCATTGTGTCCACAGCATATTTCTTCATGCTTGAGAGGCTTATGTGTGAGGAGATTAATCTCTTTGGAGAAGACATCTGGTTCTCTCCTGAGGGTGTAGGTTGCTATGCATATATCAGCAGCAGTGAATCTTGCCTTTACCACCATGAGTAATCTGAGAACACCTTTAATTTCAATCATAATGTTATCATAGCACTACAGCTGACCTTGCTCTTATTTCCCTTATATTAAATCTAAATGCGGTCTGTTTACTTTGTATTTTGCTTAAAATTGGTTTGGATTTGATTGACCATGTACATGCGGAGAAGGATACAACAACCTGATTTTTTTTTTTTTATTTCCTCCAAAGAATCTATATTTTAATTTTATATAAGAAAAGTGTTATTCATAAAACTGCGTGGGATAACAGGTGAGATGCTTATATAGAGGCATAGTAGTAAAAGCCATGTCTACTAATTTGGTATCAGTTGTATGTAAAGCCCAAACTTTCTTACAATTGTGGATAACATGTTAAAGTGTTAGAAACTCCTGTAAAGTTTTATTGCTGTCTGTGTCCTCCTTTCTATAGTCTTAAGCCTCATACACATGATCGGATATTCGTCCGGGAATTGTGTGCTGACAGACTGTTTGCCTAAAATCCGACCATTAGTACGCTTCATCAGAAAAATTGTTTGCCAATTTTCCGCCAACAAATGTTGGATGGCAGGCTAGTACATTTTCAGCGGACAACGGTCTGTTGTCAGATTTTCATCTCGTGTGTACACAAGTCTGTCACACAAAAGTCCAATGTACAAAACACTCATGCTCGGAAGCAACCATGAGCCAGAATCGGTCGGTCTTGTAAACTAGCGTTTGTGATGGAGAATTAACATTTGTGTCGTGGAAAATGAGGAAATCTCGAAATGCAGCGAACATTCTCTTCTTCTTTAATGGGATAATAATGAAGCTGCTTTGCTGGTGATACTGATGGTGTTCTACCAAACATATTTTTAAAGGCTTTTTTTTCTAGTGATATCAAGAATAATATTATTATGCTTGTTATTTTATTTTTTTTGTGCAAGTTACCACAACACTATTATCCCGTGGTTTTTAAGATCAAAGATACAACTATGTTGGTGTCCCTTGTTAATTTTACCTTGTATTTTTTTAAATGTAACTGCCTACTCCCAAACTGTCATTTGAGATAAAACACATAGCCAAGTATTATTCTACACAATTTTTTTTTATTGTCCATTAAAAAAAGAAAAAATATGTAATTAGAGATGCATTTTTTTTTTGCCTTACAAATATAAAGAACTTAACCAAAATGTGCATTCTATGCAAACAAAAATCGAGAAAATATAACAAATAAAATCATTATTCCAAAACAAAAAAAAAATAAGGAAATGAGTAATTTGTGAAGGGCTGAAAATCCCTAGTCCAGCGGCCTTGTTGGGGGTCTTGTGGCTGGTATTGCCGCTGTCCGCCATGCTGCTGTGGTGGGTGGGGTGGCTGTGGTGGGTGAGGGTGGCTGTGGAAGAGGTGGATGTGGGGCCAAATTCTTTAATTTGGTCCCTCACCCCCTTTTTGAGGAGCTGCGGTATTAGTTCCTCACACCTGCTACTTTGCTCACCATCCATCTGCCTTAATTTATTGTCAGTCACCACGGCAAATCCCTCAGCCTCATCTGGGTCTGTCCTGATGGCAGTAGTGGCCTGGCTGAGGAAGGCCTCATCCAGGTCCCTGCTCTTCCTGGCCCTTTTAGCAGGAGGGCATAGGGAGGGATCTGGGACTCTGTCTGGCTGCTGGCCACGGGCTCCTCCTGACTGACACTTTCCTGTGTATGAAAATGGGACACAATTAGAATCTTTTTTAGGGTTCGGTCATCAATCACACAAAATTTTGATCTCTTCACTGTTGCAAATTGAATGTGGACAAAAAGAAAAGACTATCATTCTGACCCCAGCATTTTTTATTCTTGTACAAATAATTTTTGGTCACTACTGTGTATTGATATGGAAACCACTTTGTTAAGGCAGAATATTTTAACAATAACGTCTAGTTATCATCATTGTATTTTTGGATACAAATATGTTCAACAATGCTATTCCTGGGTCAAACTGGGCTCCTCCACATCTTCAACCTGCAGACGTTGAAGGGAGTGTAGACAGCAATGGCCTGGGTTCTGTCTGGTCGGACAAAAAACGCAGGCTGTTGTAATACCACAGCCTGTGGACATATATGTCATCTGTTGATGCTCCAGATCTCTGTGAGTCCATCACCTTGTTGAGCTCCCTTTTAAAAGTACTCCTTAGGTTTGATATTTTGGTCTTGACATAGTCTGCCCTGGGGTACACTGGCTTCACCAACTCAAGCAGTTTCTCCAACGCTGCCTTCCTCAAGATTTTATTTGAGTAGTCTCGGCCTTCCAGAGACAGGGCAGCTCCTGGTGCAGGTCAATGAATTGGGGCAAAAAAATCAGATGCAGTAAATTTATCCGTCATGATAAATGTATGATGCCTGCAAGACAGAACACAAGACAAAACATAATGTCTGGCTTAGCTCATAAGCTGCTCCCAATCTAGGCCAGAAATATAACCACCTATGCCCAAGATCGTTCCTACGGCCGTTCCATCGACCGTGTGTTATGGCTTTATATACACTGCGCATGCGTGAAACTCCGCTTTCATTGCGCCATGACGCTGGGGCGTGACAATCTCTCTTCTGCATGCGACACACACGGTGGAACATTCGGGAGGAACAACATGGCAGATTTGGCGGATTCCAGGCAGCCCCGAAGTGGTGTAGCTCATAGGAGGCACAAAGCAACCCCCAAGAGCAAGGATGAGATGGTGTGCTTCCTCGAGAAGCGCGACTACGACTGCAAGCTGCGTAATTACGAATGGCCCAACAACTGAAAGGACAGAATTTTGGAGAAGGTCATTGCCGCTTTGAAGGCAAATTTTCGGCGCAACGAACAAAGGACCAAATCAGAAAATTATGGTCTGATCTCAAACACCGTGAGAAAGACCAGATGGAGTCCATACATAGGATCATCAAAAAAGGTAAGCAATATTTGAATCTAGCCAATATGGATATGTATAAATTATCTGGGATCACAGTCACACAGAGTCAAGCCTGTTAGAATGATCATCAAATATCCCCTATCCCATAGGAGACAAGAGGGGGGGGGGCAACTGCAGGACTTTTTCAATGTTGGCACTTGTCTAGTGTTTGCCCTCTGTAAAATGACATCATCTTCCCTTTTCTATGAATTTTTCACTGTAAAAAAAAACACAGTGCTGCATGGTGGAGTCCACTAGTCAGGAGCAAACATTGTCATCAGATCAAGTGCAAGGTTGGTCAACTAATGTAGCAAAATGGATGCTAGAAAGAAATGGGACTAGGGGTGGCTTAATGAATGGTGTATTGTTTCTTTTTAGAGGAAAGTGAGTGTAGTCATCTCATCCAGGATGTTGGTTAGGAGGCATGGGATCTGACTCCTGGCCCCGGCACAGACCTGTCCACTGCGGACGGCAAATCCCCTGACGCGAGTCACACTGAGGGCCAAATCGACCCAGAAGAGGAAGAAAGTATTCAAGAGCCTCTTGTTTGCGCAAGTAAGTATTCTTGGAATCTGGCTTCAAATGTGTCTACATGTCGAGCATTTAGCTGAACAAACAAAACACCCACTCCACACATTAGCAAAGTATGTAGTGCCTTAACATTAGCATGGAGAAGGAAGAGGTGGAAGAAGCTGTCATTTTTGCTAGGTACCCGAGTTTTGGGGACCCAGGCACCAGGGTCAAGATTTCTGAGTAGTTGCAGTGTGTACATTCCTAGTAGTGTCGGTGTCTGAAGGGCAATCAGGTTGCAAGCAACAATAGACTGGGCAGGTAAGTATTTCCTGAATTGGAATAGTAACTTGACCATAACTCACTATGTAAGGCCTCAGCCACTTGACCATCGTTCCCTTAATCCTTTTTTGTCTTCTTAATAGGTCATGATCTTCCAAGATGCACAATTGGCCGAATGAGTGCAGATATGGTGCATTGTTTGTAGGAGCTGAAGCAAATAAAGGAGTCTGCCTCTGCTTTACAGTGAAGAATCAGAGATTTTGTAGACATGCTTGCAAAATTCTAATTTCCTCTTGCCTGTTCGGAAGTTTCTTATTCCAATTGTTGGCTCCTGTTTGCACTTTTAATATTTACCATGTTTTTCGGACTTTTAAATGAGAAGGTTTAGTGTCTGAACTCAGTGTTTCTCCATTCCACTCCTCTAGGTGCACCACCAGGTTCTGTTTTCTGTATTTTCCTCAGTCTAAAAATGACTGTGTGAATTACTAACATTGAAAATGACAACATCACCTGTGCCAAATTCAACAAATCG
This sequence comes from Lithobates sylvaticus, assembly GCA_028564925.1. Taxonomy (NCBI): domain Eukaryota; kingdom Metazoa; phylum Chordata; class Amphibia; order Anura; family Ranidae; genus Lithobates; species Lithobates sylvaticus. The sequence goes on from CM053030.1 coordinate 87,812,256, forward strand.
AGAAAACATGACCTGGGTTTGCATCTTGAGAAGGAGAGTTGGGAAACACTGCCCTAAGTAATGTGAATTGTAATCGTTCTGTGTTTTGAAGAATAGCAAAAAATTTGAAGATGCACACAAATTGTGCATTAACATTCTTATTTTCCTTATGATGCCATGCCTAAAATGTGTGTATTTCCATAAATATAGTTTGCCAAAAGCCACAAAACACACAGTGTGTCAACATGTGCTATCTACCATCACTGGGTATCAATGGACACGTTTTGGGGGTGCCCTTCCTCATAACTATAGAAGCTCAGAGGAAGGGGTTGCACCCCCAGAACATGTCTATTGATACCCCGTGATGGGAGCTAGCACATGTTGACACACTGTGTGCTTTGTGTGTTTAGTACAAAATTTGTTTGAAACTACACACATTTTTTGGCATGGGATCATAAGGGTAACTTAATTGTTATGCCTCTACGTGTATGTGGCTTCAAATTTTGGCTTTTAAAGGGGTGAGATCACCCCATATGAGGAGGGCAACATCCACACAGTCTTGGGATAATAATGTCTCATTTTGGCCTTCACTTCTAACTCAAAATCTAACTTTGTAAGTTCCTGAGTTTGGGATGTGTATCTAATGTTTTTGAACATGCCTGTTTAGCCCCAAAAAAGGGGAAATAATGCAAAACATAAATGTTATACACCAAGATGTTGTTTTTTTTAAAACCTTAAAATGCACATGTGAATGTGCTTGGAGTAAATTGTTTTTTACTAAACAATATGTGGCTTATTATTTCAAAGCTCAATACCAGTGTATTTTTTACGTTGTTGTAGTTACAGTAACAATGTGCTCTAAAATGTGGCCAACTTCTGCAATTTTTAGTTCTCCCAAAAATTATAAAAGTTGAAAAGACATAATGATTTTGAAATACATGCATTAGATCCATTAAGAACAAAAATATTGTGTGTGTGTAGCAGACCCACAGCACACCATAATAGTTAGCTGATGAAGAAATTGTCACCTCATGTAGAAAATAAGGTACGTTTGCACTATTGTATCAAGTGGCCAAAATAAAGGCCATTTGAGAACATATTATATACCGTATTTATCGGCGTATAACACGCACCGGCGTATAACACGCACCCCAAGTTTAGGAGGGAATTTTAAGGAAAAAAAAGTTTTAGGAGAGAAGTTTAGGGAAAAAAAAAATTACATTTAAGCGTCATTTGCAGCTTGCCCAGCGTCATTTGCAGCTTGCCCAGCGTCATTTGCAGCTTGCCCAGCGTAATTTGCAGCTTGCCCAGCGTCATTTGTAGCTTGCCCAGCGTCATTTGCAGCCTTTCCCAGCGTCATTTGCAACCTGCCCAGCGTCATTTGTAGCTTGCCCAGAGTCATTTGTAGCTTGCCCAGAGTCATTTGTAGCTTGCCCAGAGTCATTTGCAGCTTGCCAGCGTCATTTGCAGCTTGCCCAGCGTCATTTGCAGCCTTTCCCAGCGTCATTTGCAACCTGCCCAGCGTCATTTGTAGCTTGCCCAGAGTCATTTGTAGCTTGCCCAAAGTCATTTGTAGCTTGCCCAGAGTCATTTGTAGCTTGCCCAGAGTCATTTGCAGCTTTCCAGTGTCATTTGCAGTTTGCAGCGTTTAAATTTCCCGCCGCGTGACAAACCGCGCATGCGCGGCCGAAAAAAGACCGAACCGCGGCCGAAAAAGGCCGAAGTGCGGCCGAAAAAGACCGAGCCGACTGTTCAGCTCCGCTCGGAGTCCCGCCTCCCTGCTGTTTCGGGAGCGAGCGCAGGGAGGCGGGACTACGAGTGGAGCTGAACAGCCGGCTTCGGTCTTTTTCGGCCGCGCTTCGGCTTTTTCCGGCCTTTTTCGGCCGCGGTTCGGCCTTTTTCGCCGCGGTCGCCATTTTTCGGCGCCGCAACCGCTTTTTGTCATTTTTTTTTGGGGTATCGGCGTATAACACGCACCCACGACTGCCCCCGATTTTAAGGGGGAAAAAGTGCGTGTTATACGCCGATAAATACGGTAGATAAGAAACACAGACAACAGTAGTTCAAATGAAATATAAGTTTATGATCAAATAAAAATATTATTCAGGATCAGCTCCAATTTGCTGCCAAGACACTGCCCCTCTACCCACAAAATAATCAAGGTATTTTTGACATATATCTCTGGCATTTTTGGAGGGAAATCCAGCACGTCCAGTTTCTAGAGCCATCATCATGCCCACAGACGGCCGAGCTGCAGCCTCTTCAGCTGGGTCTGCCACTGCAGGGTCCGCATCAGTTGACACTGAGGCAAAGTAGCTGCTAGCATTCCTCTGTAAAAAAATATGGAGTATCCAGCAGCACAATACCACATAGTTAATTTTGTATAGTGCCAGGTTAATTGGTGTTAAAAACAGCCTGAACCGGCTGGAGAGGATGCCAAAGGTGTTTTCAACCACCCTTCTGGCACGAGAGAGCCTGTAATTAAATATTCTCTGCTCTGGGGTGAGATTAATCATAGGAAATGGCTTCATAAGATGTTTCCCCAGAGCAAAGGCCTCATCTGCAACAAAAACAAAATTTAGGCCCTCAACATTCTCATCAGCAGGTGGCAAGTTTAACGTGCCATTCTGGAGTCGCTTGTAGAACTCTGTCTGCATAATGACTCCTCCATCAGAGTTGCGGCCATTCTTCCCAACAGCAAGATACAAGAACTCATATGTGGCAGACACTACAGCTAGCAGGACTATGCTGCAAAAGCCCTTATAATTAAAAAAAATATGTGCCAGAGTTGTGTAGTGGGACAATCTGGACATGTTTTCCATCAATAGCACCACCACAGTTGGGAAAAACCCACTGATGGTGGAACTGGGCTGCAACAGCCATTGCTGTGGGTTGGAAGGAAACTGTGGATTAAAAAAGGGAAAAAAATACTACTTCTGCACATAACATTGTTAACAGATTTGACACAAACATGCTTAGTCAACATAAGGAGAAAACTTAAATGAGTATTTAAAGACAAAAGGGTAAGGTCAGCTTATATGATTCATCTCTCCCTTAGGGTGATGAAATCTGTTTGCACAAATAATCAGGGATACTTTAGCCAGCCCCTCCTTACTTACAATATTGGCAGGCCAGTGGACAGGTAAGAAGTGTCATAATCTAAAAATATGGATCCACACTGTTCATATTGCAGCCCATTTTGACATTCTGAAAATACCTATCAAGATAATAGGAGACAAAAACTGTCTACGTTAAAATTTGTAGCTAATCAGGCAGGCCCTTGCACTACATGTTTGGGTAAATTTAGACAGAAATTTAAACACAAAAGGGGGGTAGTGTGTATGGGTTTGGCAAAGTCAGCAGATAGAGTATTTGTATGTGTTGACTTTGCATTTTTGTTTTGGGGGGGGGGGGGGTTTCAAATGAGTGTGTGCCCCAAAAAATTGTCTCTTGCGCTCTGCCTGAATTTGAGGATAACAATAAAATGTTTACACATTTTAGGGGTTGTTTAGGGTAAGCCCCAAAATGTAGCTGACAAATAGCACTGTGAAGTTACTAGGCTAGGTGTGTATGAGCCCAGGATAGCATGCTGGGAAGGTTAGTTTTGGAAACTATGCATGTAGGCCAACAAAGGAGCAGGAAAAGCTTACAGCATGCATGAGGACAAAGAGGACATTCACAGAATATTACAATTTTAAAAATTATGTAATCAACAAATGAAGACAATATATTAGAAAACATTAATACATAGAATGTGATCTTAAACGTAAAAACTTACCCAAATATAGTCCTTCTGCAGTACTTGAATAATGGCTGAGCAGGGGTCTGGAATAATGAGTCCCAGAGCCTGAGGGGAGATCCCAGTGGTAAATTTGAGGTCCTGGAGACTTCTCCCCATCACCAAGTAACGCAAGGTGGCTATGAGCCTTTTCTCAGGAGTGATGGCAAGCCTCATGCATGTGTCCTGCTTTGTAAAATAGGGGGTCACCAATGCCAAGAGTTGGTGAAAGTAGGGGTCCGTCATCCGGAGATAATTCTGAAAATCATCTGGATTATTCTCCTGAAGCTCCCACAGCAAACGCATATGACATAATTGGTTACGATTAAGCAACCAATTTTTGGTCCAAGAACTCCTCCTGTCCCTGAACTGGATTTGGGTCAAAGCAATAACTTCAAGGCCAATGATAGCATGTTCTCTCCTCTGATTCCGTAACATGGCTGGTTGACAAACGGCCGTTCAGAAATTAACTGACAAGCACTAACTGAAAAGCACGAATAAACACTCACCAGACTTCTACTAACAAGAAATTAGCAGAAGGAGCCCAAAGGGTGGTGCATGACAATTGAACTTCCTCTTTATCGGCTCGTAGTACGACTAGTACATCACTACATTTGTGTTTGTTGGCTGACAATTGTGTACCATTTGTATGCAAGACAAGTTCACGGCACACGACAAGTCTGACGCTTTGTCTGCATACAATCCGATCATGTGTACGAGGCTTTAGTGACCTGGTACAGAAAATAATGGAAAAATCCCAAATTTTGGTGTTTTCAAAGAAAAATAAGTGAGGAGAACTCCAATGGGTAAATGGTCCAATGACAACTGTCAAAAAGGGGACATCCCCCTGCTTTGTAGGGATCTCCTCTTATTTTCTGCTGTGCTTCTGGTATAGGAAACAAAGGGAAATCTCTCAGATGTAACAAAAAATAAAAAACGAATGTTCCTAAAAAATCATACTGATATTAGCAAAGGTATTATTCCATAACACTTTTCCTTTAATATGTGTGTGTCTGTGCAGTATCTGAATGCTATTATTCAAATGTTTTATATTATAGTCCAAGTAAATACAGCATTTGTAAAAACAGATTTTATTCTCTTGAAGAGAGAACTATTCACCTTCTATATGTATTCTAGCCAGCATTTTTTAAAGCACCCCCCCCTGCATGGTATGCATGTTATGTTATAATGTCCTAGTATGCCTATATATTAGCACATCTCAGTAGGCTTACCAGTCAAATGCAGACTTCCAGCTCTGTGCTGTCAGCTATAGATGCGCACAACCAAAAAAAAAAAAAAAAAATGTTTAGTTTTGGATTTATTCGCTAAGTTAATCATTTTGCTTCGTTAATCATTTTGCTTTATCATATTCGGTATGTTAGAATGATTCGTTTTCACAATCTATTTCATATATTTGGATTTGTTTCATATATGCGTTATTCCAAATTGATTGTATTTTCAGAAGTTATTATGGAAGATTTAGATTCATTTGTTCTGTGGTTATGTTATTTTGGATGCTTCAAACATTAAAGTGTTACTAAACCCAGGACCCTGCATTCACTATATCTGGTTTCCCACAGTACACAGAACATGGAAATGCAATTATTTTAGTAAATATAAACTGCTAAATACATTTTCTCATCAACAGTATATAGCATTCTTGTGACTTCTATCACTGTCTGGTTAAAGCTTATAATCTTTTTTTAGAGTTTTCATTGTACTCTGACTGTCCTATGAGGCTGCATGACCCCTGACCCTCTGTCTGGACAGTACTGATTGGCCCTGTGCTGATTGCATGCACCCTCCCAAGAAAAAAAAAACTCTCTAGCAATACACACCAAACTGAGCATGTGCAGATTGCCCCCCAAGGCTCCACTGTCAGGAGATGGATTGGGGACAGTGGAAGAAGGGGAGGATCAGAGAAGACAGGATCAAGCAGCCTTTTTGCACAATGCGCATGATTAACCCCTTAGGTTAATCATGCATAACAAGCATGTTTTACTTCATATACAGACTGATTTTACTGTTGTGGGTTTAGTAACACTTTAAGGCTCAGATCACACTGCAACGACCCAAAGGTGTGTGACTTTCAGTGTGTGTTTGCATTGCAACTTGCTTGCAACTTGATGCGTCTTTAATGCAACTTCAATGCAATTTTAATGATTTGCAGCTTTGGTTTTGGCCAATCATAACTATACAGAGCGTGACACATTACTGAACTTACAAAACCCTCTGAATTTGCAGACAAATGAAACAAATTAATTTTTCGGATTCATTGAAACGTTCATTACTATTGTGTATAATGAACATTTTGTCTGAATTTCGATTAGTGACCAAATGAATCACACATGTCTACTGTCAACACTCTCATTGGTCATGAGTGCTTCCATCTTCACCCAGTCTTCCATCCGGGTCCGTGATCCCCAGCAGCTGGGCCATGTTGACATCACTCCCGTGTACACGGGAGTCCCCCACATGGCATGGTGGTCTCTGCATTCACGGCAAACTCAGTGTTTCCTGAATGCAGAGCATACTACGCATGGAGCTGATGTGAAGGAGGAAGGAGCCACACCAGGAGCCAAAGAGTGCATCATCTGACAAGCAGCATACTGAGGAACAGGGGCGGTCCGTCCATTAACCACTTCACATCCGGCCGTAGCCGAATGACGGCCACAGCGCGGATGTGAAATCCCGGGAGGCCGTCATATCCTCGTTCCCTGTGCGCGCTCACGAGCGCGCAGCAGGGAAATTCTGTAAACAGCCAATCACAACGGCCGTTTACAGCGCGATCGCCCTGGCCAATGAGAGATGATCTCATATGTAAACATATGAGATCCTCTGTCAGCGCCGCTCCCCCTCCTCACACAGAGACAGCGTGTGAGGAGGGGGAGATGAACGGCTGCAGCGTCGTAAGTTTTAAAAAAAATAAAAATAAAAATGATATGCCATGTGTGCCCACTGCCACCACTGCAATCTGTCCCCGATGCCATCTGTGCCCAGTGACATCGCCATTGCCATCTGCCAGTGCCATCCCCAGTGCCATCTGCCAGTGCCATCTGCCAGTGCCATCCCCAGTGCCATCTGCCAGTGCCATCCCCAGTGCCATCTGTAGTCAGTGCCATCTGCCAGTGCCATCTGTATTCAGTGCCATCTGTAGTCAGTGCCATCTGCCAGTGCCATCTGCCATCTGTAGTCAGTGCCATCTGTCATCAGTGCCACCTGTCATTAGTGCCATCTGTCATCAGTGCCACATATTAGTGCCATCTGTCATCAGTGTCACGTATACGTGCCATCTGTTATCAGTGTCACCTGTCATCAATGCCACGTATCAGTGCCATCTCTCATCAGTGTCATCAGTGTCATGTGTCATCAGTGCCACGTATTAGTGCTGTCTGTCATCAGTGCCACGTATTAGTGCCATCTCTCATCAGTGCCACATATTAGTGCCATGTGATATCAGTGCCATGTATGAGTGCCCTCTCTCATCAGTGCCACATATTAGTGCCATCTGTCATCAGTGTCACGTGTCATCAGTGCCCCGTATTAGTACCATCTGTCATCAGTGCCACGTCAGTGTCACGTGTCATCAGTGCCACGTCAGTGTCACGTGTCATCAGTGCCACGTCAGTTTCACGTGTCATCAGTGCCACGTGTCATTGTCCTGTTGCTCCAGGGCCTTCAAAAGTGTAATAGGTAGTCAACAATTCAGATGTGTAATTTATGCTCCCAGAACACGTGATGGCGCTCCCTGCATGTTGGGCCTCTCTATGTGGCCAGGCTGTGTAAAAGTCCCACATATGTGGTATCGTAATAATCAGGAGGAGTAGCAGAATTTATTTTGGGGTGTCATTTGTGGTATACACATGCCATGTGAGAGAAATAACCTATTACAATGACAATTTTGTAGAAAAAAAATAAAAAAATAATTCATTTTGCAAAGAATTGTGGGAAAAAATGACAACATCAAAAAGCTCACCATGCCTCTTACTAAATACCTTGGAATGTCTACTTTCAAAAAAGGGGTCATTTGGGGGGTATTTGTACTTTCCTGGCTTGTTCGGGTGGCAAGAAATGAGATTGGCCACCAGTGCATCAGATGTGATCAATTTTGTATAATTCGCACCACAGATTGTAGAGTCTGTAAACTTTCACAAAGACCAAATAATTTCCACTAATTTGGGTTATTTTTACCAAAGATATGTGGCAGTATAAATTGTGGCCAAAATTTATGAAGAAAAATTAATAATTTCCTAAATTGTATCACAGAAACAAAGAAAAATGCGTTTTTTTTAAAAAAATTTGGTCTTTTTTCAATTATAGCGCAAAAAAAAAAAAAACCCAGAGGTGATCAAATACCACCAAAAGAAAGCTCTATTTGTGGGAAAAAAAGGACAAAAAATTAATTTGGGTACAGTGTTGCATGACTGAGTAATTGTCAGTCAAAGCATGAGAGCACCGAAAGCTGAAAATTGGTCTGGATGGGAGGGGGGTTTAAGTGCCTGGTAGGCAAGTGGTTAAGGGTGCATGTTTGCCGCCCCTTCTATCCTTGCCACTCCCCTATATGGTTAATGGATAGATTCCTGCATTGCATTAATCTATCCATGGCCGCCGCTGCCACCCCCTATTCGAACGCCGGGCACCTGAATTGAAGCGGCGGGGGGTGTTTTTTGAAGCACATGTAGCGCCGGTTCCTGACGAGCAGACGCTATTACTTTTTCAAAGTTAAGTTGCCGGAGGCCACAGTTGGGCTTCAGGCTAATTTCTCTAAATTACTGGTTTCTGTACCAGTCCAGCTGGGTTGCACTGGGTTCTCATTGACCGCAGGTGTCGTTGTCACCACCAGCAAACACAGTTTAGCTGGATGTATTGAATGCCACCTATTGCTCGAAACCAGCCCAGTGGGAGTGTTTTCCTGCTGTGAATTCTGGGAGATGGTATTTAAGGTGCTGATCCAGGGGAGTTTTGGTGTTCTTCATTGGGTCCTCCTGATTCAGACCCCATGGCCCTTTTGGCCTGGGCCACGGAACTATGCATCCTGTGTCTCGGGGCCGGCTGGCCCGAGGCCACGCAACTGAGAGGATAGGTCCAAGCTGATCTTGGAGCCTGCTGATCCAGGGATGGTCGGGTGCCGTCTCATCTGAAGGGAGAGTCCCAGCAACTGAAAGATCCAGGGTAGGACTCTTCCAGGAGAAGACCGTGCGCAAGGCTGGTATCTCTGGAAGAGCCTGGAGACTCAGTTGAAGGACGCAATCCGGATCAATATACCTACAGTATAAGTATTGGCTAAAAGAGACTGGTATTGTATGGGAATGTTCTTAAATCTCTCAGTGACGCTCAAGTTTAAATTCACAAGTCTGTGGCAGAGACTGTGTTAAATACCCCACCGGCTGCTAGGTCCAGTGAGAGGGACTTATCCGGTGGTGGCTGGATCTAGTGAGAGGAACTATTGTCTTCTAGATCTTAAAAAGGATCTTAAACCCGAAGTACCAGGTGCCTGAACTCATCCCTAACCCTCTGACCCTTTTTATTGAAAGACTTTGCTTTTATTGTGAATAAATAACCATAAAAAGGACTAAGTATTGGAAATTCACATTCTTTGGGCCACTTTCCACGGGATCCCCAAGATGGAGATGTAAGCAGGTGAGGTAACGGTAAGCCCAAATAAAACCAGAAGCTCCTTCGAGGGTTAGTGCTACACACAAGATTAGAGCCATAGGCTCTAATAGGCTTCAAAATAGGGTGGACACGGATTGCAGAGAATTGCGCTCAGAGACCACCCAGATGTATTAGAGTTAGAATATTAGATTATGAATATTTGCTTTGCTTTTCTAACACTGAATCGCCTCTCCATCAATCAGGAAGCGTGGGTCTGTTACCCATTTCCCAAATGGCTGAAACATTAGGCGATCCTATTCAGGGCCTATTCAGGGCCGGATTAACATAGGGGCTATTGGAGCTGCAGCTCCAGGCCCCTTACCTTAAGATAGGCCCATTTGCTCAAAAAAAAAGGATTGACTTTGAGGGTCATGGCTCGGCGACCAGGAGTCACCCCTAACCACTGGTCTACCCCACCATGTCTAAATTTGGGGCTCCTACCATCTATGGTTCCGGAGATACGGGGCTCCTTGGGCAGTCTGTCAGAAGCTACATAAAGAGCGGCCAGTTTAAATACAAGCTGGCACACTCTGTTTGTAGCAGACTGAGAGGATGAGCTCACAGGGCCTCTCCTCACTTCTTGTCAGAGGCACTGAGCTCAATGGACAGCTTGGAGCCTACAGTTTGACAGGCAGCACTGTCTGTCAAATTTGATTTCAATGGGGCCACTCTGCAACTGCAAGCCAAACTCACTCGCAGTAGCAGCATAGTCCAACAATGTAAAACTACCATTCAGTAATGTAAAAAAAAAAAAAAAAAAGGAGGCGGCAGTAGCACCTCATGAACGCCTGTCAGCTGCTGCTATACTACTCGTTGAAAAGCAATCCACAACAGATCACTTTTCAGAGGGAAGTAAGCATTACCGCAAATGTGAAAGAAACTTAAACACACCATCCATTTCACACTCGCCACCAACCAGGTCACTCCCCAGCCACTTCCCAAGTTAGCCACCACCCTTCAACTTATATCACAGGTGACCATTTCCCAAACTGCAGATGACAGACCCTACTCCAAAAGATATCACTCCCAGTTACTCCCCCCACCCGCTGATTGATATCCCTCCATTACCGCCTCACACCTCCCTGCTGACAGACCTCTCACCCCAGCCTGTCCCCACACACCCTCTTACCTGCTGACCTGTGGATGGGGGAATCGCTCCCACAGTGTTATTGTGTTCTGCCAGTGGGGAGCCTTCCCTACCCACACAATACAATGATCAGTGTTGCTAACTATAGCTGGCAGCACTGATTGTTTTGGGGAAAAACCTGACAGGCTGGTTATACTTAAGTCGAATAATATATTGACTTGTGTACAATCAGCTATCCCATACAGAGATTGCCTATGGCTGATATCTGCTTAATTTCAATCCATGTGTGGCCTGCTTAACCACTACGAAGTCCCTAAATATCCTTCCACAGACCTTTATCTTTTTCCTTCCCAGATTCCTTCATCCTCCTCACCTGTACATACTGCTCACTGTCATACCCTCCAAGCTCCTCTTCTGTACATACTGCCCCATCATACCCTCCACACACTCCTCTCCTGTACATACTGCCAACTGTCATACCCTCCACACTCCTCTCCTGTACATACTGCCCCCAAAATACCTTCCACACTCCTCTCCTGTACATACTGCCCCTATCAAACCCTCCACACTCCTCTCCTATACATACTGTTCCCATCATACCCTCCTCTCCTATACATACTGCTCACTGGCATACCCTCCACACTCCTCTCCTGTACATACTTCCCACTGTCATACCTCCCACGCTCCTCTCCTGTACATAGTGCCCACTGTTATACCCTCCACACTCTTCTCCTGTACATAGTGCCCACTGTTATACCCTCCACATTCCTCTCCCTCACCTGCACATACTTCCCACTTTTATACCATCTATACTCCTTCCCTATGCCTCTTACCTACAAAAACAGTTCTTTAAAATTACATTGAATATCCGCAATGTTACCAGCTCTAGAATGGGCACACTTTTGTTAGTTCAACTAAAGGAATAGAGGAACATAGGGGATGTCAGCTACTCTAAATATACCACTGGTAAAAAAAAGTTTCCCTGAAAATATTTTTGTTTACAAACTTTTATTGAGAAAATGTACAAGAATATACAGTATAATACGTACTTTTGAAGTCATAATGATGTACAAACAGTGTGTCAAAGAGAACAACGACCGTGATCCTATCTCGGTTACAAGTAAAGCTCTTTCAAAGCAAGCACAGTCCATGGAGCATCAGTGACACATGTGAACGTCCAAATAACATGAAAACTTATAATGCCATCATTACACAGAATCAAATATTCCTGTTGGATAGTACTGTTGAACATGAATAAGGCAAACAAAATTGTGCCAACAACCAAAAACAGAAACTATAGGATAACTAAAAACAAAATAAAATAAAGTAAGTGTTGACGTGCACTGCATACTTGCAATATTGCTGTATATGTACGAATAAAGCCCTTATCTAGACATTTTCATCTATTGAGTAGGCAAAGCTATCGAAATCTGATAGTTCGTGTGACTATCCCGGGGCAAGGCGATCTGCCTGCCCCGGGGTAGGCCAGGGGTCCCATTTCTTCTCAAAGGCCGGCATGGAGTCCATAAGTGTGTGATGAATGCGTTCCATCAGTTTTATAGAGTCCGTGCGGTAAATGACTTGCGGCCAGGGTACTACCGCCTTCCGCCAGTTCATGGCTATGGCCCAGTGCGCTGCGCTGAATAAAAATTGTGCCCTCCCCTCTCTCCCACCGCCCCAAGTGCATCAAAAAACTCAGACCAAATGGTCTAAACCTCCAAGCAAGGAGAGGGAGCCGATCCGCCCGAGTAAATGTGGGGGGATCACAAAAGGTGATTTCTTGGGACTTCGAGGTCTCCATCTGGCTTGCTCGGAGTGGGGGGTAAATCAGACGGGCGCGACCGAACATCTGGCCAAGGGTGAGACAAGAGTTCTTTTCTTTCACATGCGGGCCCTCTCATGAGTCCAGTAGAGAAGTGGGGAATTGCGCTGGTTAATGAACTGTGCGACGGTCCCTTCTAGGAGGTGGGGTGGCCCAGATGGCCGGAGAGCGGGGGGTGGATGGCATCCTGGGGTGGTCAGCTGCGTTCAGGAGGCCCAGTTTTACCAGAAGATCTTTTCCCTCTGAGATCGTAGTAACAGTATACGTGGTTCCGTTATGGGGAACTTGCAACTTAAAAGGGAAACCCCATCGGTATCTAATTCTGGCAGATTGCAGTACTGTGGTGATTTCTTTCATTCGTCTCCTTTTATCAAGTGTTGTAGGAGAGATGTCCGGGTAAATTTGCACCGCCACCCCATCCAATTGGATGTTAGGGGTATTTCGTGAGGCCCTCAGAATCTCCTCTTTAATTAGATAGTCCTTGAGGCACAATACAATGTCCCGAGGAGGTCTATCATCCGGGGGTTTTGGGCGCAGGGCTCTATGCAGCCTGTCACAGGTAAAGGCCATCCCCGGGGACTCCGGGAGCAGAGAGTGAAACAACTTCTGAATGGCCTGTGTAATATCAGTAACAGTCTCAGGGACCCCCCTCACCCTCAGATTATTCCTCCTGTTCCTATTGTCAAGGTCCTCGAGGTGGGCTTGCAGGACCTGGACTGTTTCAGTAAGGGTCTCATGGTCCTTGCGGAGGTCATCGTGTGACAAGCACAGCTCATCATGTTTGGTTTCTAATAAGTCCGTTCTGGTGCCCAGGGCCGCAATCTCCACTGACAATGTGCTGGTGGCTTTGCTCAGTTCCGACTGGAACTTCCTAGCCAGCCTATCATACATTGTGGAGAGGCTTTCCTCCAGATCAGCTTTAGTAAGCTGGCGTGTGTACTCACAGTCATTCGCGGGGTAGTCCGGTGATGGGATTGAGGCCTGCGAGGCCTGAGAGCACGCCGGAGCCGGCCCTGCCTGGGCGCCATCTTGGGACATCTTGTGTTGTTCCCGCACTCTGAGCAAGTAAGTTGTTAGGGATCGTTGGGCCGGTTTGCCGCGGCGAGTCTTGGGGCCCGGCATGCGCTGGATGTTCCGCCAGGGGTTATAGGAGGTTTGGTGCTCGAAATGTAGCTGTAAGGCCCCGGGGAATCAGCTTTTGTCTCCGTTCCTCACGGAGCTCTCAGCCCTTGCTTCCGTCCAGGATCGCGCCGCGCATGCGCCCTTCCCTGAAAATATTTTTAAAATGTTGGCAACTATGCACTTGGGCATTGCCCAAGGGCCACCGGGTCAGTAGGGGCCCCATGAAAGGCTCCTGGGATCCTGTGATATTAAAGCGGTAGTAAATTTGCTAACATTACTACTTTTTAGAGGCCCTGAGGTAGGTTATGCTATAATGTACTAGTATGCACAGCATGTTAACACATTAGGCTACACTTACCTGTTAGATTGAGCCCTCCAGCGCTGCGCTGTGATCAATCTGGTGGGTCCCGGGCCCTTCCATCTTTCTTACGGGTTCTGTGCCTTCGGTCATTTGCCTTGGCCGGGCTGCACTGCTGTCACCCCCCTCTCTCTCTCCTTCATTCTCCCTCCATTACCCCTCACATCTTTCATCATCCCCTTGCTCTCTCTCATATCCTCCCTCTCTCTAATTTAATTTGCTATAACAAAAATTTTTTGCATTTTTATTTTTTTATAAAAACCCCACCAAAATCCTCAGCACCAGGCCCATGATTTTCTTAATCCATCCCTGATCCTATTGGACACCTAGGAAGAGGGGAGAAGACGCATGGCGGAGGCCACTGTGATCTCGGAAGGGAAGAGGATACGGAAGATGATGCAAGATGCCTGCCGCAGCCTGTCACCCAGCCCGATGATCCCCGATCAGGTAAGTGGCGGTGGACCAGCAAACAGCAAGGGGGTAGGGGGGTTGAGGTGCCTCACACAAAAAAACACCAGCCGCCACTGCTGAGTAAGAAGCAGTACAAGGACCCAAAAGGTCCATAATCTGACGAGCAGCATACTGATAAGAGCAGACATCAGAGAGATGACGCATCACTGTGCTGCTTCTCCTTCACTGGCCAGTCACAGGACAGGGGTGGATTCATTTTGGCCTGCACTCAGACAAGTGATTTTAATGATGTAATAATGAATCATTCAGCTGAAAGATTGAGGATATCTTTTGACAAAAAAGACGTTTTGCAGAGGACAGTTTCAGTTTAAAGGTGAACATCGCCGCTAAAACGTTCTGTTTGAATATATATAAGCTTATCATTTTGTACTGCAATTTTTTTGGTATATTTAGTTTACAATGATAAATGTGCATGAGAGTACACATGCTTGCTTATTACATACACATACTTAGTTTTCTAGCCGTGTCTTGCTGATCCTTCTACATCACTCCAAATATACCAGACAGGGTTTGTCGGATTGACAAAAAAAAGCTCCCTGCAGTGTTTAAACTGATATAACTACAGTGGGGGGAATTTATCAAAATTGGATCAGACAGAATATGCAGCAGCTGTGAATGGCAATCAGCTTCTATCTTTCATTTTAAGGCCTCATGCACACAGATGTTTTACAGCCGCTTTTTTGAGCGCTTTTTACAGCTTAAAAACGCCTGTCCATGTTAGTCTAAGCCCCCATACACACGGTTGGAAATCCCGACCACAAAATCCGTCAGATTTTTTCCGACTGATTTTGTCCGACACTGGTGTTGCATACACACGGTCAGACAAAGTTGTTGGAAAATCCGATCATTCTGAACGTGGTGACGTTCGCTGCATACGACAGAACTACGTAGAGGCTAGTAGCCAATAGCTTTGGTCTGGTAATTTGATCTGAGCATGCGTGGCAATTCTCTACACACGATCGGAAAAAAGTCCGATCGGATTTTGTTGTCGGAAAAAATTTGAGAGCAGAATTCTCTACACACGATCGGAAAAAGTCCAATCGGATTTTGTTGTCGGAAAATTTGAGTTGCCCACCTAGGCATTTTTGAGCTGCAAATGGCATAGGCGTTTTTAAGCTGTAAAAAAAACCAGGACCAGTGCGTTCTGAGGCTCCAGCGTTAGAGTTGTAAAAACATCAGACACCGGCAAAAGGTGTTAAACGCGAATTAATGAGGCTTAACGTTGTGTTAAGCCTCGTCCGGCATTTCTGTCTTTATTCAAAACCAATGGTTCCCAATGGGAGCCCATTGATTTGAATAGAAGTCGCACCAGAAGTCGGATCAAGATGATCCGACTTGCGGTGAAACTTGTGTGCTGAGAATCTTGAAGGGGAACCCTGTGGAAATTTAAAAAAAAAATTTGCGTGAGGTTTCACCCCAAGACGATACCAGGCCCTTCTGTCTGGTATGGATCTTAAGGGGAACCCCACACCAAAAAAAAATGGCGTGGGGTCCCCCCCCCCCCGAGACAATCCCAGACCCTTAGCCGAGTACGCAACCTGGCCGGTCAGGAAAGGGGGTGGGACGAGCGAGCAACGATTTATATAGGCACGGGGCGTGGTGACTGGGTGATGTCACCCGGTGACCCTGCCCCCTTATGACATCAGAGCCCCATCATGCCCCGGGCTGTGACGTCATAAGGGGGGGTCGTCGGGTGACATCACCCAGTGAACACGCCCCAAGCCTTTATAAATCGCTGCGACCCACGTACACTGCATTACAGCGGGAGAGAGCGTTGTGTCAACGTCGGAAGAGAGAAGAGAGAAGGCGGGCGGCGGCAAGGGAGAAGACCGGGCCAATGCTAGTAAAAGAGCTGGAAGAAGATGGCGGAGGAGCCCGGCAGAATGCACCAGAGAGCGGGACAAGACACCGGAGAGCGGGACAAGACACTGGAGAGCAGGAGAAGAGGCCATAGAAGTCGGAACAGACCACCGAAGTCGGAAGAAGACCCCCGGAGCTGCCTAATAAATTACTTTAAAAACCTGTGTAGTGGTTTTTTTTATTGACACTTTTCCCGCAGGTGAATGGGTAGGGGTACGATGTACCCCTTACTCATTCACATAGGGTGGGGTGCCGGGATCTGTGAGCCCCCTTATTGAAGGGGGCTCCCAGATTCCGATAAGCCCCCCGCCCGCAGACCCCAACAACCAACGGCCAGGGTTGTTGGGACAGGCCCTTGTCCTCATCAACATGGACAAGGTGCTTTGGGGTGGGGGCATGCAGCCTGGTACGGCTTAGGGGGGGGCGCTCGCTCGTCCCCACCCCCTTTCCTGACCGGCCGGGCTGCGTGCTCGGATAAGGATCTGGTATGGATTGTGGGGGGGACCCCACGCCATTTTTTTCAGTGTGGGGGTTCCCCTTAAGATCCATACCAGACCGAAGGGCCTGGTATCGTCTTGGGGGGGGGCTCATGCAAATTTTTTTTTAATTTATGCAGGGTTCCCCTTTAAGATTCTCAGCACACAAGTCGCACCGCAAGTCGGATCATCTTGATCCGACTTCTGGTGCGACTTCTATTCAAATCAATGGGCTCTCATAGGGAACCATTGATTTTTGAATAGAGACAGAGAAATGCGGCTGAAAGCTAGCGCAGCTTAACGTGCATTGAATTCAATGCAAAACGTGGAAAAAAATGCGTTTTTAACGCTGCTTTTTTCCTGGCGTCTGTACTAGCTTTACAGACCGTTTTTAAAACGTCCGTGTGCATGAACATGTTGGAAACATAAGCTGATTGGTTGCCATGCACAGCTGCTCCATATTCTTTCTGCTTCAGTTTTAGTAAATCCCCTCCAATGCATTTTTACCATGACAAGAAAAAGGTAAGTTTCTACTCAAAATAAAACTATGATGTGCAAACACTGACACGTGTCTTATTAATTGATGTGAAGACTGATATCTAATGATAGGTCCAATTCAGGAAATGCGTATGAGCTTTTTTTTTTTCCCACCTATTTGAAACATATGCCATTAAACAATCAGCTGTATTATTTCATAACTTCTGCTCCCATATCAGTATGAGACAATATTACACACACACTGCTGCATTTTCTTTACTCCATACGTTAAGCTCCGCATATAAAATCCCTCTTTGGAGCAGTGTGCATGAATTCATTGTCCCAGTTCAGTTTTTCCCCTGGACATAGAGTATTGTCTGCTCCCCATATGTCCACAGTCTGCAGATGCCATATGGTATAAAAAGCTAAAAAAAAAAAAAAAAAAAAAAGAAGAAATATCCTTTTACAACTATATTCTGAGTACTGGTAGCTATATAAATAATATTATAAGCGCAATGCACATGCCAAAATGACTGCATTTTTAGATATAAGCATCTACATAGTTATATATTTTTAAACATATTTTACAATATTTTTGTTTATAAAAAAAGGTTGCCTATTGATTGAAAATACCTACCTTTTTGTCTTGTTTTGTAGTGAGCATATGTAAACAGTAGGGCCTCATGCAAACTGGACGTTATAAAAACATCAGTAGCTTTAGCTGTAGAATGATGAGTTAAACATGCGCGGTTTGCCATGTTTTGCAGCATTTTGCATTAGCGTTTTTTAGCGTTTTTTTTAGCAAAACTATACTCCACAAAAGCTTATGGCTCCAAAACACTCCTGAATAGCTGCATTTTTCAGCGTGTGCATGGACACATAGGATAACATGCTGGGGAGTTTACTAGCTGCAGAAAAAAAAATGCCTAAAGCCAAAAACAGCATCTTTAAAAATGTCTGGAAAAGTAAAGCTGAAAAACACGGCTATTCTGTGTTTATGAGCGTTTTTGAGCCATAAGCTTTTGTGAAAGTATGGTTTTGCCCAAAAAAAGCTAAAAACCGCTAATGCAAAAACATTGCAAAACGCTAAACAACTAGCATTTTTAACACAGCATTCTACAGCTACATCTTACATCAAAGGGCCTTCTCCAGTGGATGTGACTTCTGCAGATTCTGAGAACCATGGAAAACTGTGGGGAAGAAGGGGTCTGACCAGATGGGTAGTACAGAGCCCCAACCTTAAGAGGACATTTTTATAGATATGCCAGTGGTAATTAATGTAATCCTGAGTATAATGAAATAGTATGTCCACCCAAAGGTCCTACTCCACCCAAAATGAAAAAGTCACCAGCACCGGGAGCAGGGTCCTGAAGCTTAGCTGCCCTTTTCTCTTAACTGTTACAAGTTATGCTTGGGAGAACAGTGAGGAGATAACCTCTAGTCCTGCCCTCCCTGATCTGGATTTTTCCCCGGGTTGTAAATGGAATTTCTCAGAAGCCAGGTGCAAATGAAAGATGGAAACTTTGTGCAGCCAACAATGACCTACTCTATCAGGTCTTCAAGGTTCGGGAAGACATTGGTGAGACACAGTTGGTACCCCACGCATACAGTATAAACAGAAGGTCCTCAATCTGGCCCATAATGATGTTTTGAGAGGACACCTGAGAACTGAAAAAACAGAGGCATGTATCATTGACCAGTTCTACTAGCCAGGGTTAAAAGCTGCCAGTTAACTACTACGATGTTGCACTTCCAGAGGACCTTGGTGCTCCTACCAATTCTGTTTAAGTAGATAGCAATGGCTTTGGTAGACTCCTGGTGAAATTTGCCCAAGGTCACCAATATATACCAGCAAATTTCAACCATGCCATGTGATACCCTGAAGCTGTTTCTCTGTAAAATATTAATCCCAAAACAATTGCCAAAGAACTGTTCCAAATCTTTACTAGAATGGATTTTCCTGACCAGGGCACACCGTTAATTTCAAGGGTTGTAGTAGATGTGTGCAAGCTGTTTTAGCTGCACAAACTTGTCTACCATCCACAGACGGATAGCCTGGTTGAATGCTTCAACAAGACGCTAAAAACTATGCTTAAGCAGGTGGTGTATATTGATGGAAAAGACTGCCTTTTGCAAGCACACCGACACTTCAGGGGTTGTTGCCATGCCCCCTCAGTTGAGTGGAGCATATATGCAGAAAATGCCTTGCTGAAGCTGAAGTCAGCACTGTGCCTACATCCTATCCTGGTACTGCCTGACTTCTCAAAATAATTCATCATCCAGACAGATGCTGCTGATGTGGGACTAGGAACTTTTTTTTTGCAGGTCTTTGATCGAGAGGAGCATCTTTGTTGCGGGTCTTAGATGGAGAGGGGCATCCTTGTTGCAGCTCTTTGATGGAGAGGGGCATCTGGTGGTCTTTCTGCAGTTTAGAAAATGTATACTATAGTAGAATGGGAATGTTGGGCCAGACTCCTGGCGTAAGTAGGTCTCATAGTTCTAAAAAAACTGAACTTCTTGTATTGCTGGGACTAATCTTACCTGCAAAATTGTTGTTGTTTTCTCTTTTTGTAATAGGGACTTATGTTTTCCTGCTGTCAAGAAATTTCTTTCAATAAAGGTTTATGTAGCTCCATGAAGTCAGTGGTTTAAAATCCTGCTGACCCCAAAACGTTACAGGATGTTTGTTTTGCTGTTCTTATGTGATTTCATTTAACAAACGATTATGTTGCTTCACAAAGCCAGCACCCTAAGATCCCACTTATGCCAATATTTTACAAAATGAATTGCTCCCCAGTGGCTGCAACTACAGAGGTCAGTGAGGCATAGCACACAACTTTTTCTCTTTTGGAACCAAATCCCTCCGTCCCTGTTAACTCTTAAAATGTCCTTCTAGTTGGTCTGATGTACAGGCCTCTATGAAAAATGTATTACTTAAAGTGCAACTTTGGGCCAAACAGGCAGGAATTTTAATGCAGAAGAGGCATGCTTTGTCTCTCATACATTAAATTTACTTACCTGCCTGTCCACCGAGCGAGCCACGTACAAGTAGCTCATTGTACAAATTCTGACTGAATTCCCATGCATGCACGGGAGTAATGTCATCCCCGCCCAGCCAATAAGAGTGGCCGGCAATTAAGAAGCCAGCAGCCCGAAGATGTCAGAGGCTGGGCAGGGAGCTCCAGGACGTTGCATCGCTGGAGCCAAGGTGAGTATAGTTCCGATTTAACCAAAAGAGTTCTGAATGCTAAACCTTTCATCCAACCTCTAAATTATTGCATTATGTGTTAGTTTGAAGCAGTTAGTTTGGGTAAAACCAATCTTTTTTTTGGTATTGAATTTTCATGGTTCATGCAACTGGAGGCATGGCAAGGGATCGTCCTTTTGTTTAATACATTGTTCTTTATGGTGTCTCTCTTTCTAAGAAAGTTAAAGCAGTACTAGGATGTGAGACCGCCTGGGAATACCAGGTGTTGAAGGCATTTGTTTTTTGGAGTTGGCATGTTTTTTTTCTCGTTTCCCAAGGTGCCATCTTGGCATTGTCAAATTCAAGAAGGCTGAGAGCGCCAATAGTGATTGCCTACGGCCACACCACCCTGAAAGTGGGATCTCGGAGGCTAAGCAGGGTTGGGTCTGGTTAGCACCTGGATGGGAGACTGCCCGGGAATACCAGGTGCTGAAGGCTTTTGTTTTTTGGAGTTGGCATATTTTTTTCTCGTTTCCCAAGGTTCCATCTTGGCATTGCCAAGTTCAAGAGGGCTGAGAGCGCCAATAGTGATCGCCTACAGCCACATCACCCTGAAAGTGCTTGATCTCGTCTGATCTCGGAGGCTAAGCAGGGTCGGGCCTGGTTAGTACCTGGATGGGAGACCGCCTGGGAATACCAGGTGCTGAAGGCTTTTGTTTTTTGGAGTTGGCATATTTTTTTTCTCGTTTCCCAAGGTGCCATCTTGGCATTGCCAAACTCAAGAGGGTTGAGAGCGCTAATAGTGATCGCCTACAGCCACATCACCCTGAAAGCGCCCGGTCTCGTCTGATCTTGGAGAATAATGCATAGCTAATGCCACAATGCATAATCTCTTTGAACCCTATAATAACCTCCCTGACATGTGCGCTTCAACTTGGGACGAGGTGCACATGAACTTTATCATGGTGCTAAGAATAAAAGAAAAGTTAAAGAAAAGCCCTCATTTAGAATTGTCATCAAAACAGGAATAAAGGGGGAATCTTGCAACAATAGTTCTGGTGACAACCACGGATTTCTTCACTTTGAAGAGATTTTCTCTCACTTCCTGTTTAGGCAATGGTAAATGGGACAGATGGCAAAAAAAAAAACTTACTCTATCCAAAAAAAATGACAATAGTTATAACCATTGTAGCTATCCCCTACTCTTGCTACCTTCAGGCGATCCCTGAAATCTCATCTCTTCAGGGAAGCCTATCACGTCTCCAACTAATCTTTTACCACTTCCATCAGCTCATTCTCCACAGTTACAACCTTTTGTACCACCTGCCCCACCCTATTAGATTGTAAGTTCTTCTGAGCAGGGCCATCTTAATCCTCTTGGATTTTATTGTATTATTAGACATGTGCATTCATTTTCGTCCAAATGCATTTTCGTCCGAATTTCGGGTATTTTTGTTATCGTTTTAACAACGATAACGAATGTGCAAAATCTGAAAACCGAAAGATCTGACATAAACAAATGCTTTATTTTCATTTTCGTTGTGACAACAGTTCGATATAGATAGGAGATTCGACATGACGCTGACAATAGCGATCTGTGTCCATCGAACCTGTGGTCGAATGTGCCTAACCTTAGCTGTATTAGTCCAAGATTATTCTACATAGAGAGAAAAGATTCGACATAGAGAGAAAAGATTCGACATTATAGAGACAAAAGCAAAAAAGGTCGAATGTGCCTAACCTAACTCTATTAGTCCAAGATTATTCAACATAGAGAGAAAAGATTAGACATAGAGAGAAAAGATTTGACATAAAGATTCAACAAAGCATTTGGCGCGAGCGGATATTTATAGTCAAATGCTCTGCCCATAGGCTATAGAAGAATTCTAATGTTGGTTGACTAGTAATAATAATTAATAAATATAATTATTACTAGTGTCATACAACATTAGAATTCTACTATAGCTTGTAGGCGGAACATTCGACCAGAAATGTACAATTGCAGCATCGTACAGTTTAGCTGCTCTGTCAAATTTTCTTAGAACATTCGACAGACACCAAAAGTCTTCAATGACAGATTAATTATTTCGGATTTTCGGACGAATGCCTTTTTTAAGGAAACAAAATAAATAAAAACTAATTTCGGGAGTAACTAAATACATTTATTTTTCGGACAAAAACAAAATTCCGAAACGAAATATTTCAGTGTGCACATGTATTATAACTGCATTGTCTCCCTTTTATATTGTAAAGCGCTGCATAAACTGTTAGCTCTATATAAATCCTGTATAATAATAACCCTCCCCAAAAAAGGAAAAAAAGTTTTACCTTGAAGGCAGATACAAAGTATGAAAAAGAGAATATCTATTTAATTCTTTGTCTTTCTACTCAAATACTTGTCTATTAATTTGCTTGTAAAGATCTACCTATAATAACTTCTTGTTGTTACCAATGCTTACAGCATGTAATGGCACGCAACTACTCGAACACAGAATATTCTACTTAATATTCTGGATATATAATATCTACATGCGTGTAAGGAGTATCTAGTAGACTTTATTTTTCTTTCATTCTGTAACTCAAGCGGCCTGGTAGCTAGAACATATAAATTCATTATGTTTACATATTGATCACATTCTTTTAGGACAGCTTAATTT
This sequence comes from Lithobates sylvaticus, assembly GCA_028564925.1. NCBI lineage: Eukaryota > Metazoa > Chordata > Amphibia > Anura > Ranidae > Lithobates > Lithobates sylvaticus. Next base: position 87,835,185 of record CM053030.1, read on the forward strand.
ACAATCATGGGAAAGCCAGTACAATTGCTTTTCATCTGTCAGGGTAAATGAACAATGTGAGGAATAAAAACAGACAAGTACAACTATCAGACTCTTTAACTGTTGACCGAAACTGTCATTCAAGCCTCAGTATATTTTACAACAAGAGCACACTTCCCACTCACTATAGGCGATGACCTTGCAGGATTTTAGTGTCTACTTTACAGCCCCCCCAGATCAAAGCATTTTGCTCATACCAAACAGACTGAATAGGCCACAAGACAGTTCCGAGTTGAAGGTCAGCATTCTCTTATCCTTCAGCACCTTGTCCACTTCCATAGCCAAGAGCTGAAAGGGTTCCAGCTGGCATGGGGGAGGCGCATAGTACACTGTGTGAGTGTCAGGGAGATGGATAAAGTCTGGTCCACAGATCCCGCTGCACCTGTTGGTCTGCCACCATCTGCTAGCCAAAATGCTCGAAAAGCCACACCCTAGGACAACCAGCTAAAGAGAATTTAATCTGTTCCCTGCAGGTGTCACAACAAAAGCTACTGATCACATTTTACACAAATGGAAAGCACAGCGTAAAAAATCAAACTAGGCCCTGGGGGGGGAACTAATCTCCCTGCATTCTGCGTTTAGTTTTTTCTTTGGAAATGAGACAATTAAATACACACAGATAGCTATTAATTGATGCACAAACTTGCACTTGCAGTTAGAGGAAAAAAAAAGTTTGAGTGTGAATTTTCAAACGTAAAAGCAAAGGGGCTAAGAAAAACACCAGGGAAAAAAAATCTGCAAATATTTAGGAAGTGCTGTATAAACTACAACATGACGATTTAATTACATAGTCCATTTCTGTCCAAATGATGAGTTGATTTACTAAAGGCAAATAGTCTTTGCACTGCAAGTGCACCCGCAAGTGCACTTCAAGTGTACTGAAAGTGCAGTCGCTGTAGATCTGAGGGGAACATGCAAGGAAAATAAAAAAAAAATTTTTTAGTTGCACATGATTGGATGATAGAAATCAGCAGAGCTTTCCCCACTTGCAGTGCACCGTATATTTGCCTTTAGTAAATCGACCTTAGTAAAGAAATCTATGGTCAAAGTATACACTTTCATTTAATAACATCAGAATTATAATTCAAACACTAGGTATATTTGACAATCCAATATATAAGCTTACTTGAAAAATCTCCTTTCATGTTGTTAGTGCTGCCTGTCTGCTGGTCATCTCTTTCCACAACGTCCTGCATGCTTTGCAGCTTTTCCTTTGCTGTTTACTTTCTATTTCTAAGGACTACATATCCCATGGTACCTTGCTGCCAGCAAGTAGTGATTCCTATACTGAATAACAAAGTGAAAAAACTGCGCTAGCGGAATAAAGTGCTTGTACATATAAAGTGCTTTAACATATGACTTACTAAACATATAACGCCATAATATATCAAGTGATAACATAAACCATATTAAAAAATAAACGTGCTGAACAAATAAAAGGTGCTAGGTGCTTTAAATGGTGCTTTCAATAATGATGAAAACTCAATTTCTTGGGGTGATGATCCCCTCGGGTAACCCCACTCACCAGAGTGGAATTACCCACAAAATGACCCCATTTTGGAAAACAAACACCCCAAAGTAGATTCTATGAAGCATTATGAGTCTTTTGAATGGTTAATTTTTTTACACAAGTTTTTTTTTACACAAAGTTGTCCATTTATAAGATATTTCTAACACATAGCATGTATATAGCAAAAAATTACACCCCAAAAACACATTCTGCTAATCCTCCTGAGTATGGTGATACCACATGTGTGAGACTTTTACACAACCTGGCCATATACAGAGGCCCAACATTGAAGTAGTACCTTCAGGCGTTTTAAATTACACATCTCATTTCATTCCTACCTATTACACTTTTGAAGGTCCTGGAGCACCAGGACAATGGAATTACCCACAAAATGACCCCATTTTGGAAAGCAAACACCCCAAAGTGTATTCTATGAGGCATGGGCTGCAAATAGGTACTCGGGTACTCTGATGGGCTGGAGACAGGTACTCGGTTACTCCGATGGGCTGGTGACAGGTACTCGGTACTCCGATGGGCTGGTGACAGGTACTCGGGTACTCCGATGGGCTGGTGACAGGTACTCCAATGGACTGTGACAGGTACTCAGGTACTCAGATGGGCTTGGACAGGTACTCGGGTACTCAGATGAACTGTGACAGGTACTCAGATGGACTGTGACAGGTACTCAGGTACTCGGGTAATCAGATGAACTGTGACAGCTACTCAGGTACTCAGATGGACTGTGACAGGTACACAGGTGTTTGGGTACTCAGATGGGCTGTGACAGGTACTCAGGGACTCAGATGGTCTGGGACAGGTACTCGGGTACTCAGATGGGCTGGGACAGGTACTCGGATGGACTGTGACAGGTACACAGGTATTTGGGTACTCAGATGGGCTGTGACAGGTACTCGGGTACTCAGATGGGCTGGGACAAGTACTCGGGTACTCAGATGGGCTGTGACAGGTACTCAGGTACTCGGATGTGCTGTGACAGGTACTCAGATGGGCTGTAACAGGTACTCGGATACTCAGATGGGCTGTGACAGGTACTCGGATACTCAGATGGACTGTGACAGGTACTCAGGTACTCAGATACTCAGGTACTCGGGTACTCAGATGGGCTGTGACAGGTACTCAGTTGGACTGTGACAGGTACTCCGGTACTCAGATGGGCTGTGACAGGTACTCGGGTACTCAGATGGGCTGTGACAGGTACTCAGTTGGACTGTGACAGGTACTCCGGTACTCAGATGAACTGTGACAGGTACTCAGATGGACTGTGACAGGTACTCAGGTACTCGGGTAATCAGATGAACTGTGACAGCTACTCAGGTACTCAGATGGACTGTGACAGGTACACAGGTACTGTGACAGGTACTCAGGGACTCAGATGGGCTGGGACAGGTACTCAGGTACTCAGATGGGCTGGGACAAGTACTCGGGTACTCAGATGGGCTGTGACAGGTACTCGGATACTCAGATGGGCTGTAACAGGTACTCGGATACTCAGATGGACTGTGACAGGTACTCAGGTACTCAGATGGGCTGTACAGGTACTCGGGTACTCAGATGGGCTGTGACAGGTACTCAGTTGGACTGTGACAGGTACTCCGGTACTCAGATGGGCTGTGACAGGTACTCGGATACTGAGATGGGCTGTGACAGGTACTCAGGTACTCAGGTGCTCAGATGGGCTGTGACAGATACTGAGGTACTCGGGTACTCAGATGGACTGTGACAGGTAATAAGGTACTCGGATACTCAGATGGACTGTGACAGGTACTCAGGTACTCAGGTACTCGGGTACTGGGACAGATACTCGGGTACTCAGATGGGCTGGGACAGGTACTTTGATGGCTGGTGACAGGTACTTTGACAGGTACTTTGATGGCTGGTGAAAGGTACTTTGATGGCTGGTGAAGGGTTCTCTTTATTGGGAGGGGGGGGGTGACTGGTGTGACATGGTCCTAAAGGACAAGAGGGCCATGAGTTTATGATAATTCTGATGAAGATTTATTAACGTTGATAAAATATCATAAGGTAAAACCAACACATTTTGAGGGCGCACAATTCCCTCTTCATCAAGACTAACACACCTGAAGAAGGGGGAGTTGTGAGCTCCCAAAATGTGTTGGCTTTACCTAATGATATTTTATCAAGATTAATATATCTTAACTGGTCATATAAACGTGTGCTGTCTCATTTACATTCTTACATAGTGTCCTTTACATTCCTTTTGGACCGATCCTGTAGAGATACCTTTAATGGTACAGAGATGCCTCTAAACACTGGAAATAAAATAATAAACGCCTCTATTAAAATGATTTAAATGTATTCACAAAGTATTAAAAGTACAATGCATTAGTGCCACTTGTTTCATAGTACAACATTGGCTTTCCCACCCTACTTTTAAAATATATACATCCTTTGGTGTAGTCACATCAAATGACTACAAGATCCTAGATGACAGTAGCAGGGAGGATCTCAACATTTATGTCACGATACATTCCATGAGTTCCAAAAATCCTACGTCCTCGGGCTCTGTGAAACACTTGAATGGGCCTCAGGGAGTACTGTATCCCTTCAACGTACCCGGAGAAACACACATACTACAAGATGTCATTGACCTGGAACAATCATTCAGTTTTTTCCAGGCTCAGAAAGTATTATTACTATTATACAGGATTTATATAGGCCCAACAGTTTACGCAGCGCTTTACGGTATAAACAGTACAGTTACAATATAAAAAAATACAAGAGGGTTAAGAGAGCCCTTCTCATAAGAGCTTACAATCTAAGAGGGTGGGACAAGTGGTACAAAAGGTTATAACTGTGGGGGATTAGTTGATGGAAGTGATAAAAGATTAGTTAGAGGCTTCCCTGAAGAGATACGTTTTCAGGGATCGAATTGAGGCAGAGAGTTCCAGAGGATGGGAGAGGTTCTGGAGAAGTCCCGGAGATGAGCATGGGAGGAGACAAGGGAGCTTGAGATCTGGAGATCTTGAAAGGAGCGGAGCGGACAGTTTGGGTGACATTTGGAGACAACATTGGTAGCTCGGTGGAGTTTTGAATGGCTTTGTATGTTGTTTTTAGTATTTTGAATTTTTTTTGCTGAGCAATCGGAAGCCAGTGTAGGGATTGGCGGAGAGGGGTAGCAGACACTGAGCGGTTGGTAAGGTAGATGAGTCTGGCAGCAGCATTCGTGATAAACTGGAGAGGGGATAGCCTATGGAGAAGTAGGCCTATGAGAAGGAAGTTGCAATAGTCAAGGCGAGAGATAACAAGTATTGAAGCTATTCAATCTGCATGACAACCAGGCAATTAGCATTTTTAGAAAGAAGCCAGCAATGGCAGACAGCCTCTGTATTTCCTTTGGTACAGGTTTCTTTTAAGGCTGGCTAAACATTGTCCTCTGCTTCAAAGATTTCCACTTATATCTTGTAGAGAATTGGATAACAGATAAGTAATACCAAGTGTTTAGAAGTGTCAGAACTCTGCAGCCACACTGACAAAAATAGCTTCAGGCATTCCTGAAATTCTCTGCAGCTAGCTAAGGAATGGTCCTTTCAGTGCACATGTGATGTAACCAGACATCCCCTCGGTCAGATAAAACATATTGGTATGGTAAGATAGAGACTGCGACAAAGATGGACAAACTTCACTCCTCTACTTCTCTCTTCTGTTGATGAAATCAAAAAGAGATTTGTACATAAATGTTGAGTTTTATGTTTAGCTAAAAAAATTATTGCTGATAATTAACACAACTGTTAACAGGGCACATAGAAAACAAGTGTTTTTCCAGTGTCCTTGTCTTGAGCCTTAGTTGATCAATGCATATAGTGTGAATGAGCCCTAAGGCTGCTCACAGAGCTCAGGCTACCTAACATTGCTTAACTTCAGCCTGACCCACTGCAAATGTAATCACCAAAGTCACAGTCACCTTGGTGATTGAGGGCCAAGCTCATGATTGACTGGTTCTTCCCCAATGTACCCTAAAGCCCCATACACACGGTCGGAAATTCCGACCACAAAATCCGTCAGATTTTTTACGACGGATTTTGTCCGACACTGGTGTTGCATACACACGGTCGGACAAAGTTGTCGGAAAATCCGATCATTCTGAACGTGGTGACGTTCGTTGCGTACGACGGAACTACGTAGAGGCTAGTAGCCAATAGCTTTGGTTTCGTAATTTGATCTGAGCCTGCGTGGCACTTTGCCCGTCGGAATTCTCTACACGCGATCGGAAAAAGTCCAATTTTGTTGTCGGAAAATCAGAATTTCTGACGGAAACAGTCAGATGGAGCCCACACACGGGCGGATTTTCCGACAACATGGTCCGATCGGACATTTTCCATCGGAATTTCCGACCGTGTGTACGGGGCTTTAGGCCCCTTTCACATGGACGCCTCCATTCTGCGGGATCCGCTCAGCGGGGGATCCCTGATCCCTACAGATAACAGGTCTGTCTCTGCTTACTGAGCAGAGCAGAGATGGACAGAGTCCCGTTCTCCTCTATGGGGAGATCGGATGAAGAAACTGACCGCTTGTCCATTTTCATCCGATCCCATCCACCAGATGGATGGAAAATAGGACCTCCATCCATCTGGTTTTGGTCGGAGAGGATCGGATTGGATGGCAGTGGGTGTCAGCAGACATGTCACCCCTGACATCCGCCGCTCCATAGAGGTGAATAGAGTGTCTGATCACGTCCGCCTGAAAAAACTGACATGCGAACCTGATTGGACAGCCCGTGTGAAAGGGGCCTAAGGTAGACTTGCAGCGGATGAGTTGAAGTTAGATGTATGGATCAGCAAGCCAAAAACATTTTGTAATGCTACAAAGAAAGAGTAGGTCCTACTGCATGTGTGAATGAGCCTTTTATGCTCACAAGTACTTGCTGATAGAGTAAAGACTGACCAGATGGGAATTTCTTAGATGCAGTTAGCCCACTCAAACACACTGTGAACTAACTATATGCAAACCAAATTTCTACAAAAGTTTTCTAAAAGTGAATAACCACATGCAGAGTAACATCTTTATTATGTATATCTAAAAAATAAATGAATAAACACTTTAGTTCCCTTAAAAAAAAAACAAAAAAAAAAAAACGCAAAAGTGGCTAATGCTCAGCCAATCTCCAACCAATTAGGCATGTGCATATTAACTGTATACAGACTACAGTTGTGCTCATATTTAAAGTGATATTAAAGTCTTTTTTTTTGGAATAAAAAACATGTTATACTTACCTGCTCTGTGCAGTGGTTTTGCACAGAATAGCCCAGATTCTCCTCTTCTCAGGTACCTCAGTGGCGCTCCTGGCCCCTCCCCCCTGCCAAGTGCCCCCAGAGCAAGCAGCTTACTATGGGAGCACCCGAGCCACTGCTCTGTGTCTCCATTCAGACACAGAGCTGCGGCTCGGCCTACCCCACTCTCCTCATTTGCTCGCTGACTTTTAATAACAGCTGCGGGAGCCAATGGAGCCCGCAGCTGTGTCTCAATCAAGAGGGAGAGTCTTGGACAGCCAAGGCTCTCGTACAACATGTACGAGATGGGGCACAGGTAAATATTAGGGGGGCTGAGGGCGGTGGCTGCACACAGAAGGTGTGCATTAGGATAAAAAACCTTCTGCCTTTAGAACCACTTTACTGTTACATAACCCTGGCAGAATTTGTAAAATGTGACAAATTTTGCTGCGCCTACTCCATAAAACAGCCTGCTTACAATATTCCAAAGAGCAGTAAAAGGTGCCCATAGTTGATTCTTTTTTTTTTTTTACGAAAAACAACAGTTTCCTCCATCTATGCAAACGCTTTGGCCTCGTGTCAGACATTGTATTTGATCAGCAGAACTTGGCACTTAGAGTAGAGAATACACTGATCAGCCAATTAGCTGCTGATCAGCAAGCAAGTTAATTTGATAAAAGTCAATCTAAAGGCCCATACACACGATCAGACTTTTTGACAACCAACATGCAAATTAGCTGTTTTGGACCAACATCCGACCGTGTGTACGCTCCATCGGACCAACTTTTTCCAGGTTTCATCAGACTTTTGTTGGCTGTGCGAACGGACCAACTTTCTGCCAACAAAAGTCCGATGGACCAAAGTCCGACCGTGTGTACACAAAACCAACAGACTTTTGTACAAACCAATGCAGAACCAAAGGTGGCGGTAAAGAGCAGAAAAACCAAGTTATTTGGTGAAAGTTGGCTGAAAAAGTCCTGCCGTGTGTATGCAATACCAACTTGGGGCCAACGCCCTTTGGACAAAAATCCACGGGAAAGTTGGTCCACGGTCCGATCGTGTGTATGAGGCTTTACAATCAACTTCTGTCGAACATGGACAGCAACAAACTGATCGCAGTTCGGCCAATGCCTGCTGAGCTGGCCAAATTTCGATCCACCTATCAAGAAGCCTCAATATTTCAGCAAAATCTTTTGGAATGACTAGATCAAACTTAACACCTAAGGGGTGGGGGATACATGTTATCAAGGACTAAGGGTTTGCAAACATTTTATAACTCCATAATTTCTATGGTTTGTTTAATGATTGTGCTTTTTATGATGCTTAATCATTTATTTTCACCTAAAAAAAAAATGGGTCTAATCTCATCACAAATGTTCTCCTAAATATTTATTCACATCTCACAATTTTTAGCAGGGGTATGGTATGTATAAGCACAACTGTACACATTTTCTCAGCCACTCAAACCTGTTAGCTAGCAAAAGAAACCCAATTAAAACCTTTTTTTTTGTATTCCCATAACTGGGGTTTTGGTTTGCATATGCTTGAAAATATACTGCAGGCTAAAGGCACAAGTCAGGGTCAAGTCACTGTACAAGAAGCTCCTCATCGGGGCGGCCGTTCATACGGGGTGCAGGGGCGCCACCCCCCAATCCATGTGCACGGCCCCTAATCTACATGCAGGGTGCCGGACGCATGGATTTCAATGGGCTTTTTTTTTTTTAAGCCTGGGGCTCTAATTGGCTTCAAAAAGGGTGGGCTTGGGGCTCCCAAGCCCACCCAGTTGTGTGACATTAGCGAATTAATATTCACTAATGTCTTCCTGTTTCTCCTCGCAGGTCAATCAGGAAGTTCTAAGACCCAATCGGCCGTGAGTCCTAAGTCCTGATTGGCCAGGAGGTGAAGTGACCGCCGGGACTCGGGAGGAGACACAGGGGGGGAAGCTGCCGAAGCCACGACCTGGATGGGGTAAGCACAGGGCTGGCTGGGGGCCTGGCGAGCAAAGCTGTGATAGAGCGATGGGGGTAAGAGGTGATTGATCGATTGAACGCTGAGGGTGAGGGGCGGTTGGCTGGGTGGGGGCCACGGGCCGCCCCCCAAGAAAATTGACCAATGCTCCTTTATTCTAACCTGCAGGGGAACGTGGAAAAAATGGGTCTATTTTTAGCTTTATGTGAAAGTGTGGAAGTTGTCACTCTCAACTGATTAGTCTACACACCTATAAATGCGCCATTTTGAAAAAAGATTACCTGTTTAAATGTATTACTATAGCACACTTGTTATTCGGTGTCACACATACATAAATGGCTAATGCAGGTGGCCATTCCGTTACTATTTAATGTACTAACAGAAGGATATAAACTTAGATGCAGGGCTATTTTAAGCTATAGACACCAGGGGACATAAAGACCCAACATGAAACTGAAGTCAAACAGACAGCAGTAGGGAGTGGAAAATAGCAGGTGCTCCGTGCTTCTGTACAGGCCAACAAACCAGCTGGTGGTAACTCTAAAGGCAGCGTCACACAGAAGAAGCAGCTGCACATGGCGGGAATGTGAGAAGACTATCCTCTCTGGAGGTTCATTTGGATACGTACCACAATATCGCCAAGGATGAAGTGAAGTTTGCATTTGTGTGACAGAAGTTGCTTTGTTAATAGAAAGTTTAAATATGAATTTACTCATTAAAATAAAAAAGTTTTCTTTAATGCTTATTTTTTATTTTAATTGGTACATTTATCCAAAAATGTCACTTCTAAGAAAATGAAGCAAGCTATAGTTTAACTAGAGTGCTATATTTATGTTATGCTATGTTCTTGAGTAGAAAAATTAAGACCTCATTCACATTGGCACTTATATGTGTTATAGGACATTTCTAGATGCATATAAATGCATAAAATGGTTCAAAATTATATAATTTAACCGCTTAACGTCCGCCAGCCCACCGCAGTTGTACTGCAGCAGGTTGGCTCTCCTGTGGGAATCGCCGTCATTGCACGTCAGCCCGCGCAGACGCAGTTGCAGGTGGGCGTGTCCCGCTGGTGGCACACTCTCACGCCCTCTGCACGCTGTGGGAGCATGCTTGCGAGACGGGCGAACTCGATGTCTGCCGGCGACCCCCAGTCGCGGTGAGGAAAGGCAGAATGGGGATCTGCCCTTATAAACAAAGCGATTCCCCATTCTGATAGAGGACATGACAGAGATATACTGTTCCCAGTGATCGGGAACTGCGATCTCTGTCATGTCTCAGGCAGCCCATCCCCCCTACAGTTAGAACACGCCTAGGGAACACAGTTAACCCCCCTGATCACACCCTAGTGTTAACCCCTTCCCTGGCAGTGTCATTTTTACATTGAGCAGTGCATTTTTTTGCGCGTCGGAATTGCTACAGACGATCAATCTTTTGCTGGCTGGAATTTGGCCAGCTAAAGTCCAATGGAGCATACACACGGTCGCATTTTTCGATCAAAAGCTCTCATCGGCCTTTTGCTGGCCGAATTTCCGATCGTGTGTATGCGCCATTAGAGCACACCTATCAATGCAGATATATGGATAAAGGGACATTTATAAATGGGTATCAAAAAAAGAATATAACTATGCAGCATGCATAAGACAGATGATGTATCCAAACAAGATCCAAATAAAGAGCCTGTTAAGTAATAATATGGATCCAAAATCAAATGGGATTGTGCCTAACTGTTTAGTTGGCATGAGCCTTGTGGATATTAGATATATTCAGTCTGGAAAATCATATTATGAAGTATGGCAACACTGGTAAATCCACAACTTTGTTTCACTTTGGTGTAGCAACCAATAGTGATGAAAAGAAGTACTTTTGTGCTAACTGAATCTTGGTGGACTACTGGTCCCAGTAAGTCACGTGAAAGTCCTGCCAACCCTCCTGGCTGCAGAAACTTGACTCTATTACCAGCAACATCACAGCCTCTCCCTCTGGCTTCACATCCAATCCTGGCAGGTCTCTCTCAGATCTCCACACTTTGCCTTTCACTCACTGACCCCGGAATGGATCCCTCCTAGTGAATTGCCCGGCAATACTCCCCTCTGTCCTCTTCCTGAGATAACTTTTGTTTGAAGGGGCTCCTTCCCAGCTCCCAAGCTCCAAAGTCACCCCCCAGAAAGGGGGCTCCTCACAGGGCCATGACAGCCTAACACTCCATCACTAGTTCTTCCACCCAAACAACAGCAGGCTGACCATGAGTATATATAAGAGGCCTGCCTCCTTCCAATCCTAGTTTGGGATTGGTCGGGGCTCCCCACTCTATGCCACTCCAACCCTCAACCCTGCCTCTTTTTCAGAACCTTCCAAAAACAGAGGAAGCACCAGTCAGATGAAGTACATGTCAGTCACCTGCTGCTACTCTAAACCACTTCCCAGCCCCCAGATCAAAACAAAAAGGCCTAGCTCACTGCTAGGCCTGCCTAAATTTACCTGCACTGACAGGGGTCACAATATTTTTGACAATATAGTGTAAATCCCATAGTTTAATGGGAATCCCCTACCATGTATTAAATATGTATTATTATATATTTTATAACAATAAAAACTTTAAAAAAGGAAACATAAAGTGACAATGTAACACAAGGGCTTGTCTAATTGGATACAATTTGATCAGTTAGAAATAGTCCATGCTCATATTACATAGTTTTGGTAAATCTAAAACTGAATGCACAAACATTGTACCGCAGTTCGTAACATGCAATGTGACCCTTACATGGCTCTTTCCTCATGTGTCATGACAGTTAAAGCATATGTAAACCCAAGAACAATTGTTTAATATATTGCAGATTACCAAACCTTCGATGTGGTGGATGTATTGGTTTCCTGTTCACTGACTTACTTACTTTACCTATGAAGGAGCAGGGTCGCTATCCTAGGAAAACTGCAGAATACATCCCCTCTGCTCCATAACATTGGGAGGAGGAGTTTTTTTAGTCCACAGAGAGAGCTGGGAACAATGGCAACTAACAGCAGTCAGCACATAACAACTTGCTATGAGGGCACCCGAGCCACTGCTCTGTGTGCCCATTCACACACAGAGCTGGGGTCGGCTCCATCCTCACTCTCTTCTTATTGGTTCAATAGCTGTGATTGACAGTAGTAGGAGCCAAGGGCTCCCTCTGCTGTCTCAGCCAATGAGGAGGAAGTGACCCGGGAGAGCTGCTGCTCTTGTACACCGAGCTGGATCGAGATGGGTCTCAGGTAAGTATTAGGGGGTCACCAGCAACAACAACAATAGTCCCCTGCCCATGAGTGAGATAGCTCTGTAGGGAATATTATTCTGTTGCACGTATACATATTCTCTTGAAGCCTTGCTGCCCTCTAGAACTGGGGATGTGTTGAAGCCACTGAAAAAACAAACAAAAGAGGGTGCATGGGTCTAATGCATTATCCCACACATTTTATTAAAAATACAATAAAAAGAACTGCTCACAAACATAGTTAATAATAGTGCTCATCAGGCCACTCTCCATGGCTTTACACTTCCAGACTGGCCGATGACCAAAGCTCTGATGAAGAAGGAAATCCGTACGAAACACATCAGCCTGCTGGGACCCTGGGGCGGTCCCTCCTATGCTGGGTCATCGGTCAGTCTGGAAGTGTAAAGCTACAGAGAGTGGCTGTGCACTATTACTGCCTATGCTTGTGACTAATTCTTTTTATTGCATTTTTAATACAATTTGTGGAGAGGGCTGCTGCACAGAAGGTTTTTTTGACTTCATGAATAGAATGCATGAAGGTAAAAAACCTTGAGCCTTTAACCACTTTAAAGTCACCTCAATAATTTATAGGAGAAAAGCAAGGTGCGCCAAAAACGCACGCAAGTGCAGCAGAAGATGCGACGAATGGTATATTTAAATAATATCAGCCAAATGGCCACTCACACTAATATAAAGATCAATAGGCATATAACAGTATAATACTGTGGTCATTCAGTGGGTCCCCGGTGGATGGTGGTGTGTAGATATTGACACGAGAGGAGTGGAACAGCTGGCCGGACATCCGTCTTGTAACCAGCATGGAACACACTCGGAGTCGCATCGGACGTGACGTCAGAACATGGAGATAATGTTTCATAGCATCAGCTTCTTCATCAGATCTAAATGGCTGTTCTGACGTCACTTCCGAGTGCATTCCATGCTGGTTCCGGGACGACGAGACGGATGTCCGACCGGTTGTTCCTCTTGTGTCAATATCTACATACCACCATCCACCGGGGACCTGCTGCATGACCACAGTATTATACTGTTATATACCCTTTGATCTTTATAAAAGTATGAGTAGCCATTTAGCTCATTATAATTAAATATACCATTCATTGCATCTTCTGCTGCACTTAGTTTTTGGCGCACCTTGCTTTTCTCCTATTTGTTCTTCCAGAGACTGCTTCGCTCTCAAGGGAGCTGCCACTAATGCTGTATACACACACTTCCTGGACTTTATAGACTTTTTGTTGTTTTAAGTGTGTTTCGGTACCCTCTCGTGCCCCATTCTGTGTTGTCTTGTTTACCTTAAAAAATAAACTTGAAATGCATACAGAGAGCAAAGCCTATCTGCTCATGTCTACAGTTTTTCTTCATTTATAGCTGTGGAGCACCACTCCTGTCTACTCCTCTTTGCAGAAAATGTGCAGATCTGGGATCTCCATTTGCTTATCTATGTGAAATGCGGAAGAGGCATCACCAAACACACCCACAAGTGGTAAACCATGTCACATTATGTGGTTTAAACATTTATCATGTAGAGTCTTGTGTTTTACTAGATATAACTTGACCCTAAAAATGTATTTCACAGGATCACACCTTTTAACTACAGTAAAACCTTGGTTTGAGAGTAACTTGGTTTGCAAGCATTTTGCAAGACAAGTAACATTTTTTCATACAGATATACAAGCGATGTCTTGATATACGTACGATATATAAGTAGCGTCATGTCACAACTGAGTATAAAAGAGAAGAGAGGCGCCTCTAAGTGTGGCAATATAGTTACATTTAATGAAGGTACAACATTTAGAAACTCACATGGTTGATGATTAAAACAGGCACATCTAAGGGCTCTTTCACACGGGGCGGATCAGTGCAGATCCGCCCCGTGGATAGCCGCTTGCTCAGCGGGGATCGCCAGGGCGATCTCCGCTGAGCAGGAAGATGACAGGTCCGTCTCTGCACTCCGTGCAGGGACGGACCTGTCAGAGCGCCGCTCTCCCCTATGGGAGATCGGGTGACGACGGACCGCAGAGTCCGTCGTCATCCGATCCGCTCTGCAGACGGATGAAAAAATGGGGTTTTCCTCCGTCTGCAGAAACGGAGCATAGCGGGCACGGACGAGAGCGGGTGTCTGCGGATGCTCATCCGCTGACACCCGCTATCCCATAGGGATACATGTATGTCCGTTTTTCATCCGAAAACGGATGGATGAAAAACGGACATACGGTCCGTCCGTGTGAAAGAGCCCTTAGTATGCAGGCATCTGAGTTAAAGCTGTCCATATAAACCAGGAGTGCCCAACCTTTTGAAGAGCGAGGGCCACTTAAGCAACTTCGTAACCAGTTGCGGGCCACAATGAGCAGAGTGGGCAGATGACAGCTCCATGTCCACTCTGCCTATGCAAAGGGAACACAGACACAGCCTACTCTTCTCTATGGGCCATCTGATCTGATCAAATGGAAGGGAGTGGATCCACTTCAGTTTTTTTTAGCAGATCCGATTGGAGGTAGGCAGGTATAAACGGACACAAGTCTGTTTACATCTGCTGCTCCAGAGAGGTGAATGGAGGGTGTGCTTGGGTCAGACTGATCATGTTAAAGGGGCCTAAGGCTGCTTTTACACTGATGGTCTGTGGTCTACCCACACCGTGGGTGCGCCTGTGGCTTTCCTACGGGTTAGCTGTACTTTGCCATAGAATTCTATTATATCCTGCAGGTGTGGTGCACTTTCTTAAAATGCACCAAACCCACAGGTAAAACCAGAAGTCTATGGCTCAGTGCAGGTAAGCCACAGGTGCTCTGCACTACACCTGCAGATCAGTTTGAAAGCAGCCCAGTAACCACTGCAGAACAGATATGTCCCTATATACACTGTGATTTTATTAATAAACTTGCTGTCCCAGGCAGAGTGCATTTGATATCACCCCGCCTATGACAGGAGCCGGTGCTATACAGGAAGCATTGGCTTATGCAGCTTTGTTCCGCAGCTGCTTGCTTTCTCTACCGCTGGATTCATTCACAACACTGATGCTCTGGCATGGCGGATAGGCAACCTGCAATCTGGGCTTGCCAATCCGCCATCCCAGAGCAGGAGGTCGCGGGCCACATCAGATGGCTCCGCGGGCCACATGTGGCCCCCGGGCCACTGGTTGGGCACCGCTGATATAGACCATCCTCCACACCACCATTCATGTCATCCCTTCCATGCTGCGCTCCACAAGCTCTCCAAGCCTCGTTTTTAGATCGTTCTACTGCAAGGTAGTCTTCCTCGTCACGATTTTAGATTGACAGTGGTGAGAGCCGGTGGTGCGGAGGATGGTCTATGTGGACAGCTTTACACCAGATGCCTACATACTTAGATGTGCCAGTTTTAATCATCAACCATGTCAGTTGCTAAATGTTGGACCTAAATTAATTGTAACCATATTGCTACACTTATAAGTGCCCCTCATCTCTTTTATACTCTGTAGCTTCTGTTGGATTTTGCTTCTAATCCCCTTGTGGAGGCTTCCATTTGTAAATGGACATTTTATGGTTACACAACCGATCACATTGCTATGATCTTTTTATATGGACTATAAACCGAAAGACCTATGAATAAATAGTTGTGGAACGAATCATCTGAGTTTCCATTATTTCTTATGGAGAAATTCACTTTGATATATAAGTGCTTTGGGTTACAAGCATGTTTCCAGAACGAATTATGCTCGCAATCCAAGGTTTTACTGCATATCTGATTTGTCACAGATTCTTTCTGTGCAAAAAAATGTGGAATAAAAAAAAAAAAAAACAATAAAAAAAAAAATTATTTTATTTTAAAGTTTAATTATTTTAGTAAATATAGATGTGGTTTGGTGTGTCTGGAGAGGAGGATGGTAGTATATAAAAAATGTCACATAAAAATTGCTTCAGTATCAAATCTGATCATTTTAGGAGGTATGGATAAGATAATGCCTTCACACTATTATACACATGCAGTCGCTTCAGTCCACTGGCTGAGTCCCAAGAAAAACAGCAGTGGGTTCCAGCACTACAGAGGATAGGCAGATGTCTCCCCACCTGTTGCTCTCATAGAGGCATCTGCACTTCTATGGCTAGCCATATTGGTTACCATGGAATAGTGCACTTTGCTTTTTCCTTTACTGAATGCGCCCATAAGAGTGTATACAGCAAATATCGTCCAGCTGTTGCCATCCAGTTACTGGGTACTACAAAAAACAGCATGTCCTATGTCCAGCAACTGCACACAAAGTATGTGTTACGCACAGCAGCTGAAAACGAATATCTTTATTTGATTTATTGTGAGCTTACATCAAGTCGTGTCTGTCTACGGCGGGTATTTGTGACAGTTCTAACCTCAGCTGATGACTTTTCTGGCAATGGATGCCGCTATCTGCAGGTGTTGTAACAGCTGTAGACTCAGTGAAATGCAGCTCAATTTTCATGCTGTAATCAGCTTTGGCTCTACCTACGCGGCTGGGTAATAGAGATGACAACTTCTTCCTTGGCCACGTAGCGTCTTTGTGTTGTATTGCTTAAACATAGCATTTTATTACAAACCATCATAAAATAAATATTTTATATACCCTGTATGGTGTCATAAATAGAAACGAGCGAACAGGAACCATTCAGTCTGAAATGTTGCCAGTTTTTTTTCGAAAACATAAAGCCACAAATTGGAACAAGATTTCTATATTGTCAGGACAAATATAAATGGATACAGTATATGTATAGTGAAACTGCATTATGTAATCCTTCTGATCCAGCCCTCCCTCTCTATTGTTTACTCACCTGTCCCTGATCTCGGTTTGCCCGAGTCTGGAGTACGCATGCTCTTAAGAATGAAAGAAAATCGCTGAGATGATTTTTGACAGATTGATGTATGGTACCAAGGGGGCCATAAAGCTTAAACCTGAACAGGTGAGTAAAATACTGGGAGGGGAGGCTGGGGTGGGAGGTTTCAAAAAATAAGTCTAACTACATTAAAAGTGCAGTTTTACTTAAATAGCATATTAGAAT